>JAWNNL010000005.1:600000-990804 GCA_035045005.1 Liodrosophila aerea
CAGAGGGTACAGAATTGGCGGCACATCTTTCACATTCTTTCCGCTTTCCTACACTGTTTGTGCCTCTCTCTGAAGAATTGTCTCAAGCATAGCAGTTCGCGCTGTCTCTGTAATCCAATTATCTGGCGTTTTCTTTTAGCTATAGTTTATATTTGTGTTTATTTTTAGTTCTAGAATCGGAAAATGCGGTTAATGTTTTTTAGTTCAAGTGATAAACAAAACGAGTGAATGAGCGAGTGTATTATCGGAAAATGCCAACAAGTTGCAGTCGAGTTTCGTATTAGAAACTGCAAATGACTTTTTAAATGGGGGGAAGATTAACAGACTTCAAATTTCTCCAATGAACTCTCAACTTTTACCTTGAGGGGGGAACTGTGCCAATCAAAGCAATATGCAGTGTTGAAATTTCACCATTAAGACGAGACGGTAAAAAACGGCGTGTAATTAGCCAAGAGAGAGGAGGGAATGGACGACAAAAAAGTGTATATATTAAAGATGTTTTGCCTATAATTATGATTGCCGCTAACCGAGCATTGTCTGATGAGCGAAGCTCGATGAAAGTGCGAGTGACAGTGAGTGGATGGGAAGGGGGGAGACGACTATGAGATGAATATTAGCATAACACTGAAAGACAGAAGGTAGAGCTAGACAGAACTGTAGTTAAGAGGGAACTCTATGAATGTGGTGAAAGGATTAAGTAGGAAAGGATTGAAAGATAGATTATTGAAGATAGATTGAAGAGGTAGTGATAGAGGAGAGATTTAAAGCTAGATAGAACTGTGCCAACTCTGCCAAGAAAAACTCTATAAAGGTAAAACAGAAAGGCAATCAGAGAGCAGGTATTAAGTTGGAAAGGATTGTATATAGGTAGAGCTAAGACAGAACTGTAGTCAAGAGGAAACTCTATGAATGAGGGGCAAGGATTAAGTAGGAAAGGATTGAAAGATGGACAATTGAAGAGAGGGAGTAATAGAGGAGAGATTTAAAGCTAGATAGAACCGAAAGAACCGCTATGAAAGTGATAGATAAAGGCGACCAGAGAGCAGGTATTGAGTTGGAAGGGATTGTGTAATATAGATGGAGATGGAGAGAGGTAGTTATAGAAGAAAGAATCTGATGAGTGGATACATCTATCTATGCTATATGAAACCCCATGAATACATGTGAAAGAAAGTGTTTGTAGAAATTCTTCTATATTTTACTTGAGCGAAATATTATGGAAATAGTAAAATATACTATTATACAGTTATCACAATCACTGCTATTGCATGAGAGAATTTCCCCTTGTTGTGAATTCTTAGTCAAGAGATTAGAAGTCAAACTTTAGCAGAGTTTAAACTGACAGCAAGAGTTGGAAGCGTGCAGAGAGACAGCGGGAAATCTCTACACTGTAAAGTACTCATAATTATTATAATTATTCTTATATTATTACATTCTATAACTAATTATTTTCCTCTCTTCTTTGCCACAGCTTCAAAGCCAACTCCACGCCCTTTGACATCTCGGCCACGTCGGCCTTCAAGCCCACCAAACCGCTGGACATACGCCAGGCACATTCGCAGCAACAGCAGCAACACCAGCTACAGCAGCAGCATCTGCAACAACCGTTAATTTCGCCCATAACTGGACAACCGTTGAGTCACGTGCCCGCTCCTCTGCTGCTCTCCTCGACGACACACGCGGGAGCCGGCGCCTCGTTCCGTTTGGCACGCAGCTCCACACAACCACTGCACTCGCCGCGTCTGCTCCACCTGACCTCCACCTGCGCCGCCGCCACGCCCCCCGGGTCACTGCACTCGATCCACGATAGTGTCAGCCTCAGCGAGCAGCAACAGTTGGTCAACGACACTTCGGAACGCATCTTTGAGATGTCCGGACTGGACGACGACTCGGCCCTACAGTCGCTGGGCGATGAGGCGACCTCTGCCGCAGCTCAGCCCAAAGTGGGCTTGGCACGCAGCAATAGTGTACGCGCCAGGGCCAACATGTTCCAGCAGCTGCAGCAGCAGGAGCAGGGGACGCGCACTCGCCGGGAGGCGGGCGGTGGGGAGCAGTTGCCACAGCAGACGACGCGCCCATTCGCCAATCGTGCAGGTGAGTGGGGTGGGGAGGGGGAATGACTAGGAATGTGGCTGCAGAAATTAGCATTAAAACATTAACTATGAGAGGGGAGAGGGAGAGGTTGGGTGGGGCTGGGGTTACGTCCAGCTCCAAATGGAGCAGCGGTGCGTAACACCGGTAAACCACAGGGGGAGAGGGGGAGCAGGGAGGGGTAACTACAGACAGTTGTGCAAATTAGTCGAGTTCAGTTTAGAGCTGCTCGCTCTTTAACTAGTTCTGCAAATAAGAACCGGTTCCTCCTCAATTTAAAGTAGACTTACAAATTTTAATAGCTTTAATTAGCTTAGCTTTTGTTTGTACTAAGTGAAACAAAAGAATATTTAGTAAAAAGTTGAACAGTTGAAATTTAAAAGAGAAACTATATTATTAATGAGAATGAGCTGGCAGTTTAGATTATAGATACTAGATAGAATCACAAATAATCACGTTATAACTAGTAACTCATAGATAGTGGTATGAAATACTCAATTGAAAGATATGGGAGACAGTATATAGAATAGATCTATTATAATACAGTCATAGAAGGGAGTAGGTTAGTATACCAATCTGTTATGCCTATTCCATTAAAGTAAGAGTCCACCTAATGTTCCGATAAAGAGCCAAAAGATTCAAGAGAATGTCGATAAATTTATGAGAATGTTAGTTCAGGATTAACCAGGAGGGTATAAGAGTCTGTCTACACTCTATTCTATTAAAGTGAAAATGCACTACAATTTATGCTTATAATCAGATGATAAAGCTGAGGTACACATATATATTGAAAATCCTGGTATCTACTATCAGAAAGATATATAATTCCAATTTTAACTACTAGGTTGAATCTGCTAGAATCGTCATTCACTCCAAGCTAATCCGCAGCCTATACCCACTGTCCACAGTCTGGAACTAGTTCCCTGGCTACGCTTCACTTGCAGCACTCAGTTCCAAGTGCTTGAATGAAGCTACTGCCGCTGGGGCCACTCGGGTTTCGGTCTGGTCAGCACGCGGCGTCAATGAACGCTCAATGGACGACACTTTTTTGTTGTGTTTTTTGCGTTTTGTTAAGCTTTGCTATGGTTATTTGTATGTTGTTGTTGTTGGCAGTTGGCAGTATGGCGGCTTATTGTCCAAGTTAATAAGCTGTAAAATGTGTGTCACTTGCCTAACAAACCCACAAGCCAACCACCCGATCTACACACAGAGCAGCAACTAATTGAGGTTTCTGTTGTGTAAGAGGGTATAGGATAGTGGTGGTATAGGGAGGGGAGGGGAGACTGTCATGTAGTAGGCTCTGATCTCTACCCTATGTCACATTATGCATAGTATTTTAGTTATTACCCCAGTTTACTATTACACTTCAATACAAAAATATCCACAAATATTTCTATTCCTACAAAATTTTTAAAAATTGCTACAAAGTTTTTAAAAATTCACATATGATGGAAACGAACGATATGTCTGCATTTACGCAAAATTTAGTGTCACAAATTGTGATAAACGTCACATTTGGGGACGGTACATGTAAGTAAGCAAAGGAGAGATTATGATGGGGATATTATATAGAAGAGTACCCACTAGAGATATTTCATCTAAGATACAAAGTTTATACTATAAAGTATCAAAGTAGAGCTTAGAGAAGGCAGATAATAATATAATAATATATAATATGTTATAATACAGCAGTAAACTAAAAGCTATGGCTATAGATTTAGAGGTACTATACTATAGAGGGAGTCTTGCTTATTATGGGATGTATGAAGAAAATTCTCCTCTGCAGTTTCGCATAAAGTTTATCATTGCTATAGTCAATTTCATAGAGCTAAACATATAGTATATTTATGATAGAAATACTAGCTGGTTATATTAAACACTATTTCATACTCATCCTATTTCAAATCATTTGTTCTTTCAGTAACCCCTCGCCATTCGCCGCCGCCTCCACTGGCAACCGATACCAGCGCTGCGACAGTTCAAAGTTCGACCCTAAACGATGAGCCAGTCACGCCCAATACAACGCAGGATGCCAGCGATGTGGAAATTGGTGAGTAGCGAGCACATAAAAGCCCAGAGACACGTGGAGAGAGGAGAGACAAAGAGTGAGAGTAAAGCTCAGCAGTGGCTTGGCTTGAAACATTGCAAATTCGACTAAGAACAGCCTGAAGAAAGCAAAGTTCGGATAGAGCTAAGCTCGGTCTGAGCTTTGCCTAGTGCTCTTTTGATTCACTCGCTCTTTTTCTCTCCCTCTCCACCTCCGTAACTCTCTCTTACATTTACGTTTGATTTTTACGCTCTCTTTTGGTTTTTCTTTTGCGTTTTGTGCGATTGCATTTGCACGTTGTTCAATGCACAAAACTCTTGGCATGCGAGAAGAATAAAAGAGTTGAGAAAAGATATTAACAAAATGCATAAAGCATGTTGTTGTTGTGCTTAATATTGTTGTTGTTATTCTTCTTCTTATTGTTGTTGTTGTTGTCTGTTGTGTGCCATGTGCATTCATTTAATACTATTATTTATTCAATACACATTATATTTCATTCAGTTGCCGCTGCTTCAGTTTCAGTTTCTTTCTTTCCTTTTTTTGTGGTATAATTAATATGGAAATGAGGCAAACAAAAGCTCATATGTAATCAATCAAAAATTGGCATAAAAAACTATATAAAAATGGTAAACGCATAAAAAATGCAACCACACGCAAAAAATTGCGCAATGCAAAGCTAAAAAAAAAATAATAAAAATAAATTATAATGCCAAACCTAATAATAATGCGAAAGGCAGCAGACTGCAGGGTATACACTATGCAACAAAATATTAAAAATAAATGATTAGAATAAATAAAGATAAATCTGGGTATACAGTAAGAGTTGCAACTGAATATTATTTCATTTTATTTTATTTTACATTATGCAACAAAATATTAAAAGTAAAATATTAAATGATTAGCATAAATAAAGATAAATCTGCGTATAAGTGTTCCAACTGAATATTATTTCATTTTATTTTATTCAATATTTCGATTCATTTATTTATATATTCTTAATTTATTTAATTTTATTTCATATTTAAATTTATATTTCATTCCATTTTATTTCATTATTTTGTAGATTTTCCCTTATTTTTTTATTTTTTTTTATTTTTATTAATGTTTTTATTTCGCTTGTTGCATAGTGTACTATTCAACCACCATACATTATTTCAATCATAAGTTGCGACCTGGCATGCATTTCAGTTCAGTTGAGTTCACTTATTGTTGCTGTTGCTGTTGTTGTTGTTGTTGCCGCATGAACAACATAACAAAACAAGAGACAAAAGCAAAAACAAAACAAAAGCAAATAATAATTAAATTTGATTTTTTAACACGTGTTTCTCTCTTACACATAAATAACTGATTTATGTAATTTAGTAGGCAACATTCCATTATCCATTATCCACTATCCACTCTCCATTTCCCCAATTTTCACGCTCATTTGCTCACATTTCTCTGTTCGTTTTATTCAATTAAATACAAATTTAAATTAAGCGTAATATAATTATTAATTAACTGCCTGGCCTTGTTTTAAGAGTGGATTAGAGTGTTTCGAGAGGGATTTACTCGGAGACAGTGGCGTAGGAGGAGGATAGGGAGAGAGGATAGATAGTAAACTAAAGTAATATATTGAGATATAAATAATAATGTTTTAAAACACAAATAATATTAATTTACTGAAGTTCCCCTCTTAACTACGCCCCTGTCCATGACATACTCCCCCATAAATTATCGTGAGAGTCTCCTCGCCCCTTGCCCCTTTCTCATTTGGCAAACAAAAGTTATGGCGCTGGTAAAAGTGCCATAAAAACTTGCCATAAACGATAAGGTGTGCGTTGACCTTGGCATATAGTATACTACAAACTGATAAATCTATACAGTATATAGTACCATGTATCACACCGAGAGTAATATATAATTAGCATGTAGAAATTGGTTTAGTTCTCCTACAACAATTGCGCCGCAAAAGTTATGGTTAAATACAGAAATATAATTAAAAGAAATATGATTTTTATCGCTGGGAATTTTGCATAGAGTTCCGCGTAATTATGGCGTATGGCAAGTGCGGATTATGGTTAGGAATTACTCAGTCTGTGACTCAATGCGAGTGAGTAAAAAGACCTTAGCTAGTAAGTGACTCGATTGAGCTGACACGACTGGTAAATACCCTGTGGAGAGCTAAAGGTAGGTCATATGGTGAGAAGTTTGACTATAATATTTGTAAATATTCTCTCAATTACTCGGTAGGTTTGGGAGCAGATACTATGTAGCTCGGTAGTCCAGTTGGATGATCTGTTCATAGGTAGATATGTAGATAGAGCGAAAGATGGATAGATGGATAGATACTATATGTATCTAAAAGATACTATACTATCAATAAGATGAGTAAATGTATAGTTATTTAGATATATATATAGATTGGTAAATGAAGACAGACCAAGCTATAGAAGCATAGGTAGATATGTAGATAGATCGAGAGATAGATAGACACATAGATGGATAACTATATACACACACACAGAAAGATTGAATAGTAAAAGTATACGTATTTAAATAAAGTTATTGATAATGATGAAAGGAGAATCAATAATTCCACTACTATAATAATAATAATAATAATAATATCGTCTGTGGGTTGAGTCTCTGCTACTTAGTGCGATAAAATTAGCTCTCTCTGGGGCTTAGCCCCACTTAGACATCGGACAATACACACCCTAAGTAAGCCTATATAGTTGATCTGATATTTATGATATTTATGCCCATATATTATGCTGATCCGACTATAGCTTTGGCTTCTCCTCACTCCACTCTGCGGCTTTCGAGCTGAGGTCAGTGTACAATCTCCTCTCTCTAGAGCTAGAGCTAGGCCAAGAGTCTGAGAGTAGTAAAAAGTTCATATCAATAGAGCGTGGACTTCTATTGTCGGGGCTGAATGGAAAACGAAAGCTGAAACTGATGAACAGCAGACAAAAGGGCGTCACAAATAACAGAAGAAAAGAAAAGAATCAAGTGTGATAGAGGAGGAGGCGACAAAGGGGGTGGGGAAGGGGGGGGGGGCGAGTGAACATTATAAATAAATGTGGAAGAAATTTGTATGCAATTATGTTGACAAATGTCGCTTTCTATGTGATAAACTCGTCGCCTGTAGTCGAGTGTGGCATTTCGCTGAATGCTGCAGACGCGGCAGCAACACACGAGAGAGTGTTTATCGCGAGCAACAGCAGCAACAGTTGCTAGCGTGGGCAGCAGCAACGTACTACATGTGTGTATTGCTGTTGATAAAGGCAAAGGCAAAGGCAGTTGCCGTTTGACAGTTGCGGCAGCAGCAACAGCGATCGTAAGCAGCAACAGTTGCCAGTGTGTGTGTGTGAGTGTGTGTGTGTAGCAGCAACAGCAGTATATACTTGTTGTCGATAAAGGAATAACTACGCAGTTTGTAATACTAAAGACGAGAGCAACACTAGTAGGAACAGCAGCAACTGTTGCTAGTGTTTGTGGCAGCAGCAACAGCATCCAGTTGTACTTGGCATTACAGCAGCAACAATAGCCATAGCTGCTGTTGAGTGTAACCCCATCAGCAATATATTGTTCATAAGAACACGCAATTGCTACTAAAGACAGCAGCAACACTTAAGACTACAGTAGCAATACCTGCAATAACTACAGCAGCAATAGTTGCCAGTGTGTTGCAGCAATATATTGTAACTAGCAATAGCTATTGTTGCTGTAGATACTTGTGACAACAGCAATACTTGCAAAAACTACAGCAGCAACAGTTGCTGGTAATAGCTATAGTCGCTAGATAATTCTTAGCAACAGCAACAGTAGCTCTGCAGCAACAGTTGCTGGCGTGTGTACTATAGACAATTCTTAAGGTAGTAACAACAGCAACAATCTCAGCAACACCAGCAATAAACCTTAGCAACAATTGTACGCACTACAGCAGCAACTATTTGAGCTGCAACAGCAACAAGCACAACAACAACATTTAAAATTTCCCAGCCAAAAGAAAGAGCGTCAGAAATGCGTAAGTGTTTGCCACAAATTGTTGCAAGCTCTCCTGACTAAACGAAAAAACCCGCCAACAATCTCTCCACACTCACACAGAACCCTCTTCACTGTCGCTGGCTGAGCGTCTGGCCTTCTTTAGCAGCCTGTGCGACGGCAGCAACAACAGCAGCAGCAGCAACCACAGCAGTCCGCACCAGCAACGCTATGCCAGCCCCACCAACAGCTGTGGCTCGGTGTCCTCCAGCAGCAACAGCAACAGTTCCCGCTGCAGCTTACGCAGTCCGCTCAACAACAGCAACAACACGACGCCAACAAGCAGCAGCAACCAGCAGCAGCAGCAACAGGAGCGACAGCAGCAGCAACAGGAGAGTCAGCAGCAGCCACAGCAGCAGCAACAGTTACCACAACAGCAACAGCAAGAGCCACAGCAGCAACAGTCACCGCAGCAATCGCACAATGGCTATCAGCTGCATCGCTCTGCCACGGCGCCAACAGCAACTGTTACAGTGGACAGCGCAGTGCCCATGCGTCGTTTCACACTGCGCACAGTGGGCAAATTGGTGCTGCCCGAGACATTCCTGGATCGCAACAACAACAGCAACAACAGCAACAGCATGCAGAACTATCGCAACAGCTGCGTGGCACGATTGCAGGGCGTGGAGGACGTACAGATCGCGGTCAGTCGACGTTTCATAGGCAAGATCAAGTCGCCCTTCATCGAGCAGCAGCAACAGTTGCAGCAGCAGCAGCAGCAGGACAACAACAGTCGTGGCAAACAGACGGACAATGGCGACAGCTCGGATTCCGGCAAGGAGAACTGCGTCGGCAATCAGCGACAACGCCAGCAACAGCAACAGTTGCCGCAGCAGCAACAACCCCTTACAGCAGACTCACGTCGACTCTCGTATCAGGCCAAGATTACCCTCCCACTGTCGCCCACCATAGTGGTCAATCGACGCCATACCACAGAGCTGAGTGGCGCCACCAAAGTGGCAACAGTTGCTGCCGTCGGCAAGCGCAACTCGAACTCGAACTCGACGCAGATGGACGAGCGTCTGGCGCGCTTCTTTGGCGTGCCACAGCAGTTGCCCCCGGCGGTGGCATGCAACACGCACGTGCGGCTGTGCAACTCGTCGACCACGCTGGTGCAGAAACGCCGCGAGATGCTGAAGCGCACGCGTGTCATGTCGCTCGATGTGAGCTCCAGCTGTGGCAGCATGCACAGCAGCAACAGCTGCAACAGCAGCAGCCCCCTGGCCAAGCGCCTGCCCCCGCTGCGTGTGGCAAGCATTGCCAGCTTCGAGGACATTACGGTTACGCCGGACGAGCTGCATGCGGCGGACAAGGAGTTTCGCTATCTGCACGGCGAGATCTTCACATGAGCAGCGCAGAGAGCGTAAAATGAGCGAGAAAAATTGTAAATTTTTTGTTTCGGCATATATGCACCTAGTATACCCTATAAAAATTGTACGAATTTTTCGAACCCCAGACAAAAGACAACGTCATACACCCCTTTGGCAAGTGTTAGTGAGTGAGACTCTCACTACTTATCCCCTATTCCCCCCTTCATCATCAAGCTGTGCGGCGCTCAATTTTTGTGATTTGTGTGATAAAAAACGCTCTCTAACATAACCTAACATAACCTTAAAAAACACGAAAACGAATTGAAAAAGAAGAAGACAAGTAAAAATAAACATAAACGAAATGTACTTCCACTACTTTTATTATTTTGCAGTGCATGCTACCTACACTTAGCGAAATACATAGAAATACATACAGAATCGAAAGAATGTGCTGCTTCTTCTATAACTTAAAGCTTAAACGAATCGTACCTTGAATGGCCTTATCATTATGTTAATCATTATTATTACCATCATTATCATATTATTACAGCCTAATTTAACTATATTGTGTATTATTTAATTATGAGAAACATTGTTAAACATTTAATAAACACTAAAAACGATTGCCCATGCATGAATTTCATTCTAACCGCATTTCTCTGTTCGGGAAAAGCAGCGTAAGTAACCAGGGCCCAGTTCAAGCTAAGCTCAAGCCCCCAGGTAAAGCTACAAGATTTTTGACTAGATTTTATAGAATTTTATAATATTTTTATATGTATCGTTTTAGCTTTTTTTAGCTATATTTTTTATTATTGTGGCGGGCTTTTTGTTAGTGTTTTCTTAGCAATCAATTGAATGTCAGCACAGTTTCTTTTAGTTAAATGTTTTTATATATTTTTATTGTTTTTTTTAAGAATATATTTTTAATATTTTTACATGCAAGGTTTAGCTATTTAGTTGTAGTATTTATATAAGCACTGTCAGGGTTATTTTTAGCTGGTTTTTCCTTGTAGTAGTAAATTGAGTCGGGCATGAAAAGCTTTAGCTATATTTTTAAATTTTAAATTTTGCTGTATAATTTACAACATATTTTTGTGATTTTCTATGTCTATTTTTAATAGTTTTTTTACAACTTGTACTCAACAATTTTCAGTTATAGTTCTTGTCTTTATTTTTTAGTTATTTTAGTATAGTATTTAACTTTTTATTACTCTTTTTAACTAGTATAAATTCCTTGAGTTTCAGTGGTTTTTATAGCTTTTTTTTAGTCAACATTAAATGCACTTTTAGGCATATTTAGATTTTTATTGGGTTGTTTATAGATTTGATTGCAATTTTTTAATTTTTATTAGACCTGGGATCCCAAAAATATTTTATTTTACCCATTTTTCCCAGCATGCTTCTCATGTATGTAATATTTAGCTTTTTTTTTGCTGTTTTTAGCCTTTTTTAAGCATGTTTTTGCCTGCCCATATTGAGTAAAGAATTTACACATCATAATTTTGCGCAGTGTACTCATCTACCTTCCTTTACATTTCACACTCTCTTCCGTCCAGGCAAACCCAAGAGCATTCTAAAGTCCGGCAAGGCATTGCCCGCCATGGGCATGGGCATGGGGCGTGGTCTGATGCCCATCGATCTCAATGCGGAGCTGAAGAATCGCTTGCAACGTTCCACACACGCCACCGTGTCCAATCTGCGCAAGAGTGCCACCACAGCGAATGCCATGCGGGATGAGGCGGACAACGCGGGGCCAACGCAGGCGCAACGCAATTTGGCGCAAATACTACGCAATGTGAGCAAGGAGAATGCCACGCCCACGGCAGCAGCGCCGCCCACACGGCATGATGATGCCGTGCATCTGGTGCGTAATCTGGCCACACTGGGAGCGCCACGAGCGGCGGCAGAGGAGGCCACGGCGGCTGCGTCGGCGTCGGAGGGCGAAAGCTCAGGGGGGCGTGAGATTGAGGCGATTATCAAGAACAGCGCAGTGGCGCGACGTCGACGCCAGCAGCAGCAGCTGCAGCAGCAGCAGCAGCAGGCAGATGGGTGAGTCCAGCTCCAAGCTCTGCTACGCTCTCTCCCCGTGCTGTTAACCGTTACTAACCCAGAGCCAATGAACCCGTTCCAGTTCCAGTTCCAGCTAAGCGTGTGTGCGTGTGTGTGAGTGTGTGTGTGTGCTGCTAAACAAGACTGTTCCCACTACATATGTATATGTATGTATGTGTGTCATTAACTATAATAATATTATACATATATATTTTTACACTAAATTTAAATGTAATTGTAATCGTTTTTAACCTCAATTCGTTTTGTGTGCACTTTGGGAATATTAGTATATAATATTAATTTTAAATAATTATTAATTTTAAAACGAAACGAAATGCAGCCATAAGAATTTCCTAGTCAGAGTAAAGCCCATTGCCAGATGCTATTGCTGGCGTCCAGTGCAACCGCCGCAGCCGCAGCAACAGCAACAGCAGCAGCAGCAACAGCAACAGCAACAACAAGCACAGTTACAGTTACAACTACAACTACAACTACGACAACAACAACAACCGCAAAAGTTACCCTACTTTATGCAACAAAAACAAATGCGTTAATCAAACTTCTTTTGTATAATGAAACTAAAAACAAACACAAAGAAAATAAATTGAAGTTACATCAATTAGTTAATAAGCCTAATTTGCATTGCTTACTAAAATTGCATATAAACTGTTTGTATAAACTCAATTATATATACCTTATATATACTATATATTTTATTGACAAATTGTTTGCCACATAACTATATATTTTTACGTGACACAAGTTTATTCATTAACTTAATAAAGTTGGTCAAAAAATGCTAATATAATTGTAGTTTTCGTTTGCCACTAACTCTGCCAAAATATAAATTTATTCAATACTGCATGCTCAAACATATTTGAAAAAGGCGCCAAATTGCTTATGCACGCTCGCTTAGCTCTAACTTTGACAGTGTTGTATAAGCAGGGCGTCGTCTAGCGGCATTTGTGTGGTACTACGCACTGCATTGGCTGGCGCCATCTGTTGGTCGTAGCTGTTTGCACGCTCAAATTATGCTAAAAGTAGTGCTTTTTTGGTGCATTTTCAAAGTGGCGTTTGATGGCGCCAAAAAATGAGAGAGAGAGCCAAACTTGGCTTAGTATTGTTTTTACTGTCGAGTCGAATGGTTGTGTTGCGTCGCTTGCATCGCTTGCCTGTGTGTGCGCGTGTGTGTCTTTTTGTTTGCAATTCGCGCGCATTTTGTGCCGGTCGCAAAACGCCAATTGCAATTGAATTATGCAAATTGCCTAAAGAACTAGCGCTTCTTTTTAATGTGTGTTAGTGTGTGTGTTTAGTTGTGTGTAATAGAACTTGCAGTAAGCAGCAGCAGCAGCAGCAGCAGCTGCAGTGTGTTCGATCCTCAATAAGACTTTTCCAATTAAAGTGCATGCCATAATTGGCTTCAATTGAAAGCGCAAGTGAAAAACAAAATGCCGCAGCTTTAGAAGAAGAGGAACGAGTAGACGGCAGAGACAACAAATACAACTGCAATTAACAGAGGTTTGTACTAAACAAAAACAACAATGCTTTTGGGGAGTTTTTTCGTGGATTTCGCAGTAGCAGCAGCAGCAACAACCAGCGACCAGTTTGCACATTTTTCTCTTCTTTATGTGTTTGCTGCGTCCTTCTCCGTTGCTGTGTGCTGCTTCTTCTTCTCTTCATTTACCTGCAGGCAGCAACAACAAATGCATAACCGAATATCAACTGTAAATGCTAAAGGGTGTCCTCTCTCCCTGTTGCTCCCGCTCTCTTCCCATTGAAAAGTTTGGCTCATTGAGCAGCGACGCAGCGCTGATTTTACTGTTGTTGTTGCTGTTGTTATTTCGTTTCGATATTCTTGTTTTACTTTGTTGCTGTTGCTATTACTTCTGCTTGTTGTTAGTGCTGTTTGTTTGCACTTGGGCATTTTTGTCGTCTATTTAGAGTTTTTGTTTTTGTTGCTGCCCAGTGTTAGCATTTCGTAGCATTTGCTGCTGCTGCTGCGATTCATACAGTTTTGCAGTCTCCTTCGCGACGCTTGGTCTGCGTTTAGCTATACGGCAAGCACCCTATAATGGGTTGGTGAATGGGAGTTTTGTGACAAAATGAAAAATAGAATATAAATAATGAATATAAAAATATAAAGTGGTGTGTTCACTCTAACGAATGTTCACGTAAATGAGTATTGAAATGCAATAGAATATAAATAATGAATATAAAAAATATAAAAATGTAAAATATTGTTGTCACTCTAACGAATTTTGGGTTCACACTAACGAATGTTCACGTAAATGAATATTGAAATGAAATATAATATAAATAATGAATATAAAAATATAAAATATTGTGTTCACTCTAACGAATTTTGTTCACTCTAGCGAATGTTCACGTACATTAATATTGAAATGAAATTGAATATAAATAATGAATATAAAAATATAAAATATTGTGTTCACTCTAACGAATTTTGTGTTCACTCTAACGAATGTTCACGTAAATGAATATTCAGCTTATTCAGTCGCTTTTTTGTAGCTGAATTATTACAGTCTATTTACAGCACTGTTGTTCACAGGGTATCTCCTAGCCAATATCTCTCAATAGTTTTTCATCTATAGCTCTCATGTGTGGACACGCTTCATGCCATGTTGGTTGTTAGCTTCCATATTGACAGCTGCATGATAATGACACAGCATTGGGGCTCTCCGAGTGTTTTTCATTTTCTCCTATAGTATTTAATTTCTATTATTTCAGTTTAAATTATAATTATAATCATATTTGGCTTTTGTTTGCTCAACTGCTCGAATGAGACTTAAGGAGACTCAAGGGAGTCTCAAGGTCTCGCAATTGAAACTGGGCCAAGATTTGCATAGATGTAGATAGTTTATGTGCCATTGTTGTGCTACAGTTTGTTAACAATTAATCAAACATTTGATCAGGCAACACTTGTAAAAGGTTTAATGAGGTATGTGCAGTTTGTGTAACTGCTTTAAAGTTTAGTCAATGTATCTAAGACTTGCAGATGAAGTTGACTCCGAATTCGACCTAGTCTCTCCTGTTGTCCGTTGCCTACGACTGCTGCCTTACCCTCTGCTTATTGCCGATATTTATTACAATCGCAGCGAATTCGAATTGTGTTTAACACAGTTGGCTTTAGGCTCTTTTGCAGCCGTCATTAATTGTCTGACTATTTCGTAATACCTGAACCGAGATTGAAATTGAGATTGGGATTGGGATTGGGATTGGGACTGGACTGGAGTGTAGCCCACTTATTGGGCATAATTCATAGATTTCATGTGCGTGGCTAATGAATAAACAAAAGCAAAGCGAATCGCCAAATAAAAACACACGCAAAGCAGAATGAAAGAAAGACAAATAAAGGGGGGAAAACAGAGGCAACAGAGGAAACACAGAGCTCAGAAATGCCTTTCGTTTTCAATGAATTTGCATAATTTGTCTATGCGGCGATCTTTATGATCTGACTTGGCGTGAAACCTGAGAAATTAGTAGGAGTGTGCCGAGGGGGGAGGGGGAGAGCAAACATACACACATCTATCGTTGATTTATGGCCATAGCTACTTTTAAGTAGTATTAGATAATGCATCGATTTCAAACTCTTTGCGTTTGTCTATAAATACAAACAGTGAAGACTTGAAGTGAGCTCTTATCTACAGCCTGATAAGCCGCGGCATAAACAATAATAGCGCTCGAGTGGCACTTGAGAGAGGGTGGGTGGGGGGTGAGTACAGCAATTGCAGCTAATTTCACTCGAAGAGATGTAAATTGTAAATGGTAAATGGTAAATAGATTGTATGTTTCGTTTAGATACAAATGTATCTGCGCCCATATAGTGTCACATGTCTGCCCTGCTAATGCTAATGAGACCCAAAAACAGACAGCACAACAGAACTTACAATAAACAAACAACAAACAAAATGTAAATAGTGTAAATGTGTAAATGTTCTACGGGTTAATCACCTAATGCCAACAGTCTCAATCTAAACACATTTATACATATGTCAGACCGTCTGTCTGTCTACACACATATGATTATACCCGAGGGAACTGTGCGTTATCATTACTACTCTATATACTCAACGCATTAGCATATAGACAGGCAGACTAGCCTAGTTCAAGTTTAGCAAAGAGCAATGACTAGTTACTGAGTAGTCTAACTACTACGAATAGTACTACTAAAGTGTTTGGCTTAGGCTTAAGTTAATGCTGCTCTTTAAGCAGTGTCAAAGGCACCTAAAGATATCTCAAAGATACTTTTCATATGGGCTAAGCTAATGGCTATAAAACTAGGCTTAAACTAAAGATAGTCTGGGTTAAAGTATCTCAACTAATAATGTAGCTAAAAGAAGCTATTGCATAGAGTTCTTTCTAAAGTCTGAACTTGCTTTGTTTAGCGTCTGTCTCCACATAATGTGGCATGCAACTTATGCTAATATTTAATAAGAAATTGGCGTATAAATACACACTATAGATTAGAGTATAATGCCTGTTGTGCCTCAGCTGCCTTTTAGCCTGATGTTGACCCCGCTGTTCTCATAATTGAATTGGATTGACTGATTGAATGATTGACTCACTGACTGACTGACTGCAGCTGCTTGCATATGCGGCGATCTACATGATGAATTATCAATGCTCTTAGTGTGCTTCTTTGAGCTGAACGACAGCCGCTGCCCCTCCCTCCCCTTCCCTCCCCCTGTGGAATTTGAGTTCCATAAATTATGTTTGCGCTCCCCTTGGAAAGAAGTGTGCATGCATATATAAATAGTTTTTATTGGGAAATGTGTGTATCTCTTGGCAAACAAATGAAGTTGTCTGTTGTCGTTGCTTGTAGAGTTCTCCTCAACTACTCCAGATCTCTATTAGAGTAATATTTCTGCCTCTTTGACTCTTTCGTTCCCTGTTAACTGCCAACTGCTATTACACAATCTTTAGGCACAGTACGTTGACTCTTTTTGCTGTTGCTTTGCCTTCCTTTGTCTTTCTACCTGCAGCTGTTTTGCCAAGTGTACTACATACTCTCCTACATATATGTGTAGATACACCTTGTTCTTTGCAAACCACTTTCAAACTCAATTAGACGCTAATTTATGGGCTCTCTATTAGCTGAGTTTGCGTTTATTTTTACAATTGAAATTGAAACTGAAACTGAATAATATCAAACATGTGCAGGAAATGTTGTTACAGTGTATAAATAGCGAATTAGTTTATCAGTTGGGCGCTTTAATTGCGCTTTAATGAGAATTAATGGCAAACAGTTGGCTGGCGTACAGTTGGACAGCCACTGCCATGGCTGACAGTTTGAGCAGCACTGGCTGGTGTGGCAACACAAAGCAATTTGGTTTCATTAGCAATGACTGATATACTACAGTACAGTTTTACCAGCACTTGGCATGATTCGCTTACAGTTTTAGAGTCACCATCTGCATCTGTATTTACAGTCTGAATGTACAGTTTGAGCAGCCGACTATGATCTGCTTTACAGTTTCAATAGCACTGTCTGACAATACAGTTTAAATAGAACTAACTATGATCAGCTCTACAGTTTTAACAGCACTAAGCACGATCTGCTCTACAGTTTGATATTTCTGCATAGAGTTATCTGCTGTAATGCATTACAGTTTAAAGACAACTCACTGCAACTGCAGTTTAGCAAGCATTGTAAATGCAGCGCCTTATCCGCTTACAGTTTACGCCGCACTGTAAGACGTTTTATCGGAGCAACCACTGCGTGAGCTTTTGCCTACAGTTGGAGCTGCTTGAAAACTATGCCCTGGTTTGAGCAGCACTGCTTATGACTAGTCTAGACCATTCTGTGAGTCATACTAGGCGTCTAGTCTCCTTTTATTGCCACAACTTGGCCATAACTTGGTCTAACTGCCAGACATTTGGGTCTAGCTAGAGCAGGGGAATGTCATACTGTATCCCAACTAAAGTTGAGTCATGAAAGGGACTAATAGAAGGGATTACTAGAAGAAGAGACTGACACTGACATTGAGCTAGAAGTCTGTGAGTCTGTGAGTGAAGCTGAGTCAACAAACTCGGCTAAAACATAATCCAAGGGCTGTGTGCAGCCTGTCAAAATGTTGACAACTCATTAGCTTAACAACAGCAGCAGTGAAGGGGAGGGGGAGGAGTTGTAAAGGAAGTGAGTAACAAGGGGAATCAAGAGCAATCAGTGCCTTCATCTGGCAACAGTTTTAGAGGCAGCGGAATGCTGCAGTTCGTTTCATTCTGTTGCTGTTTCTGTTTCTGTATTCCTCCCTTCTCTCGTACAATGAACTTTTCGGTTAAAAATGCTATTGCCCCCGGCTGCTGTCTGAGGCTGACCAGGAATATAGTATATTTCAGCTAGTCTACACTCTCCTCCACTCCTCCACTCCCTTGCTCTGACAACTGCTCATAAATCTGCTGGCTTGCAGGCAAATCAACTGCTGCCGCCCATCTCCCCCCACCCCGCTGTCGCTGCAGTGCTGCTGCAACTTTAGCTGCATCTGCATCTTCATTCCCATTTCCTGCTGCACATTCTGTGCACGCTCCTTTGTCTTCTGTGTCTTCTGTGCCTTCATAGATATCATCATTGGGCATTTATTATTGCAGGCACTGTCTATCCGCAGCTTCCCCCTTCTGCCCCCCCGCCCCACCTCTGTTGAGTGTGTGCTTTGTGCTGTCTGGCACTTGGAGCTCTCTTGATATATTCAGGCCATGCTGCAGTTTCCTTCTGCAACTGCTTATCATCAGCATCTCAGCCTCCTTGCATCTGGGCGCTTCCTGACAGTTCGAGTGACAAACAATAAACATTTATTGTAGATGTATTGAATTGCGAGTAGCTATAGCTCCATCTAACTATTCTCCATACAGCTCACCCCTCGACTCCACACATCTCTCGCATCGCCTGTCACTCAATCAATTAGACACCTGCTGCTGCTGCTGCTGTTTCCACTGCCTTTTATGTTCAGCCTCAACATTAGCATCGCCACAGCTGACATTTAGCTTTTTATGGCTAACTTTAGCTGGATTCCAGCCTGACAATTGACATTTAGACAACTGCAACTTAGCTTTGGCTTCAGATATTTCTATAGTTTCGCATACTATTACAAAACTGAAGTTACAGATACATAAGCAGATACAGATACATAGATATTACTATACTGGGAGTAGTTACTTATCCTTCTTTTAGCGATTATTACAGAATACTTATATACATTTAGTCACACTATTATCGTGGCTATAATATTCTCTTCTTAAGTTACAGATACATATGCAGATACAGATACATGGATATTACTGCACTGGGAGCATAAAGTTATCCTTCTTTTTAGCGACTTTTACAGAGTACATATATATATTTGGTTACATTCTTATCGTGACTCTAATAATCCTTTCTTAAGTCAAGGCAAAGCCAGTATCTTTTACAGATAATCTCCAAAAGTATAGGTTCTAGTCATTGAATGGCTGACAGTGGGCACTTGTGGAGGGCTATAAGTAAAAGGTAAATAGTATCTCATTACCCCTTATAGTAACAATACAATACAACATTCACTCACTCCGATTTTACTGTGACTATTCCAACCACTCTTTCCATAATGCTCTTTATGTCTTCATTCGGATGGGCTGCGAGTTCTTTGCAGAGAGTTTGTGTGCATATTGATCCAGTTTTGAGATTACCATAAGAAACGAAACCCTCTGAGGTGGCAAATAAGATCAGAATGTCCTTGGGACTTCCAAGCTGTCTCCTTCCTCCCTTGGCAATGGGTATGTCGAAATGGCCCTTACAGGCGTCTACGATCAGTATCTTTGGCGTATCTTGTAGTACTTCAGTGCCCAGAATGGGAAAGATTACATCGTCCATTAGGTTGTAAAGACCATCCCTGGCAGCCAAGACGTTATTCCGGTCCCCATGAGTCAAAAATACTAGCACTAGTGCGGAGCAATCGAAGGTCCTGCCCACTGTAACAGAGGAGATATATTGTATTGTATCTAAAGTCTGTCTATCTGTAACTCAACTTACACTCCTTCACTTTCTTTTTAACTTCGTCTACCGTTGCGTCACGAACAGTTGAAACTGAACAATTCAGTTCTCTAAACGTCTTATCCAGAACCTTGGCATCCTCGTTATTGCACTCTAGTTCACCTAGTCTCTTATCGTCGAATTTCACTTGATTAAATATGATAACCTTGGCTGGCTCCAATGAGCTGAAGCTGGAACTGGAGCTAAAGCTGGAGCTGCTAGACATTTCACTAGACACTACTGCCCAACCAGTCAGCAACTGCTACAATACTTTGCCAGATATAGTACGAAAATGATTAGCTATATAGATAATGTAATGCTTTCTGCAGAATATGTACACAATAGATTATCAGGGGCATACGTGACTTGGGTAGTGTCCGACGTTATAACAGTTACAGCGTATTGTTATGACCCATAGCTGGGAATGATGGATAGATAGATAGGTAATGACTAAATGTTTGTTCTTTTACTTTTTTATTGAGTTTTCTTTGCTATCTATTTCGAGCTTTTCTATATGCTGGGATCCTGATATACACTGACGGATAGTTAGAAGAATATATCAACATTAGTCAAATACTTAATACTTTTTTAGTTCCATCCCGCCTCCCTCTGACTATCTAATATGTTTGTAGAGTCTAATAGAGAGTATGGTTATGACCCTTAGCTTGGTATGACAGATAGATAGATAGGTAATGACTAAATGTTTGTTCTTTTACTTTTTTATTTAATTTTCTTTGCTATCTATTTCGAGCTTTTCTATGTGCTGGGATCCTGTTAAACACTGATGGGTAGCTAGAAGAATTTATCAACTAACTCAAGTCAAATGGCTGATACTTTTTGAGTTCCATCTAACTATGTATCACATGCGTTTGTAGAGACTAATTAAGCCCTATACAGAGTATTGTTATGACCCTTAGCTTGATATAATAGATAGATAGATAAGTAAAGACTAAATCATTGTTTCTTTTACTTTTTTTTTTAATTTTCTATCTCACATATTCACATATTTCAAGCTTTTATATTTGCTGATAATCACTGATAATCAAATACTTAATACATTTTTAGTTCCATCTAACTATCACATACGTTTGTACAGACTTATTAAGCCCTATACATTTTGGTTTGGTTATAATAACCCTTGCTTTGCTTTCCAGCCTAGCATTAGGTTTAGTTCGTTTCCATGAATCGTTTCCAGATTTCTATAGGCCACCCAAGTGGAATTCGAGTCTTTGTTCAACCAACACACGCAGGAAGCAAGAAATTATGTAGATAGGAGGAGTCGAGCTCTACTCTCGAGTGGAGAGAGCGCCTTGCAACATGCTGCACGTAATTGGCTCTTGGTCAATCTGCCACTTCCTTTGGCAATTTGCAGCTTCGCCTCCTGCCTCCTGCCTCCTCCTGATCCCTCGCTCTGGCTAAAGACCAGTTTGCAAGCTTCTCTCTTATATGCTTAATCGATTATTAATGACTTTGACGCAATTAAGTAACAAACCAAAGCCTGACAGCGCAGGCGTTGCAAGTAAAAGTTGCATGTGGCAGTTGCAAGTGCCGAAACCGAAACCGAAACGAAAATGAAAAACGAAAAATCCACATGCAAACACACGCCTTAAAATGTGAAAATGCGAATGACCTGAATACTCACATGACAGCGAGTGTGTGCGGGAGGGGGCGGGGGTAGGGGATAGGGGACAGACTGTAACTGATAGTGGCAGGGGGAGGGGGAGGGGGCGCATGCGCAACTTACGCAGCGACAAGCTGCATGCCTTATATGGCATGCCACAACGCCGACGATTTCCTTTTCTGCGCATTTAGCTTGTTGTTGCTGCTGCTGTTGCTGCTGCTGCTGCTGCTGTTGCTGCTGCTGACAAACTAGTTTTACCCCCAGGTTTCAGTTATTTTTTGAAATTTATTTCTGTTTTTTATTTGGAGTTTTATTTTTGGGGACACGACGTGCACGTTTCAGCATTGACTGCACTTGCAGTTGATTAGTTGTACAGCCAGACAGCCAGCCAGACACACACACTGACCCACACACACAGTCAGACACTCACACACTCGCCTAGCTTCCATTTATATATGCTAAGCAGTTACTCAGATTTTTTAGCTACGCTTTATTAACACACATTTCTGCATTAAAAATGAAAAGTTTGTGGCTGCAGCAAACTTGTTTGGTACACACACACACACACACTCACACACACACACATTCTGCAGCCTGTGGCAGGAAGCAGTGAAATTGGCAAACAGCTGTAAGCAAGGCGATTGTCTCGAGTTTAAACCAAAGAATTCCAGCTTGAGTATGGAAATATGTGAAGAGTTGAGTAATGATGGTGTAGAGTGTATTGTGGGTGTGTGAAAGTGTGTGTGTGTGTCTGCTTTGTCTGGGCTTTGACTGTCAATTCAATTAACTGCAAATGAGCTGCGAAATTTTAATGAAGACTGACGCTCAGCTCAAATTGGTAGCCTTGAAAACGTAGAAGCGGAAAGTGTGATACTTATATTCAGTTTAAGATACACTATATAGATAAAGGTAAATATTTAGCAGAGCTACGATTACAGTAGCTAAGTGAAGATACAGTTGCTATGACTGTCTTAGCTGCAGATACATAAGATACAAATACTATGACTGTCTTAGCTGCAGATACTCAAGTGATTAAAGCTTAGACATCGCCTGATGATGCACTTGCTTTTGTGAAGAGAGAAATAAGGGAAGTTTTAGTTAGATATATGTATATAGATGCAGATACATATCTGTAGAATAGTATTCACAATTGTCAGGCCTTGATTATAGCCTCAAATATGTTTAGAGATGCTAATAGATACATTTATACATACTGTGTATAATTGCTCAGTTTTCCATGAACAACACCCAGCTTTAGCTTTAATACCTTCTGCTAATAGTTAGTTTCATTATAAACTATTACTGTTGATGAGCTGTGGCTACTACTCAGATTCTAGCTTTAACTGGCTAAATATAAAACGAGTGGCAATAAAAAGTTAAAACAAGTTCTGCGTTTACTTGCTCGCTGCTTTCTTTGTTCTTTGTATAGCCGAGGTCTTTGGCTAGTTCTATTATTATATTGTTATTATACTATAGTATGAGTCGCAATCAGATTCTCTCACAACTCACTTGTTGCCCTCTAATTGCTTTACTCACAGCCATAGAGACACGTCGTAAACACCCGAGAGCAGCTTGCATTTTAATGGGTTTTTTCTAGTGCTAATTAACTGGCAATTGACCACGCCCTCTTCTGGCTGCAGTCGCCTTGGCTGGCAGCCAATAGAACGCACAGAGAAATACCAAGAACTGGGTGCGTATGGAACTTGTCGGTCACCATAAAAGTATCTCGACTCCGCATGCCAAGCCAATTGTGCTAATAAATGAGGCACTCGCTGCAGGCCAACAGGTAACAGGCAACAGGTGTGTGTGCAGGTCCCCCTTAACCCTATAGCTGGCATTGAGCCCAGAATAGAGCAGAGTATTGAATGTGGTAGCTAGAGAAGAGCCGCCTCGGCAAATCGCGCATAAAAGGCAACGCTTCAAGCCATAAAAGGCCAAAGACTGCAGAGACTGGAGGGGCCATGATCTGTATCTGTATCTGTATCTGTAGCTGGTTTTGTGACGCTGTTGATTGTCTTTTGATTTCCATGCCATATAAGGCATATAAAGCATAATTTTAAATCCAAGCTGCTTAGCCATTGAGATTGCTACAATTGCTTCAAGTCTTCGGCTCATTAATCAAGTCAAACGGAAGAGCCTAGAGCTACATTTAATTGCTAGCCATTAGACAACTCTTTGAGCAGAGCTTGAGCATTAATTATGCAACATATTGACTGGC
The DNA here is from genome assembly GCA_035045005.1 of Liodrosophila aerea. Classification (NCBI taxonomy): domain Eukaryota; kingdom Metazoa; phylum Arthropoda; class Insecta; order Diptera; family Drosophilidae; genus Liodrosophila; species Liodrosophila aerea. Next base: position 623,386 of record JAWNNL010000005.1, read on the forward strand.
TTAGTTGAGATTAAAATATGAGAAAAGTAATGAAAGTGTTCCTTAGTTAAGGTGTAGGTTAATGTAATGAGTAGAGTCTTTGGATAGGCAGTAGAGCAGAGATCTTAGGCTGTATGGGGAGTTTCATTTCGCTGTCAAATGTTGAAATTCTATTACTGATCATAGACTATATATATTGCCTCTAGATTCTGGTGTCTAGCCTGAACAGGACTGTGGCCTCTTATGTACTTTGACTGAGGTGATATTGAACTGCAGTCTATCTATCTATTAAGGTCTCAGTCTCACAAAGCAAACTCTTTGCTGCAGAAGCTATGAGAGCAGCAATTGTTTATTCTAAGAGTCAGAGCAGTAATGTGTTGAAATTCGTTGACTTTGGCTCTTCGACTCTGCCTTTTTCAAGCCTGATCATAGACTGTAAATATTGCCTCTAGATTCTGCTGTCTACCCTCAATAGAACTGTGTCCTGATAGCATTTTGTGGGTATTGAAATGTATCTTTCTATTTCAGTCTTGGACTCAGTTCTTTGCTGCAGAAGCGATGAACATTTGGAGCTCAATATTATGTCATTCTAAGGAGCATAAAACGTAGTAAATGCAGTAGCAAAGGGAGGAATAATCTACAGCTACTCTCCCTATAAATTAGTCTGCCCGCTGTGTATTATCCTGTGGCTTCAGCTGTGGTGTCACTTAACAAAGTAAACATACAAATCACAGACCTTTTCAATATGCCCTCATATAACACACGAAACAGACTTATTTAACCCTACACTCGCCCTGTCTGGCTGGGGTTAAATGGGGTCTTGAGGGTGACTTTTTGGCATTGATTTCAGCGTCTTGTTTGCACACTTGACACACGAAATATATTTCTCAGTTTCTCGCCTTAAGTTTAACTTTTGCTAGATTTGAATAGTTGGCCGAAGAAACCCTTGACACGCCGTGTGCTTAGTTTAGCAAGTTTAAAAGCTGCTTAAACTGATCCTCCAGATTGGCCTGCGACTCAGTGGTGGCGGCCTCTGTGGTGGGTGCTTCGGTCGTGGTGGTCGTTGTGGTGGTCGTCGTAGTCGAAGTGCTGCTGGTGGTTGTGGGCACGGGCTTGGGTGGAGTGCGTCCCTCCAGGCAGGCCTGCAGGTAGTTGTAGTTGCTGGCGATGGACTCGACGTAGCTGCGCTCGGCCTTGCCGCAGCACTGCTCATGCTGCATATCGATGACGCGATAGCGTTCCTGCAACACCATGGCCGACTCCGAGGCATTGCCGGAGATGGCATAGGTGTCCACGGTGTTGTCAGAGCCCTAGACACAATAGCTATAGAGTTTGTTATCGGATTGAGTTGGTATTGGCACTTACTGCAGCTGCATGACAGTTGAGGGAGTCCAGGGTGCTGTTGGCCTTGCCACACCTGGTCAGCGCCTCACACACCTTTTCAGCTGTGGTCTCAATCCGCCTGCGGGTGATCAGAAAGTCCTTGTCGATGCCCTTCCTGGAGTTGGTGGCCTCGTCCAGGCAGCCGCCATAGCTGCCACTATACACCTCAGTGATCAGGTTCGATTCGCCAATGTAGCCCTCGAAGCAGGACACAGAGATGCGGGGATCGCGGCGAGTGAGTCGCGAGTTGAAGAAGAGACGCGTCAGGCCATCCTGGGTGGGCAGACCCACATAGGGAGGCAGGGGACGGCGTATGGCCTCTGTGGACACAGCCAGCAGTAGTAGACAGAGTGTGCGTGGCGACATGACTGTAGACTCTTCGGGTTCCGTTGCTTTTGACGCAGTGCGTCTGTTCTGGCCAGCTTTTATACCCAGCCCAGCAGCCGCCCCGTCTGGCTCGCTGATAAGCGCCCTCTTTATCTCTGAATTGCGAATTCTTATAACAACATAAATAGATCTGTTTACACTTCAAGGCGTCATTCGAGGGGTCTGTGTGGGGGGAGGGGAAGGGGGGAGGAGTGTGGATCTAAGCTAATTGCACCGGAAACATCTTGGCACAACTTGGCACACCTTTGCACTTTTATTTTCATTTACTGCTGCACTTTTAGCTGGGCAGAGGAAACCCCCTGCTGTGCCACTGACTTAACTAGGCTGCACAACACATCCCATAATAGAACAGATACAGCTACAGATACACACACACACAATGTTTACCTTTGCGATAAGAACTTAGTTTACGATCTGCGCTGCTACATTGCGCTGATTTAGCTACACAAACAGAGATCTCTAACTGGGCCGACGCTCTCTGCCTTTCACCCTGGCCCATAAGCTCCGCGCAAATATTGTGCCACTGACTCAGAGGGAAGCAGTTGCTGCATTTGATTTACGCACTGTAAGTGCAACGGAAATCACAAGACTCCAGTTACCAGTTGTTTATTACCATATAATATCACATACGTCACCGAGTTCCCTTGACCCATAACCTCTGCTTACACGTAACACCCTAATTCGCCTAATCCGCACGTGGTCTGAGCGCCACACACATGCCCGTGATGGAGCGTAGGATGAAGTTCATCATGGGCTGCAGCTCGGGTCCCTTGGGCAAGAGTTCGTAGTACCTCAAGACCTTGCTGATCAGAGCCTTCATTTCCAGCATGGCAAACTTTTGGCCAATGCAGTTCTTGGGTCCAGCACTGAAGGGCAGGTAGGTGAAGGTCTGCCTCTCCTCTGAGGAGTCATCCAGCCAACGCTCTGGCTTGAAGCTGAGCGGATCGGGGAAGTGCTGTGGATCACGATGAGCGAAGTACAAGACCAGATAGATGCTGCTGTTGGCCGGTATGGTCTGCTCGCCCAGCTTGAGATCTCTGCGGGTGAATCTGCCCACAGCTGGCACTGGGGGATACAGACGCATCGTCTCCTTGATCACACAGTCCAGATACTTGAGCTCCTGCAGCTTTGCTTGAGTCACGGCCGCACTGCGATCCCTGCCCAGCACCTGCAGCAGCTCCTCATGCAGCTTGGCCTGCACTGCCGGATGCCTGGCTATGGAGTAGAGAGCATGAGATACTCCACTGCTCGTGGTGTCGTCCCCCTCGAACATGAACGTATCCACCTCCTCGCGTATGTCCGCATCGGTGAGTGGGGCTCCCTGTATGCTCGACTGCAGCAGTAGATCCAGCAGAGCCATCTGTGACTTGCTGCCAATCTCCGCATCGCCCAGACCTTGAATCACAGACGGTAGACAGCAGACAGTAGTCAATTGTAACGGAAAGATACTTAGTTCGGGCAGAGATCAACTTACTCAGCGGTTTGTAGCTGCCATCGGCTATCGCACGCTCTACTGCGGCGCGTCGCTCGCGTATGACCTTGTCGGTGAAGTCATGCATGATGCGTATATCGGAGACCAGTTTGTGGTGCAACAGCGGTGCAGTCAGCCTGAAGAGCCACTCGTAGCGCTGCGAGAACTTCAGCATGCGATCGGGCTGTATGTACACCACGCTGCAGCGAAGTGAAGGGGGTAAGGTGGGTGTTAGTACTTTCTGTTTCTCTATAATCAATCAGAGACGGCTGAGTAGACTGAGCATTTGCATACTAACTGGTCTAAACGATTATGAAGAGTAGGTAATGCACCTCTAGATAGGGATAATTCTAGAGACTAACTTGCGGGTTTTTTAGTGTAGATACTTAGCTCTTACTTCAACTGAAGTCTCTTATAGAAAGGAAGTATCTCATGAGTCTTTTAAATAGATGTTAACCTCTATCAAAAGAAAGTCAGTATCGGACTATAGGCTAGATTAGTCTTAGACCTCATACATACTCGTTACTTGATTTATTGGTACAACTGTACCAATAGAGCATTTGCATACTAACTAGTCTAGACGATTATAAAGAGTAGTTTAAGTAGTTATAGCTGGGGTAAGGCATAATTCTAGAGACTAACTAGGGGGTTTTTGGTGTAGATACTTAGCTCTTTATACTTAATATCTCTTATAGAAGGGAAGTATCTCCAGAGTCTTTTCAATAGATATCAGATATCGGGCTATAGGTTAACTTAGTCTTAGACCTCATAGATACCTAGTACTTCATTTGAGATACAAAAGTGGGTCAAGAGTACACCTCTACCAATCGAACTCAGATCTCAGATAGAGAAGTATCTTCTGTGGCATAATAGATATCTCTTATAGAAAGGAAGTATCTCAAGAGTCTTTTAAGTAGATATCAGATATTGGTCTATAGGTTAGCTTAGTCTTAGACCTCATAGATACCCAGTGCTTGATTCGAGATACAAAAGTGTGTCAAGGGCACACCTCTACCAATCGAACTCAGCTCTCAGATAGAGAAGTATCTTTCGCCTTACCTCTTCAAGGCTTTTATGTAGGGAAACTCGGGATCACTCTGCGCATTCACCTGCACGCCCATGGCAGTCTCTGTAAGCGAACAAGATGAGGAGGATTCATTGCATTCCCACGACACTCCAACTCCGACTCCTACCTGTAATAACATCCAGAGCTGCGAGGGACACATACTTGAGCATGTCGACCACGTGCTCGCCATCTGCATAGGGCTTTAGTTGTTGGACCAGTATGCCACTGTGCTTGTCCATAATATCCACATAGTGCTCCAGGATCTTGAAGTGAAAGGCGCTGGTGAAGATCTTCCTTCTGGCATGCCACTTTCTGCCCACGCTCAGCAGCAGGCCGTCGTTGAGGAAGGGGCGGAGGTAGTGGTACAGCTGACCCTTCTCCAGGAGGGTGGTGCTGCTGAGTATGGCCTCAAAGTGGCTGAGATTCTTGGTGTAGACCATCGTTTCGTTCAGTATCCACAGGCGAAAAGTCTTGCCGTACTTGGCAAAGCACTCTCCCACATAGTCGATGATATCTATACAGAGCAGAGAGTGAAAGTGAGAACTGTTCCCAGGCAAACTGACCCCACACTTACTCTCCGCTCCCAGGTGCAGGGCCTGAAGGCCACAGCCCAGCAGGGGCAGTGAGGTAGGACCTGTAATGCCCGACCTGGACAGGGTCTGCTGACTATGACGCTTGCGCACATAGTCCCAGCTGAGCAGCAGCAGCAGAGCGCCAGCTAAGAAGGTCAGCCACATGATTGATCCCCTCTCTGATCTCGACTTGGATTCGTTTAAAGATTAAGCGTAATTCGCGTTGTTGTCGCCGTCAAGTGCGCTGTGGAACTGCGCTCACTCAGAGTGGCGTATTCAATATTTAGAATGAATATAAACAAAACTGGTTTTCACATTGTTTTGAGCGTGTTGCAACAGTTTGCTACTACTGTACATCACTTGAGTGTGTCGCCTCGCTACGCTTCAATTGCGCACCGATAAAGCTCGGCAATTATCAGCAGCGCGTATTCACAATTTTATATTGAAAGAGACTGAGTACACTCATACATATTCATACAGTACTCATACTCATGTATGATTGCTGATTGAAATTCCACTCGGTTCACGAGTCGTTTGCTAAGAGACGTGCCTAATGGCGTGGACGCCACTGTAGACTGTTTTTTGTTCTTGAACTCATTTGAATCCGATTGAATGCAAGTCTGTTGCAGCGAGTGTTTAAGCCGGCTTTAATTGGGCATCTGTATTTGCTGTATATTAAGCGTACAAAGGTTAGTTTATTCTAGTATAAAATGTGTGTACACTGAGCGAAATTACAGCAGTTATTACAGAGTTACAGTGTACTCAATATCAAGTGAGAGTTACATCAATATATTGATGATTTTCCACTACTAGACTTTACGTTAGTCAATTTTAGATTCTCTAAGCTTAAACCCTCGACTTGATAGTACAACAGCATTGGAGATAGACGAAGATTCATTCTTTAGAGCAAATGCTGGAGCTATGGGTATGACTAGGCCCAAGTCTTTGGTCATGTCTATGCAAATCCCCAGACGACATGAAGTGCAGACAGGAAACAGTGGCAGCTCCTCAGCTGTGTGGCAGGCAAACATTGAGTCAAGCACTTGTCGACAGCAGCAGAGCATGGGAAGAAGGATGGGAGGGGAGAGAGAGAGTGGAAAGAGGAAGAGGTAAAGTGAAGAAGAGGCAGCAGAAGAGAGGGGGGTAAACAGCAACAGAAACAGCTGTGACAAATGTAGCGACAGGGGCCACAGTTGAATGGACTGAATGGACGAAGAACGAAGGCAGAGAGGAAGAGTGCGATAAAGAGATACATAGAGAGAGAGAGGGAGAGTAAGAGGAAGACAAACAGTTGTTGTAGTTGCACACTATACACTACCTTGTTGAACTTGACGCAGAGTTCATTGAAGTCAGAACTGGAGCTGTATGTAGTTGTAGCTGTAGCTCAGACTGCCAAGACGACTGACTACATGGGTGTGGTTGAGGGGGTAAAGAGTGGAGTAGTGGAGGGGGAGGGGGCAAGTACCTCCACTTGGCGGTCAATTAAGTCGCAGCGTGGGCCAAACAAGTTATCAAAATTGTACACATTACGTTTCCTACCGTCGATGACAAATGAAATAAAGTGAAATACAACTAATAACGGTAAACGGGAGCGTCATACACACACGAAAACACGGCTAAAGCAAAGGCGGCGGAGGAAAAGGAAAAAGAAAACAAAAAGAAACTCGAAACAATTTTCGTTGACTCATGATTTTCCCAGAGCAGCGAAGAGTGTGAAACAAAAGCAAAGCGTTTGATGGCTTTTTGGGCTTAATTATGCGGGTTGTCTATGGCTAAAGGTGAAGTATATACATGGAGTATATACTCGGAGTACATATGTATATAAGCTATGTATACTAGCCAGCTGTAGATACATCTTAGTTGTGCTTAATAATCAATAACGTTGCATTGCCCCGCCCATCCATGCCAGGGCAATTTCGATCTGGAGTCAACGTCTGAAATAACACGCCAGGCACGTAACCCTCAACTCCCCCCGCCCCTTATGGTATATACATTCGCATGACTCTGTGCTTCCCCCCTCTTGACTACTCTCTCTCCCCCCTAGCATTATGCTGCACTTCTCTTTGTCTGCTCGGCGTCTGTCTGAAGTTTACTCAGTTTGCCGAAAAAAAAAACGCATGTTTCCTGCTTCCGACTGCTGTCTCAATCTCTGTTGCCTCCCCTCTCCACCACCCTCCACCCCCCAGCTAAGACCCCAGCAACAACAACAAACAAAGCGAGAGTTTGTTTTGACGCGTTTTTTGGTTACTGCGGCAACCGGCAAATGCTGGCAGAAACATGACTGTGGGAGCGTGGGAGCATGGGGAGCATGGGGAGTTACCCGAACGAGGGTTGTTGCTATCGATGTCGAGTCGAGTGCAGCACGTGCCGGCAACACTGCGCCGGTCCGCAACACTGCGAATCAGCTGTTGGCAATGCTGACAGCCAAGGCACATGTTGCTAGACTAGTGATGGGAATGTTGTCAACATGTTGCTAGACTTCTGCTTAGAATGTTGTCAACCAATGCGCACATGTTGCTAGACTACTGCTTAGAATGTAGCCAAGCGTCCTCTTACACATGTTGCTAGACCACTGCTTAGAATGTTGCTAAGCTTCCTCTTAGAACTATTACGCTGTATGCAAATGTTGCCAACGTACATACATGTTGCTAGGGGAATGGGAACATGCTGCTGCAGATACTACGCATGCTAAGCCAATGTTGCTAAGTTGAGAATGTTGCCAAGCATGTTGCCCACGTACATACATGTTGCTAGGACAATAGGAACATGCTGCTACAGATACTACGCATGTTAAGAAAATGTTGCTAAGCTGAGAATGTTGCACAGCTTACTCTTAGCACTGTATGCAAATGTTGCGCACGTACATCCATGTTGCTAGGGCACTGGGCACATGCTGCTGCAGATGCTGCGCTAAGCAAATGTTGCTAAGCTCTTGTTGGCACACGCTATGTTGCTGAGCTGTGCTAAAATGTTGCGCAACTTGTCAATAAGCACGCTGCGCAGTTTCTGACCATAAATGTTGCTAGAACAGTTGTAGTTGTTTCTGCTGTGAATGTGGCTAAACCTAACAAAGAAAATGTTGCTAAACTGTATGCATATTAGTTTTTTATGCGATTTACACAAAATCAAAGCAAGCTCAGGTGCTTTATTCTACTGATTTCAGCTTGTAGATATTTACGTTAAAATTTCTGGCTACTATGCATTTATAATGTGCCTTACATCATCAGTTTGCCCTGACAAATAAACACACACTCACACACACACACACACACACTCACACACACACACACTGGCAAACCTTGAACTTGGTTATGAATAATATCCAGCAGAAAATACTCGTACAATTAAATAACCGTTTTTGGACAGACAAAAACTGTTCACAACATAAAAAGCGAAACGTGAGCAAAACAGACTAAAAAAACAACTTGAGTTTTAGAGCATTTACAGTGGGAAGGTCAGTCTAATGAAATGTTGAATGCGCGCAGACTCAACAGCAACAACGACTACAGTACAGCTGTAAGGGGGCGTGGCAACAATGGGCGTGGGGTGTGTGTGTGGGGGGCCTGCAACGTCGTAATGCTCGCGTTGACGTTGTAATTTCGCTTGATTACGAACAAAAGAGTTTTCCACGCAGCGGTAGAGGGGAGGCTAATAGTTTTCCACAAATGAAATGTAGCGTGGGAAAGCTGAAGATGAGCTGCGAAACAAATAAGTGTAGCTGCTATCGCTCCAATCTGTCGAGTTTCATATGCCCATGGGTTGGCATTGTCTCTGCAATTCAGGCTTGAATAATTGTCACTCGAGTGTTACCTGAGGCAGCCCAAAAAAAGAGAGAAAAAAGGCAAAGTTTGCACTTGAGTTTGAAGTTTCAGCTTGCATAAGTCTCATTTGCTACAGCAAATTATCAGCGTGATCATCATTATCATCACGATCATCATGATCATGCTATCATTCCTGTCAATTTAGCTGAATTGTCATGCGATCATTTGGGTTTGCGGTTAGCTGTAGTTGCGGTTGTCTGTCCCTATATCTTGCCATATCATATGCAGATGTGTATAGTATATAGTTTATTAGGTGCTCTGAGTTATGCAGCCTTAACACGCTGCACTTTAGTTTCACCTTGCTGAAAACAAAGCTCAAGCTTAAGTACAGTTTTCAGGGCCAAGCACTTGCAGTTTCAGCGCAGATACTTTAGTATCTCGGCGTGTCAACTGCTCATTAAATCATGCCAAATGTCTATATCGCATGCAATTATTTATGCCCCGCCAAATGGTTTATAATAATATAACTATAAGCTGAAACAATTCATTTTGTTGTGGCATTAAAATGCCGCATTCGTGTGTGGAGTGAGTGAGGAAGACTCACTGAGCAAAAGATACAGATACACGCTGTTAATTACATTGCAAAATGCGCGCATAATTCAATTACAAAATACCAGAGGGAAAGAGTGAAAATAGCTACTGCAGTTTATAGCGTTTAGTCTCGAGTCGTGTTGCCACATCGCTGTGTGTCTCACGTGGTGTGTGCGAGTGTGTGTGTGTGTGGCTCATATCAAGCCAGAGGCCACACCTTTGGCTGCCACTCAAACTAATTGAACTGCTAAACTGTTTTCAAATGGCAATTTGTGCATTAGGAGTATCAACAAAGGCAGGACTCTAACACTGTGCCACTCCCACTCCTCCCCCTACGCCTTTAGCCTGTCTACGCCCACTGTGCACTATGACCTATGAGCACAGCGAGTGCGACGTATCTCTGCTTTGGATCTAACTAAGTGAGCCTAGACCGGGGATAGTAGAGCCTCACGTCTTTCACTTGCTGCGCTTTTACTTTGATTTGAGTGTGTTGAGTTACACTGAGCGAAAAGAAGGGCTAATTGTGTGTAATATATAGTTTGAATATGATGTAATATAGTAAGAATATTGAAGAGGGTAAGGCAAGGGCTATATTCATTCCAGTTTGATATGCTTTTCATATCCTTATCCACGTTCTGTTTCGTTTTCATTCCCTTAATTGTCAATACTATTATGTATAGTATCAGTATTTAGTATATATGTAAATATTCACTATAGATCACAAAAGATACACTCGTGAGAGTGTTTTAATTACTATTTAAGCTACTACTACTACTCATAGTTATTGCCAGTTGAACTCCCCTCTTGAGTCATACACTTTTTCTCCACAGTTGCAACCCATTCGTTTCTCGCAGTGCACTAACTTTGAACTCTGTCTCAGCTGGCAATTGAAAATTTTGTAAATTTGTAATGCATTTGCCGTGTAATTATGCATGTTAATCGAATTTGCGACGCTTTGCTGAACGCCATTTGATTTGTTTTCGAGTGCGAGTGTGAGTGTATGAGTGTGTGTGTATGAGTGTGGTTTGAGTGTATTCGAAAATGCTATTCAAATGCTGCGATCTGGAACCATGGCCTGGCGTTTATTGACCTGATTTTCAGTTTCATTGTCCATTGGCCAAGTCAAAAGAGGGGAGTGTAAGCCAAGTTGGATAACTGGGCCTGGTTGCACTCTCACTCTCTGCTCGCTCTCCTTGATCTATGCCATAATTGAGACACTTTTTACTTCATTTAAATACTCATTTCTCTAGCCCAAAAGTGTGACACTTCACCTGGTTACTTTTCCTTTGCCTCTGTCCACATTTCCCCATGTTGACCTGCTCTCGAGTGCCTGTCAGCAGCTCATCAAAACTTGGCAAATTAAAATGCCATTTAACTGTCAGCATTTCGTGGCTTTTTGCCTGCAGTTTACCTGTCTATTAACACTGTTTACCTGTGTGCAAAATTAACGCCAGCCTAGGCCTTGGCTGAGGCTCAGTCAGAGCTGCAGCTCGCATTCGTTTGGCGGCATTCAACGCGTGCAGTTCGTATTCTCTCTCAGTGCTGCTCACCCAGTGACTCGCCAACTGCGCACTGTGTGCTTGTCAAACTGTAGGTTCATAAAGTTATTCACTAAAGTTGCCAAAGTTTATACGGAGAACTGCGTGAGACACTTTGACTCACTTCAGCCTCAGCTACAGTACTTCTCGCCGAGTGACTAATGCCTCAGTCTCAGTCTCAGATACTCATAACGGTACCGGTTACAAAAGAAGATTGTACTTTGTTGTTGTTGTTATTGTTGTTGTTGTTGTTCCGGTTTATTACAAGCTATATTCTCATAAATGTGTGAGCAACAGAAACTGAAACAATGTTTGATCTGTGTCGATTTATCACCGAGTGAAGGTGCTAAAGAATATCTGTTAGTGCAGAGATAAATGTGTGCAGTGATTAGTGTTGTATATGGTGGTGAAAGATACGAATTAGTAGACTCTAAGAGAACTGACTTGTGTAGATTACTGTTATGCTTTATGGCATTAATCAGAATTTATATGGCGTAATCTGTTGGGCTTTTATAGCTGTCGGAATGGTAGAGGTTTACGTAGAGAGTAGCTCTGAGAGAAGGCCTCATACTTGCAGCTCAAACAGTTTGATATTCGGCATATATATTTGGAGGCAAACCTTATCGAATTGTTCATATAGATTACATTCTTTTTACTTCATTTTACATCAAGTGTATTTATATCTTTTTATTAAGATCTTCTCTTTGCTTACTATTCTCCTTCTTCTCCTCATTCACTTAAATTGTTAGCCACTCTGTAAACCAGATAGTACATCCTAAACCATCCTTAACCCCACTCCCCCCACCATCCTCACAGCTTGATTAACTTAATAAGAAAAACTTGGAAAGCTACAGTCGGATTTTACCGACAGTAGGAGACCCTGTACTTTCCTTCGCACACACACACACACTAACAAACACTCACACATGCACACATAGCGCAAAGTCAAACGCAACCACACATACGCTCGCGCTGCTCCCCCCTTACCTAGTACTGGGAATTGAATCTTGAATATCTCTGGTGTTTATTATCCGATTGAGCCACAATTCACAGCACAGATAAAGATTGTTATAAGATTATGGTATGTCAAAGCACATGTTTGTACCCTTTAAAATTGTGGGTGTGGCAGTTTTTCGCGGTTTTTGGGGGAGGGGGGACAGGTATCAAAAATCTAAAACAAACTTGATCTGCCTACACTATAGGGGCATCTAACTGCCAAATATGATCTCTCTAGCTCTTACAGTTTCCGAGATCTAGGTGTTCATACGGACGGACAGACGGACGGACGGACGGACGGACAGACGGACAGACGGACAGACAGACAGACGGACATGGCTAGATCGACTCAGCTCGTCGTCCTGATCAAGAATATATATACTTTGTGGGGTCTGCCACGCCTCCTTCTGCCTGTTACATACATTTCGGACTTGCACAATCTTAATAGACCCTTTTGTACTTTTTTAAAGTACAGGGTCTAAAAACTACAACAAAATTGGTTAAAAACGGCAATTGTTTGAGCCAAACGAATTGAAAACTTTTGACCATAAAAACTTGTTCATAACAATAAGGTTATGCGCTGTCAGTCCGTCCGTCCGCCCGTCCGTCTGTCCGTCTAACTATCTGCCTGTCCATGTCCATTGCTGTGTGAGTTGAGTTGAGTTTTGCCCAGCGTTAATAAATGGTCATGAGGCTGCTATTAAAGGAGAAAGTTGTGCTGGGAAATCTAAACAGAGATTGCTTCCTGTGAGACTCGCTACGACCATTCAGAATGCAGCGGGGAAAATGTTCATTTGGTTTTTCCTTTTTCCACACTCGGCGGAAAAACCAATACCTAACAGATCAACGCTTGGGCAGTGGGTCTTGGTCTTGGTCTCGGTCTTAGTCTTGGTGTGGATCCGCGTCCAGTGCTCATTAGTGGCATACAGAAAACGCAGCGTCACGATTTGGCTATTAAATGTAAGAGAATGACTCCAAAGGGGGCAAAAGACAGACAGACAGACGGTGGGACAAAGGCAGAGCAGCTTCATTGAGTAAAACGCACGTATTGCACTGCAGTTGCATGTGCTGCATGTGTTGCACGTTGCCTGTTGCTGGTACCTGTATCTGTATCTATGGCTGTGTATCTGTATCTGTTGGATACGCAGCTTAATTGCCACACTTTATGCACACTTTAACGGGCTCTTCAATCTGTTTTGTCTTTGCAGCAACAGCAACAACCTCATTGCGAAAAGCAAGAGTTACTCGGGCATAGCAGCAGCACCTCTTGGCATTGGCCCCCAGCAGGTGTTGCCACCACTTGTTGCAGGCGGCGGCTTTGTCAAGTTGCGTCATGTCGCTGTAGACGATAAGCCGAGCACATCGACTGAGCACTCAACTCCAGATAAGCAACAGCCAGCAACAGCAGAACCAACAGCAGATCAGCAACAGGAAACGGACGATTCCACTGAGGTGAGTTCATATCTACTTCCTACTTGACCTTAATTTGAGATAGCTCATGTGAGATACATTACTTCTACTTCAGCTCATTTTTAGTGAAACTTTTTCTACTTTCTGTTCTTAGTTCTCTATAAATTTGGACTTAGTTATACTGTCTTTAATCACACCTTGGCTAAGGGATGTATCTATACATTGAGTTACTTCTATACTGTTACTATACTTCATTCTGCATTCTATATCTCAACTTGTTTCCTTTGCCATTCCCAGATGGGTCCCGATCAACGCACAATTGCCAAGACTGGCTCCATAGCGGAGCGTCTGGCGGCGCTGCAGAAGAGCGGCGAGGATGACTGGAAGAAGCGCATCTCGAAGCGGGATGAGGTCGATGATATACGACGCGAAAACTATGTGAATGTGAGTACAGATACAAGCTCTATATCTATATCTATGTGAGGCACGTGCCCACAAACCACAACAGTGCCAAGTGGTTCCATCTTATATCCGATTCAGATTTCGATATCGTTTGCCATTTCACACCGTGAATTCAATTCCTTTTCTTCGCAATTGCGTGTAAAATTGTTTCCTTGTCTGTCCGACTGTCTGTCCGTCCGTCAGTCGGTTGTTTGGTATCATTTTGTGATTAGTCGTAACTCATTGTTGATTTTCTCTGCTTTTGCCACGTTCGTTTCGCTTTTGCTTTCTGCCTGCTGCTGCTGCAACTGCCAGCAGAGCGTTAAATCTCTCAGCTGTAAATGACATAAGCGCTAACAGAGCCACACACACACACAGCCGCAGCGTGAAAATGGGTGCAGAAAAAGTGCAAGTGTTGTAAGGTTTAAATATGCAATCATCCCATCGGCAGATCAAACAAATACTATGCTATAGTTGAGCTGCAGTTTAACCCCTAAGGTTGATTGAGAAATCTCACAGTGCTGCAATAAGTTGCAACTAAAATTGCCGAGGGATTAGTTACAGATGATGAGAGGAGAAGGAAGGCGAAGCTCTACTACTCTGTTGGAGCTGAGCTCTCTATGAGTTCCTGCTGACTTAGCAGCCAGTGTTAGTAGCAGTTGCTGTCGAATAACAGCTACACCCCTCGCAGTATCTTATCACCTGTCCAGTTGGTACTAGGATAACAGAATGGACCTATCTAAATACAGCTCATACTACTAAAGACTGTTTATTACTTCTAGTTACCCTCTACTCTTAGTTACTCTTGGATGAGGTATGCCTTGAGCTGATTATCATAAAGTAATTCTCTAGCGTTTCAGTTCATAGCATATTCAAAAGCTGCATCTTTTAATAGCTGTTGTTACTGATGTTACTAATATTATTGATGATATATCGTTCATACCATTATCAAACTTACATCATATCTATTTGCTTAGCATATTTACTATATATATCTTAACAATTATCTCTACTTATTTCTAGACATTGTAATTAACTAATATCATTCATTTATTTTGTTATTTTGTTCATTTTGTGCCGTACCGCTAGTGTCAATATTGTTTTTATATCACACCAGCTGCTAGTTTCGCTGTAGCCAACGATGCGCAATAGATGGCGCCACTATTAAGCGACTGCCCGAAAGTATGCAACAAATTTATTCTAATTTCTAACGTGTGTGAAGACTTTTAGACTTCTTTAAGTAAATAATTTAGGCTTTGGTTTACACGAGCAATTCAAAATAAATAGAGACAAATAAATAATAAAATTTAAATTATTTTATAAGTTAATTAAAGTTATATTAGGCATTTAACTTGCTTTGTGTGTATGATCCACATGCTATAGAGCAAAGCCTTAGCATTTCTTTTGCCTTTTTTCTGCCATTATAAATAAGCTAAACGATATTTGTTTAAATTTATTGTAATTATATTTTGCTTATTCAACTGCCATATGTATTTAGGTCAGGTTTATTGCAGTTGCTATCTTTTGGCACAATTTTCGCTAGAGGCATTTGACATTTCGCTTTCGTTCTGCTGTTCGCGTCTAAAATATCAATTAGCTTTTGCTCTGACGACAATAAAAAGTATTTGCAAATGTATATACACTGTATTCTACTTAAGGGCAGACAACAACAACAACAACAATAATAACAACAGCAACAGCTACAGCAATTGAATAAAGTTTAGTGAACTTGTTGCTCTCTTTAGCCGCCTTTCGCTATTTGCCTTATTAAGCGGCACATAATGATGCGGGCATGCCACTGCTGCTGCCACTGCCCCCTCCCCTCTCCTCTCGCCCCTCTTTCGCGCTCTTGCTTAATGTACAAGTAATCACATTTAATTACAAGTGACACGCCCACTTTTGGGCAGCTCATCAACATGAACAGCGGCAACTGTTGCTGCTGCTGTTGTTGACGGCTTTTGGGTGAAATTTTTGTTTTGAGGAAATCATGTCAAACAGATCTAAAGAGATCTCTAACCCTGTCGCTGGGGCGGGGTGGAGCCCACACAAAATGCTCACGAGGCAAATGAGTTTTGGATTGTTGTTGTTGTTGCTGTTCAGCAAATTACACGCCATTTGAATATGTAGTTGTTGTGGTTGCCTCAAGAGCCGCAGCAGTTATAGATACAGGCCACAGCTTGGCGCATAGCTAGAGATAGCACAGACTGTAGCACTTGACGCCTGCCACGCCACAGCTGTGCACAGTGGGGCGAGGTCAATGGAAAGCTGACAAAATGTTAGGCGTAGTTCAACTAGTTGAAGAGTTCTATTTGAAGTGAAATGAAGCAGCAAATGGGACATGAATTAGGACTTGAATGAGAGCAGACTATAGTGAGTCATGGCTAAGATCTATTAAGGTCTAGCTTAGTGAATCGGGATATATATAGAACAGACTATGGGGAATCATAGCTGTCATTCTGGCAGAGATCTATTAGGGTAAAGTTAGCTGAATGAACCGGGATATATAAAGAACAGACTATAGGGAATCATAGCAGAGATCTATTAAGGTAGATCTAGGAATCTGTCAGAGATCTATTGAGGTATACTCAGCTGAATGAATCAGTATATATATAGAGTCAACTCACAGAATCAGCAGCCACAATCTGCCTTTATCAACCGTGTGTTTATCTCAGCGTTTAAGTCAACAATTAAGCAGCTGTAACTAAGATTTATTTGAATACGTTTTCTTCAGGCTGCTTAGCTGTTTCAGCTCTGCTTCTTAGCTCTACTCATTGCCATTAACATTCTAAAAAAGCTTTTATAATTTAGTTTTAATTTTGAAATGAATTTCGTGTCATTTTCTGCACTGCTGAAATTGTTAGAGATGTTCTGCGCTGTTTGGCAACGCTGCCAAAATTGTGCTGCTCTGTGGGCCTAGCAGCAATTAGTTGGGGCAGCAACTGTTGCCAGTGGCAGGCATGAAGGTCAGATCGAGCAGCATGTGGCAGACAAACTACTATATGATCTGCCAAATGGAACCGTGGCTAAAGTCTTTATACTAGGTTCAAGCAATTCATCAGCTGACAAACAACTTGAGTTCGAGTTGTTGTTGTTGTTGCTGCTGCTGTTGTTGTTGCAGTTATATATAGATACGAGTACTAGTGTGTTGCAGCTGCCTGCCAACTTCCATTTAGCCATAATTTTCTTTACTATTTTTCTCTGCTTCTTCTGCTTTATCTAAACTTGCCTTGTGGGCAGCCACAACTGCAAACAAGTAGGAAACTGAAGGCTGTTGTTGTTGTTGCTGCTGCTTCGGTTGCCTGGTACTTTGGGTTGGGCTGCCACAGCTTCCACTTCTGCTGTTGCACCTCCTCCTGCTGCTGCCCCCTCTCTTCGATTGTAGCTCGTGTAGAGCGCGCTCTGTCTCTGCCGTATTTGATCTCTGGCTTGATCTTGAACGTGCTCATCTGCCTGGGCTAGAGCTATACGCCCCTTGGCTGCCCCCTGGCCCCCTGCCACACCCCCTTCTCTTCAAGCGAGCCCTACTCAGTTTTCGTCTTGGGTTTTTTGTTCCTCTGTTTCTGTTGCTGCCTTAACTCGTGCTGCTGTTGTAAATTGTTTTGTGAATTTGATATACTTGCAGCTTTGCCCCTGCCTTGAGTCCCCCCCTCACACCCCTCCCCCACTACTCTGTGCTCTGTGCACTTCATTATGGCTGCGCGTATTGTTCTGCTGCTGCTGCTGCTGCTGCTGCTGCTGTACTTGTTCATTAGTCCATACCTAAATGACAGTAGCCACTCGTTGTTGTGGCTCATAAAAAAGTTCTAAGCTAAAAAAAACTGTACAGTATCAACACTCTCCCCTGCCCCCACTGCGTGTATCTGTAGCTGTATCTTTCGCCTTGTATCTGTATCTTTACAAGCTGCAAATATGCCAAAGACTGCTGTGTCGTCTGCTTATTGCTGATTATTTTTACTGCCTCTCTCTTGTGATTCATTATTTTCTTTTCAACGCTTTTAATTGCGAACACAGTGGCCACCAGCTGATCAAATTCAATAATAATAAATAAAAGTGGAAATCATAGTCAAGCATCAATTTCCATCGGTGCTTACTCCATTACACTTTTAACACCAACATCAGAAAAAACACCACTTTCAGCACCAGTCAGCACACTGTGGCAACTGGGCTGGTGGTGGGCCTGTCGCGTCGCACTGCAGCCAGGCGATAAGGTGGCCTTTTATATGTATTTATTATTGTTGTTGCTGTTATTGTTTTCGTTTCTGTTTCGCTCTCTGGTTTTGACTTTAGTTTTTCTTGAGCATTCTTATTGAATTTTTAGACAATTGCATCATCAATGCTTTGCCCCCTTTGAGTTGATATGGTTTTAATGCCTGTGCAGAGATTCAGTGAATCATCGTTCAATTATTCATTCACTCAATATTCATCATCAACCTCTTCTCTCTGTGTGCTGGCCATTCATCATTCACCCAAATGCTGAGCCCTTTCGCTCTGCCTGACGATCTCCATTTAATGCGTATTTTCGCTGCACTTAAAGTTCGCCTCCTGTCCGCAACAACAACAACAGGCGCTCTCTCTGTGTGCACTGCGTACTCAAAAGAGAGCCTCTCTTTGCGTTGAGCCGGCTTCAAGTGGCGCTGCGCCTGGCTCATGGCCTCAGTTCAAGTCGTGACGCCAAGGCAAGCAGTACGAAGTTCGCCGCGTCGCGCTGAATTCGCTCTCTCGTTGTTGTTATTGTTATGCAGTGTAACTTTTTTCGCTTTGACATTCAGTGTGATAAGCGGCAAATCAAAACAGACGCGCGTGTCTCTCGATTGCATAAAAAGTAAAACAGTAAAGCGAAGTCGGCTTCCTGCATCGGCAATTGGCAAATGAAAAGTTGCATAAACCACTGCCAAATGCAGTGCAGCAGGAAGCGAAGCATAAAAATGAAAATAAATATAATTATGACACTCTGAAAGTATATCAAGGCAGTTGGTTCCCCTCACACACACACACACACACACACACACACGTATCAGTCACACGTATGCAGCGTCATCTGAAAGAACTTTCTCATGTGGCGAATTCACGTCTGACCGCAATCGCGTCACCCGCGCTGCTGTGGCCCACGTTGAGTGCTTAAAATAACTGTATAGGAATGAAATCAAATCATATGCAATGGAAAATGGAAAATGAGCACTGACGACGAAAGATGACACAGTTTCAGCTGAGAAGTGTCAACAATAATGAAGAAATTCACGTAAATCACACATGCCTTACTTTGTCTATGCTGTGCGTGCTCTACATAGGAACGCACACACTCACACCACCGCAGATACACACACATATTATTCTGCCATAAATTCTAAAATAAATTTGCATAAGGAACGCAAACAAATTACAGATGCAACTGCCAGCATTCAGTTGTTATTGCTCTTTTATTGTCTAGCTTTAATTACCCAGCGGGACTCGCTGGCAAGTGACGCGCAGTAGCAAATTCAGGCAGATTCGCACTCGCCTTGGTCCTACTGGCTGAACAACAACAATCTCAAGAGCATTCTGCGCAAGTGCAGCTGAGGCGACGTCGCTGCCGCCCAACGCAGCGAACTGAACGAAAGTAACGCACACGAGCGCCAAAGAGCGCGCCAATTGGACAGCGAAGAGAGTTAAGAGCGCGCACTGCGCTGGCAGAGGCCGAGGCAGAGGCTGAACTAAAGCTGCGTGCGCGCCTCACGTTCAGTTAAGTTTAAGACGAGCAGCCGAAGAGAACGACCGCTGGGCGCGTCGGAATGCGAAACGCGCCTCGAATACAACAACAACAATAAAAATAAAAGCCAAACGATTAGAGTAAAATAAATAAAAACACAGCCTTGCGTGTTTCTACAGGGATATCAGATATCAGAGGCAGAGGCAGAGGTGTGATAAAAATACGCGAAAATCCGCTGAAATATGTTTTCTGCTTGCCGTGTGGACTAGTGTATAAATATTGAACGAAGCTGCGCGACACTGGGCAAAGCAGAGCTGACAGCACTTGACGAAAGGTCGGTGTGTGTGTGTGCATGTGTGTGTGTGTGAGGGAGGATATGCCTAGTGCAGGAAAATATTGCAAGAAAATAAATAAATGCTGCAAAAATTTAAAGAAAATCATTTCAAAAAGTAAAGAAAAATAAAAATAAATATAAATGATATAAAAATGTTTATTTATTAAAAACTACATAGAGAATATATAAATAAATGTTGTAAAAATATATAAAAAATGGTAGATAATTAAAAATAAAAATTACTTAAACAACTATAAATGAAATAAAGTTTTTGGCAATATTTTTCGCATATCTAAATATTTATTTATCCAAAAAATAATGTAAAAATTGATAGAAAATAACTGTAATAATTTCTAAAAAATGCCATAAATAATTATAAACAATATAATTGTATTTTCTTGCAATATTTTCCGCCAATGAAAGTATTTATTTATCTAAAAAACATTTCCCTCTGCACAGTGTGTGATGTCATGGTAAAAGTGTCGCTTATCAGAGACTGAGCAGAAGATAAGAGCAACAATAATAAACAGTAAAAAGAACACAAAAATATTTGCAATAAGCGAAAGTACGAGGAGCATTGCACAATTGTGATAACTGACAACTGATAGGGGAACAGGAGCCGGAAACGAGGGATTGCCATGGCAGACTATCAGCTGTATGTGGAGATGGCCAGTGAGTGGCTGAGCTACCTGAGCTACCTGCCCTATCTGCTGGTGGCCTACGTGCTGCTCACACTCCTGCCCAAGTCGCTGATCCGCATGAAGCGCTTTGCGGATGCGGACTACGAGGCGAACCGGCTGAAGTACCATCGCTGCTATGGCCCGGAGCTGTGCTGCCACGTCCAGGCGCAGGAGGCGCCCGTCAAGCAGAAGCAGCGCAAGCCAGTGACACGCGTGTATCCCAAGCGACAGCAGGTGCCAGTGGTGGAGCCCATCCCAGCCCCAGTGAGGCGCAGCAATGTGACCAAGATAGCCCGCATGTTCGAGTCGGGCAATCCCCGCCAGGTGAGCCGTGTGGCGCCTGTGACGCTGCCCGAGATACGCATGTTTGGCGGCAGCGAGGGATCCAACGAGTCCACGCCGTGTGCCTCACGCAAGAGCAGCATTGCCACACAGCTCACGGCGCAGCTGCAGCACATCGAGCAGGCCATGCAACTGTGGCAGGAACTGGAGGAGGAGGAGCAGCAGCAGCAGCAGCAGAAGCCCAGCAAACTCAGCGACTGGGAACCGGTGGCTGTGCCTGTGCCCCCCGTGCTGCGACGCACACGTGTCGGCGGCACCTCTGCCACGCCCTCGACCGCCTCCCCGCTGTCCAGCTCACCCGATGCGCCCGCCTCACCCGTGCTCCTCCGCCAGCCGCCAGTACTCACGCTGAAGTCCAGCATGGAGGACATCTTCCAGGCCATAGCACGCAGTGCCGAGGCGGAGGACTGCAACAGCCTGAAGCCCATCACCTGCATCGATGACATACTCTCGGAGCGCAGGTTCTCCCGCCCCCTGTCCGCCTACTCCATCACGGATCTGCTCAACGAGGAGCAGGAGTCGATCTACGTGAATGACGCCACGCTCAAGGGGCAGGCGCTGAGTTGAGCGAGAGCGAGAGAGAGGGAGTGGAGCACAGTTCCAGTTGCAGTTAATCGTGCCATTAAACAAAGGTTTACACTATCACAAACGGAGAACGCTTCCCCCTCCCCCTCCCCTACCCCCTCTGCTGCCACTGCGCCTTTGTTTGCGTGTGACTCAGTGCAGCAATCGATTCACTCGCGAGTGTGAACACACACACAACTGTGATTGCGACTCAAATCGAATGCCACGCCCCTGTTGACGCCCCCGCCCACTGCATTTTATTTGTTTAATTGATGAAAGCTTAAACAATAACTAAAATGGGAGAGCAATCACTATTTATACTTTTGTACTTATGCAGATGTCGAGTAATGATTAAACTAAACTAAATCTTAATGCCAAACTGTGTACTGTATATAGGGAGAGAGAGAGAGAGTATTATATACCACATACTATACTATGTACTATATTCAACTTAGTATTATGCTTAGTCGCAACGGTTAACCATCATCAGATACAAATACATATATATTATTTTACAACATATTTTTAATACTTTAAACTCTATTAATAATTAGTGTACGAAAATAAACGTGAAACTCAGCGAATGGCATTTTCCTTAATTAGAAACTAATATAGAAACTAATATAGATTTCTTTATTATAGCTATATATGTATATATATACATATCTGTATATGTTTTCCTTAATTAGAAACTATTATAGATTTCTTTACTATAGCTCTGGCTATAGCTATAGCTGCACCTACTATTCATCATACTATATCTCTCTGCCAGGTTTTAGTTTGTTTTCTGTGCAGCTGTTGCCGCAATTTGTATAAACAGTTGTTTTACGTGAGGCCTTTGAAATCGTTTCAGTCGGATACACTGCCATTGGAGGGTATATGCGGTTGAGTATATGCTCTGACTATGTACTGCATTGATTAACTATCTATGTGAACTCGATGGATCTTATAGAGGTTTTTAGCTGAACTCATCTGAGTTGAATCACTCTATGAAAAAGTGTTCTAATATCTGATATACTTAGTTGAGATTGGGCATATTCGTATCTACTAGCTTCTACTTTGCAATCATCTGGGTTAAATCACTTTATGGGCGGTTTTTAATATCTTATTTTCATAGTTGCAATTGGGCATAGTAATGTCTAGCTTCTACTCTGAACTCAGCTCATTTGAACCACTGTATCTGAGGCTTGTGTACAATATGTAAGCCCAATATCTTTACTACATATTATTGTAAACTATTATTACTACATAACTGTCCCCATCCACTCAGCTCTCTATAGGTATTACATATTGAAATTTGTCATAGTTCTTCATCAACATATATGTATCTACTTCATGTAATCAAAGTAGTTTCATCCTAGTCCAATATCTTATAGCTTTACCTCCACTCAACTCCTCACATCTACAGCTTTACATTCTCCCCTTTTCTCTAGAGAGTATTCACACTTCTACTACACTCAGAATCCACTGTTTGCTCACTTTTATACAGATCTAGCAAGCGTGTCCGCAAAACAAATTGACGCAAATCAAAAAATATAAAAAAAGGAAAAAATTGTATTCGCTATTTATTCATTAATTACAAATTGACGCCTCAGCTCTGAGCTCTGCCCCCTTTTCGCCAGTCGAATGGAAAACAGAAACAAATGAAACTCATAAAACTAATTTAGCAGCCAAATTGTTGTAGAAATCTTTTACGATTTTTGATTGATTTCTGAGCCACTTGAATGAATCCGAATAAATAATGAGTGATGAGTGCGCAGAGAGAAAGGTGAAGGCAATTGAGCGACATAGGGGATGGGGGATGGAAACAAGATGCTTACAAGTCGGATAAAAGTGTGGAAGATACATACGAAGATAGAAGATGGATGGCAGATGAATAGAAGATAGATACTAGATGAATAGAAGAGAGTTAGATGGAAGATAGATCGATAGAGAAAAGCTAAAAGGAAGACATAGAATGGAGACTGCAGACTGAAGATAGTTTGAGAATGCAGATAGAAAATATGTGGAATATAAATGAAGAGTTGAAGATAAATACTAATAAAAGATGTATAGAAGTTAGAGGTATTAAAGACAAGTAGAATACACATAGAAGACATATTATAGCTGTATAAAATATAAATGAAAGATAGCTGCAATATACACAGACGAAAGATACAAGTTGTATAGTAAACTATGATATAGGAACTACTTAGAAGAAAGCAGATAAAAGTACTTACAGAGCAAGTCTATAGAGCAGTGAATGAAACCTCAGCTTAATCTATATAATGCCATTAGGCTTATGCTAATAGCAAACGCTTTCATACTATCTTTTAGCACTCGTTTCCTACTGAAAGATACGAATGTAATGGGTGCAAAAAGCCAATGAACTTTGCCCGTGTGGCAAGCTGCTGCGTCTTATCAATGAGAGCCCATTCAACATGCCACAATCAGACTGAATTAACTCATAAAGCGAGCAATTGTTGTTGTGCGAGCAGAGAGATGATAGACGCGGAATGTATCTATAGGGAAGTGGAGACTCCACTATACACAGATATAGTCATTGAGTTTGCCAATTCGAACCATAGCCAGAGGCTGCACTTGAACTTGTACCAATTGCCCAAAAGACTACGTTTAATAACAGCCAAATATTAATTTACAAAATTGGATATTAGGCAACAAAGATACACACGAGTTAAATGCCTGAGTCAAGCGAATTAGTATGCTAATTTTGGCAGTTTTTTAGCGGGTTTTTAACGCTTGCCATGTGTGTAGAAATTGGTGTAGTTGTTATGGTTGTTGCTGAACATATTTGTCGATTGTCTTTGGCTTTTGATAGGTAGCTTTTACCCGTTTTACTCGTAGGTTGTTTATCAAATTTGAGCGTTGATGACTCAGCGCATGGAGGGAGCCTCGACGAACAGTGGCGTAGTGAAGGGAGGGGGGCTACACACCGTGGATGACACACACACTCCACACACAAACTGCTGAGCGGTCTATAATGAAATTCAGAAGAATTTCAGCTTTTTGTTATCGAAGCGAAGGTCGTGAGATTCACGTAATACGACTGTGCTTCGATTGGGAACAGTTCGAACACTCGCTGTGCAAATTAGTTTATTTATTATGCACTTTTATGCAATTTAGATAACAATACGAGTGCCAATAACTGCGATAATAACAACTACTGGCAATGTGTGCATATTATTGATGATTATTATACTTATTGCGGCTTATGACTTGCTTCAATGCAAAGTATCTTTCACTTGCTTGGAGTATAAGGAGTATCTACTACAGCAGTCTGTTGTAGCTGCAAGCTGAGATAAATTATGGCAAGTTTTACTATGGTTTAACTACAATTTGAGATAAGCCTGGCCATGTTTGAGTACAGTGAAGACTGTCTATAAGCTATACTAATAGGAAGGTTTATTGGTGATCGTAACTGTTCTCATTTGTATATGAAATAAACGGTCTGTTACGCCTCCCTCTGTCTATTTCATACCTATGGCTGGAGTTATTAAAGCTTTGATCTGTTTATAGCCTTATTTAAGCACTTCACAGTCAGTTGGAAAGGCTATAGTCGGCTGCCATCGACAGTGGAAGTATCTTTAGTAAACCATTTGAGTGAAAGTGTGGTAGATTCAGCCTAGATTTATGCATGGACTTTTAGCAGCAGCATAGATTGCAGCTACCCTTCTACTCCACCTTAATACAGGGTATAAGTAGCAATATATTATTCTTCTACATCAGTTCTCTTTCTCCTCTATTCAAGGCGTGGTTCTAATGCCTTTCTCTTATCAATATTGTTGTGATGAGTAGTCCAATAGAAGCCATCACCTTGCTCAATTTGTAGTATCTCTTGAGAAGTTTTGCCTACTTGCTCAGGGCCTCTCCACTGGCAATATCTATACACACATTAAACGATCTACAAATATTTACCTATTGACATACAGTGTTTGAGAAGGGTGCCATAAATGTGTGTAAACAAAACGATTATCTATGTGCCACTCTCCCAATGCCAACTCCAACTATAAATCACAGATAGCAGTGGTTTATCTTATCAGCAACTTTTCCCACTGTTCTCACTCTGCTCTCTTTGCAATCTCTCACTCTGAGTGGCGAGTGCTTCCCCCACTGCTGCGCAATTGTGGACGACGACTTCACACACCTCAGTTGAGGCAATCGCGTCGCGTCTACAACAACCTAAAAGATACATTTGCGCATCGCCGACAATTAGCGCGGGGTTTGAGCTATTGTCAACGCGCAGAATGCAAAAAGTGAAATTGGTAAGAGCGAATGCAAATAGGAAGAGGCTAGAGCATTAATTAACTAACTAACTAAGTGACTAACTAACAGGCAAACAGTGAGTCAGAATGAAGTGTTACCACTAACTGGGAACAGCAACAAGATCAACAACAACAACAACAGTAATCAAGTTCAGGCATTAGGCACAGCATACCCTATATGGCCTGATTGCTTGCCATATTTGTGGGCCATTTTTTTCCGCTTATAAATTTCATTTGCCATTTTTTATGTGATTTTCAATTTCAGTTTTATCTGTTTTATTTGGCAATTTCTTTATTTGCATTTCAATTTGTGAACAGCAAAGTGGGCGTAGCACCTACTCCCACTCCCACTCCCCACTCCAACTGGAGTTGACTTCGATTTCATTCCATTTCATTCGTTTGTTTATTTATGTTTTCATGTCTACTGTTTGGCCTCTTTTTGCCAATAAGGCGCTATTAAACTGATAAGATAAGGTGGCACAAAGTGTATCTAATCTGATTGTAGGAATTACCCTCGAAAGTTTCCCTCAGTTGTACTTGGTTTTATCAATGTGGGAAATCCTTTGAACTGTTCTTGATTGCTTGCTACTGTTCCCACTGGTGATACTGTCGTAGGAGTGATACTTCTGCTTTATGAATTCAACTACTTCTATTCCTAGACTGCTATTCCTTCGACAACTGTTGCCACTTCTTCTGCCATAGCAGTATTGCTGCTCCCCCTACGTCTACTTCTACTGTTCCCACCTACTGCTACTACAACTGTTCCTATCTATCTTATGCTTATATGCTGAAGGGATTATCGACGAAAGTTTCCCTCAGTTGTATTTAGTTTTATCAATGTGGGAAATCCTGTGAACTGTTCCCACTTGTGATACTGTCGCCTCTTTCTTCTATTTACACTTTTCACTACTTCTGCTTTATAAATTCAACAATTCCTAATGCTACCATTCCAAATCTATTGCCACTTCTGCTGCCACAGCACTACTGCTGCTCCCATCTCCACCTACGACTACTTCTACTGTTCCCACCTGTAACCACTGCTGCTACAACTGTTCCTATCTATCTCACTGACCCTTCCACTTGGCTCTTACTCTACCTTGTGCTAATATTTTATCACCCAATATAAACGCCAATATACTAATTAATTTCATATTATTATTTTTATTAATTTACTTTCTGTTCTCACACAGGAATCGCTCTCTCTGGCGCACTCGCTGTCCGACAAGCCGCTGCCGCCGTCGCCACTGATAGTGAGCAGCCTGGAGGGCGGCAAGGTCGCCGAGCGTCTGGGCAAGCTCAAGTCCAACTCGGAGAACTGGAAGCAGCGCATAGGTGAGAACAGTTTTAGCACTCGCTCCCTTGGCCTAACTAATCCCACACTCTTTCCCCTCTTCATGCAGAGCAAACTGATGCCAAAAAGTTTACAGTCGCTGGACGACTGCAGAAGAAGGCGCAGTCGCCAGTGGAGCTGCAGTTTGAGCGTGTTCCGAATGATGCGGCCAAGAAGTGTCCCATGCTGGAGGTGCGCAGCGCCAATCAGCCCCAACTGGGCCTGGCCAAGAGTCCCTCCATGATGGTGGGCAACTCGAATCAGGGCAAGGTGGCGGCACAGCGCAGTCTGAGCGTCAATGCAGAGGAGGAACCCTCACTGAGTCGCAGCAACAGCAGCTCCAGCTCCGACTCGGACTCTCCGCGGAATGCCAAGCAGGACAAGGAGCTGGCCAACAACAAGAGTGCGGCAGCTGCCACAAATGTGGGCGCTAGAATACAGGTGCCACGCCTCGACGACGAGGAGACCTTTGAGAGCTTCTTCACCAGCCGCAAGCCGAGCAAAGCTAGCGAGGATCAGCCTGAGCTGGAGCTGAACGCCTTCGATGCCATAAAGCCCACAGAGCGGTGAGTATTGGGAACAGAGTGGCGTTGGTAACTGACTAATGAGAACACTCTTCAACAGGCTGGTCAGCAAGCGGCACATACAGGGCCCCAAGGGACGTCGTGCGGCACGTAATCCGCTCAAGAGTCTGGCCGCACGCAGCGACATTAGCTCGGAGTACACGGAGCTGAAGACGGGCATAGCCGAGCGAGAGCTGCGACGCCTCAAGCTGGAGTCATGTGAGTGAACAGTGGTCAACATAAGAGAGCTCCGACTAATCCTTACCCTTGTCTTGTTCCACAGTTGGTCAACGTGGCAATCTGGCTGCTGAGGCCATCGCTGGACTCGCCTCCATTGAGGACTTCAAGTCGGTGGCACTCAAGTCCTCCGCCTTGCCCCTGCAGCAGCTGTGGCTGCCGCATAAGCCCGTCATGCTGCTCCACGTGAAGGGACGCACCCATGTGCAGACGCGTCTGGTGGCGCCCACTCCCAGTTCCCTGAATCGTGGCGATTGCTTTATACTGGTGGCCGGCTCGGAGCTCTATCGCTATGTGGGCTCCTTTGCCAATGTCATTGAGATCTCGCGCAGCAAGAAGATCTGCGCTGCCATCGTGGAGAACAAGGATCTGGGCTGCACGGCCGCACAGGAGCACATCCTCACCGATGGCAAGTACGTGAACGAGCGGCAGTGGCGTCAGTTCTGGACGCTGCTTGGTCAGAAGGAGGAGCAGCAGCAGCCGGAGATGGCGGACTGTGGGCATGCGGATGAGGATGACGTGTTTGAGAGCAGCCTCATCGAAACGAACAAGATCTACGAGTACCAGGACGAGGCGCTGGTGCCCCTTGAGAAGTACTGGGGCTGCATACCCAAGGTGGAGATGCTGGACACGCGCAAGGTGCTCGTCTTTGACTTTGGCAGCGAGCTCTACGTGTGGAATGGCAAGAACGCGCCCACGGATGCCAAGCGTGCCGCTCTGAGGTTGGCCCAGGAGCACTTCGGCTGTCCCGCTGACTATGGCCAGTGCTATCTGAATCCCCTCAACTATGCCGCCATTGTGGGCAGACGGGAGTCCACCAAGTATGCCAAGTGCTCTGTCCAGCGACCGGATTGGTGTGTGCTGGGCAAGATTACCCAGAACATGGAGACGGCGCTGTTCAAGGAGAAGTTCAGCGATTGGCCTGAGATGGAGCGCGAGGATCTGGAGAAGGATTACCTGGCCAATGGGGTGCATGTGGTGCGTGCCCTGAATGGTGCTGCTCTGCACAAGGGTGAGCCCTACCAGGAGCCCAATCTCGTGCTGGAACAGGCGAATTTGGGGCGTGGCAACTTCTACTATGACACGGATACGATGCGGCACTTTGATGTCATCACCAAGTCCACGGACAAGTGGCAGATACACGAGTTCAACTTTGATGCAGCCGAAGCTCGCGAGGATTACGGCCACTTCTACTCCGCGGAGAGCTACATAGTGCGCTGGATCTATCAGATATCGGTGACGGTGCGCGAGCTGAGTGGCAAGGTGTCCAATCGCAGCACAGTGGGACGCGATCGTTGTGTCTACTTCACCTGGCAGGGTCAGGACTCCAGCGCCAATGAGAAGGGCGCTGCCGCCCTGCTCACCGTGGAGCTGGACAAGGAGAAGGGCTCACAGCTGCGTGTGGCCCAGGGCGATGAGTGCACCGCCTTCCTGCGTCTCTTCCGCCAGCTGTGGCAGCACCATGGACGCAAGGAGCAGTGCCTGGCCAGACGCGAGCAGTGGCGTCTCTATCAGCTGCAGGGCAATCTGCCAGAGGAGACGCTCATCAAGGAGGTGCCATGTCAGGCACAGCAGCTGCGCTCACGCAGCTCCATGCTGCTCATACACGGCTCCAATGGTCAGGTGCTCCTCTGGCATGGCCGTCACTCCGCGGAGCATACACGTGCACTGGCTGTGAGTGTGGCGGAGCAGCTGCTGGAGCAGATGCCGCAGGATTTATTCAGCTGTGAGAGCGCCAAGTTGGAGCAGCTGGAGGAGGGTCAGGAGAGCGAGGAATGTAAGGAGGCGCTGGGCCTGAGCCAGGTGCGCAGCTATGGCAGTCTGTTGGAGTCCGACAAGAGCTATGACTACTCCCTGCGTCTGTTCAACTTCTCCAGCACTCAAGGCGTGTTCAAGGCACTGGAGATTATCGATCCTCTGCGCTGCCAGGACAAGCACAGTCCGTATCCCTTCAGCCAGGCGCAGCTCTATAATGCACGCCAGCCCACCATCTTCCTGCTGGACGACGGCGCTGAGCTGTGGCTCTGGCTGGGCTGGTGGCCGCTGGAAGATGTGAAGAGTAAGTGTCAGGCCACAACATAACCCACTTGCATGTTCTAATCCTTATGTATCTTCCAGTCAACACCGAGGAGCGTGGCAGTCCCACCAATGACAATCGCGCCGGTGTCAATCGCTGGATCTCAGAACGACGCGCTGCCCTAGAGACGGCCGTCGACTATTGGCGTGCCAAGCATGGCGACAATCCGAACGAGAGCTTCCATGGCATACAGGGCCAGGTGGTCTGGGCGGGACTCGAACCGTTGGCATTCCAGGCGCTCTTCCCGTACTGGCAGCAGCGCGAGGATGTGCGGGAGATCAACGTAGAGGTAAGATACTTTCTTTAACTACTGATTAAGTCATGTACTAATCCTCTCGCTACTCTGCAGGATGGACGCACGGAGCTGGCCACGTCCATTAGCCAAATGCTGGCACAAATGACACAGACCGAGTATCCGCTGGAGGTGCTCAAGGCGCGTCCGCTGCCCGAGGGTGTGGAGCCCACACGTCTGGAGCTGTATCTGAACAGCGCGGACTTCCAGCAGGCGCTGGGCGTGAGTCGAGCCGAGTTCGAGCAGCTGCCCGTGTGGAAACAGACCAAGCTGAAGAAGGAGCGGGGACTCTTCTAGGGGAACTACTTACTTAATATTAAAGCAAACTTATAGACTTGAACACAATCACAAAAGAAGGAATTAACTTTTATATGCACATTTACAAAATGAAAACGAAAACTGTAAACTAAAAAGGAAGAAAATGGCAAAGAGGAATGAAAACTCTATACAATTATCACACAGTCGTGCGCATATCCTTAGATACTCTTTCTACACTCTCTCTACTCAACTTATACACACTCTATATATAACTTTTTACACCTTATATACTTGCTATATACATATATATTCTTATACTTAATGCCAACGCCAACTGCACTGAGCTTTGCAATAAAATGAGCAACAACTTATTCGATTTCTAACTGTATATAGCATTAAGCGGATATATCTATATATGTTTTTATATATAACATCGATTTCATTATGTTTTAATTGCATTTGTTTAATTTCTGCAAAACACCAAAAAACTACAAAAAAAAGGAAAATATTTAATTAATCATTCGCTTCGATACGATTTTTAATGTTAATTAGCTAAGTTTTATTTTTGTGTAATTTAGCACTTTATGTTTTATTATGTTACCGATTACATATCGCTATAAATTTTAGTTTTTATTAAATAAAAATTATTACAAAAACTTCAGTTTGTTATTATTCTATTTTTCTTTCAGTTTTGTTGGTTATTTATTGACTGTTTGAAGTTGAATTTAAATTTGAATTGGCGCGCCCAAACAGCCCCCAAATGTATGCAATACTGGCTGATTAGTTTGTGCACTTGGTTTGAATTCAACCGCCCAAAGTGCAAAAATTGTGTTGCATACTTTTTATTGCGCTCAAAAATTTCTGAGTTACCTGCTGCTCATTTCTGTTCGCCTGGTACTTCAGCTGGCTGCTGGCTGCTGGCTGCATAGGAATTTGGCTGAACTGGACAAATCTAAAGCTACAACAACAACAGCAACTATATGTAGGTGTACTATGTACTATGTACTATATACTATATAGTTTATATATTATATATATAATATATACTATATACTATATATATAATATATACTATATACTATATACTATATATACTATATATATATACTATATACTATATATACTATATATTATATACTATGTACTATGTACTATATACTATATACTATGTACTATGTACTATATACTATATACTATATACTATATACTATATACTATATACTATATACTATATACTATATACTATATACTATATACTATATACTATATACTATATACTATATACTATATACTATATACTATATACTATATACTATATACTATATACTATATACTATATACTATATACTATATACTATATACTATATACTATATACTATATACTATATACTATATACTATATACTATATACTATATACTATATACTATATACTATATACTATATACTATATACTATATACTATATACTATATACTATATACTATATACTATATACTATATACTATATACTATATACTATATACTATATACTATATACTATATACTATATACTATATACTATATACTATATACTATGCAGCAACAACAACAACAGCAAAAACAACAACAGCAAAAACAACAACAAAAACAGCAGCAGCAACAACAACAACGCCAATTGATGTTCATGACTTGCAATTTTTGACTTCAATTTTCATAGAAAATATTTGCATGGTAAGGGTCGCAAATTTGACCCTAAAAACACAAAAACGGCTGTAACTTGGCCATTTAACGCTAGGACGATGTCCTTTTGCAGAGAGGTGCCGCTTGCATTCCAGAATCATATGCCATTATCAAAAGGACGAAGGTCCTTCAGGCAGCCGAGTTAACAGGACTTTTTTGTTTATAGAAAACTCGCTATAACTCGGCCATATCCTGTTTGATCCTGACGAAATGGGTGGCAACGAACGCGGCTTGATAAGGACTACCAACTGTCCAAAGGACATCCAAATCGTCCTTCAAATAACGGAGTTATTAAGGATTTTCAATATTTAACCAAAATTTCCTTCGTATTCTGCGATGCGTTTTCATTGCATACTTTTAGGTCGCAGAATGAACACAGGGTGTTCATGACTGCATTTCTTGATTAGCACAGGGTGAATCGTTTACAGGGCAGAATAAACACAGGGTGGTTGTGATTTTGCATTTCTTTATTAACACAGGGTGCAATCGTTGTTTACAACGAAAGTATGCAACAAAAGAGTGGCTTAAATATTTATTCTAGCTAATCCTTAATTATTGTCTACAATTTAAGCTTATACTGTAAATTTTGGAAACAAATTGCTACTATCATTTAAACTTAGCTGCGACCCGAACTCAGTTGGACTGTTCGATCATCCCGTTTACTTTATTTCTCCCCTTTGGATTTCGGCTATGAGGTTTGAGACTAGCTCGCAGCAGGACTTCTGGCGCATCTTGGCCACGGCCATGACCTCTTCGTGATTGGCCTCCTCATCCTTGCCCTCGTTGTATTCGGTGGCGCACTTGTTGGTGATCAGGCTAAATGCGAAGACCTTCATGTCGCAATGCCGGGCTGTGATGACCTCGTGCACCGTGGACATGCCCACGGCATCTATGCCCATCATGCGCAACGCTCTCAGCTCGGCAATGGTCTCGTAGTTGGGGCCACCCATGCAGGAGTAGACGCCGACGTGCATGTTGGACTCGATGCCCATCGATTTGCCAATCTCAATGGCCTTGTTGATCAGATCCCGGTTGTAGGAGTTGACCAGAGCGGGGAAACGTGGTCCAAAGCGTGGATCATTGGGTCCCTGGAGCGGTGAATTACCCGCGAATCCCAGCATATTGACATGGTCATGCATCAGCATAATGTCGCCCACAGAGTACTTGGGATTGATGCCACCCGCGGCATTTGTGGCAATCAGATAGTCCACGCCGCACAGCTTCATCACGCGCACCGGCATCGAGCACTTGGCCAGGGGGTAGCCCTCATAGAAGTGGAAACGACCCTGCATAGCCATCACGTTGGCGCCCTCCAGTGTGCCCATGACCAGCTTGCCGGCATGACCCTCCACCGTGGACACTGGGAAGTTGGGAATCTTCTCGTACTCAAAGACCTTGGGGTCACGTATCAGATCGGCCAGTGAACCCAAGCCAGAGCCGCAGATGATGCCGATCTTGGGACGCATGCCCGAGCCCTTCACAATGAAGTCGGCGATCTCCTGAATGACCTCATATGGATACCTGTGGGGGGAGGAGATTCAAGAGATTAGTCAGCAGGAGTTCATAGTGGAAGGGGGAGAGTGGAGTACAGCATTCCAAAGTCGAACTTATTGTCACGACGCAAACCCATAAACTGGCGAAATATCTATGTGTTTTGCGTGATAACAAAAGATACAAAGATACCAATGATGGTGATGAATCAGTGGCATACCATTTGTGATAAGACGAACACGAGGGAGATGTGAAATATAGCGATCCCAAGGTTGTTGTATCTACACTCAGCACTGGCGCAGAGTAATAGACGCAACTCGATCGACAAATATCAGGCAGATATAGTGTATATATAATGTAATGGAATAGTAATTTGGACTACAAACTTGTCTTCATTCATCACGCGCATGGCTCGCGCCTCCTCGCTATCAATGGCGCTGCAAAGGTTCAGAGAATGTGTTGAATACTTGTGCATCGATCAGGCATACCCCACAATACCCGCACTCCACTTGACAGAGTAGAGTGTATCGTTAGTAATTAGCTGTCATATATTGTTAATTGTCTAAATGTTTCAATTATTTATGACTAGATATACCCTGTAATTGATGTGAATAATTTGGCTCATTCGAGACATTGAACTGATTGATAAACTATAGCTAGAATATATCTTTTTCCACAACTAATAATTACATTCATTAATAGTTATAATCTCAGCTCAATTGCATCATCTTCGAGCTACATTTTCTGTTCATATATAATTAAATTAATAAGTGTATGAAGTGCTTGACAACAGCTACACTTTATCAGCTGTAACTTCGGCTGCAAGTCAGTCAATGTATACCCTAAAAGTATCTGTGAGATACATGCTGCTGCAGCTCTTCTCTGAAGCTGCTTCTTGGTCTCATTAAACCTTTATAAGATTCTACAACTAATTGAGCAACAGTCAGTCAAGAGTATCTCACAGATACATGCTTAATAAGTGCCATTTCCATTCCCTTTCTAACTGCACTCACACGTGGTATCTCATCGTTTATCACTTGCAATTGCAGTTCATTGCCTGTAATCTCATTATTGACATTTTGCAAGTGTTTTGATTGAAATTCACCAACTGAACCCAAGCTGAACTTCCCACACCCCCCTCTCTCCTTTTTACCCCCTGGCAACACACGTGCCTCATCCTAGTGTGTGGTGGAGTGGGGGGAGGGGGGATTTCATCAGACTCTCCCGAGTGTCAATGCTGATAATCTTAATTACAACATATAAATAATAAAATCATGCATTGAAAAACAAGATTGAATAATCAGTTGATGACGAGTGCGTAAATTGGCAAAAATACGTATTAAAAAAATGTAAAAAAATAAATAAAATATTTGTTAATGCATAATTTGTGGCTGTCGTAACTTTCAAATCAAACCGGCTATGCTAAGGAGGGGCAGACGAGTGGCCACAACTCTATACAGATCTATGTCTTCCACTCGAAATGCCAAATAAATGTTTAAACGTTTAGAAATTCTTTTAATTATGCGACGCAAAATAAACTAAATTTCAAATGGAGACCCAGACCAGTTTGGCCAGAGAAACAAGCGCAAAAATTCGCTAGGTTTTTTATCAGTC
Source organism: Liodrosophila aerea (assembly GCA_035045005.1). Classification (NCBI taxonomy): domain Eukaryota; kingdom Metazoa; phylum Arthropoda; class Insecta; order Diptera; family Drosophilidae; genus Liodrosophila; species Liodrosophila aerea. The sequence goes on from JAWNNL010000005.1 coordinate 658,430, forward strand.
GGCTTTGACACTGGGCAACAGGTTGAAGTATCTTATTGGGTTACGCAAAGTGAATTTTATTAAGATATATCCAAGATATTCTGTGTGAATCTAAACGGATTAGAACTGTTCCTTATGTGGGGGACATTTCAATATTTATTTACATTTTATACATAAAATACTTTAGAGATATTTTAAATTATATTGACTATAATTTTTGCTAGATATTATTTCTTATTTTGAATATAGTCTTAGTTGTTTCACTTAATTTTTTAATGATATTTTTTGGCTACAATATTGTGGATGTTTATTTCAACTAAGTTTAGGAATAGTTTGTATTGATTCACTTTAAAAATAGATCTATTTTTATGAATTACTATAATTTGATATGAACTTTGGATATATTTTTGTGGATTTTTTTAAATTTTAGTTTAGTTTTAGTAAGAGATTTATTTTATTTGACTTGTATAAATATGTTTGGAATTTAAACAGAATTTTCAATTGGGTATTCAAAAAGTTCTCAACCTGAATAACATTCGAAAAGATTCATTCACTTGGTAACTCAATGACTTGTTGCCCAGTGTAGGCCGAGCTGCTTGTGTGGTAGACACAACACACTTGTCTAAACGATGTGTATTATATAATTATAGCCATAAGAGATAAAGGCCTATGTCAAGTTCTCGGCACACGCCCATTTCAGGCAGCCAATGGAAGTGTTGTGCTTGATAAACTGGGCCAGAATGCATGTCACAGAGTCTAGTGTATAGGCTATAGTCGAGTGTAGTGGCAGTTACTGTCGTATCTATGGGTAGTCTACAGCTAAAACTGGAACGACTGGAGTGGGGGCATTAGCATTTGCTACACACACACACACACACATACACCGAGTGTAATCTCGTATGCAGATTGAAGATGTCGCTTGAGCATTTCGATTCCGATTCCAATCCCAATTCCGACTTCGATTTCGATTTAATGAAGCAAACAACAAACATAGTAAAACATAATCAAATGAAATTAAAAATGCCATACGCAAATTGATAAGCTCCCAGTGTTTGTCAGGGTTTCGTTTTACGATTATTATTCCTATGCGAGAATGTCTTAATTTATGTGTAGCGAGGAGAGGAGCACCTCTTCTGATACGCGCGGCAAGATCAAGGACAGTTCAACTCGTTATCTCACACACACGAACTAACAGCTGACTCGACATTTCGAAGGGGCCCTGAACTTGATTGAAATAAACTTTCCAAGAGAATCACAACATTCACTACCCTAGTGGTAGATGCTTCCACTTACAGCAGACTCTGTGCGGTGGGCACTATGATGTCCGTGTCTTTCTGGCTGTTCCTCTTGTCCAGGCAGAGGTTGCCGGCCCTGTTGTTGCCGCCTCCCTGGTTGTTGCAGCAGTCGCGCGAACACATTCTGGCCCTCTTCCGATTCTCCTGGCTGAGCAAGCAGTCAAAGATTGCAAATTGTGAGTTTAATTTGGATAATAATTTCAAAGTGTTCAGGCCAAAAGGAAAGCTAGTTTGCATTATAGTAAGTAAGCATTACGAACGTACTTCAAACAGACAGACAGCAAGGCCTGCTAACGGAGTCTAGGATAGTGATAATCTAGGCTACATTTTAACTATCGATTGTATCGATTGCTCGTGGTGTGGGTGTGGGTAACCTTCGGGTGACTTAGGGACCCTTTACAGGCAGTATTAGTGCAGACAAATATAGTTTCAAATCTTAATAAAATCTACAAAAATTCTCCAATAGTTCTAACACCTTGGTAATGAAATGTTTTCAATAGTAAATATGTGCGAAAACGGGAGCACGACAAATTTTAACCGATAATCGGAGTATAGCTGTATATAATTCCTTTTCGTAATTTCACACTTGACATTTAATATTTCTATAATATCATTAACCGAATTGAATCAACCGTGTTGAGTTATATAACCTTCCCCCTATAAATAGTACATCAAGCTGCTATCCGTTCAGTTTGTGTCTACATCCAGGAATCGAAGCTATCAAAATGTTGTTTAAAACAGTTATTTCAGTAATATTTTTTATGAATATTATGAATGTCATTTGTGGTTTTAAATGGCGTCCGCCGAAAGTTCAAGTTCGTCCGCAAGTTAATTTTGAGCTGTAAGTACTTGAATATAGTAAATAAAATAATACTAATCAATGAAAATATTATCTTAGACCGCCACTTTTTAGACTGATGCAACTTGATCCTGAAACTGGGAGACTGGCAGACTTAAGGTAAAGAACTTTCATTCTAGAATATACAGTTAATCAACACTAATATAAATTCGTATCAGTGATGACCAGAACTCAATCTTGGACACAGGGAGCTTTATGGGGTAAAGTACCTGAACATTATAGATAATTCAATGTTAATGTAATTACTTATAGGGGTCAGCCGATGCTGATGGACACAAATAGCAACTTGGGGTAAAGTATTGAATATTGAAAGTGAATTAACACTAATATAAATCCTTGTCAGAGGTGGAAACTGCAACCAACAATTGCCTGGCTCTAACCTGGACACAGAGGACATTCTAGGGTAAAGTACTTGATTATTATTTATAAATCAACATTGATGAAAATTCTTTTTAGAGTTCAGCCAAGATTGAGCTGGGGCCCCCTGGGCCCCCGCATGGGCCGCGGATAAAGTACTTGAATATTATACATAATTCCGCATTGATGTGCAATTCATTTTAGGAGAGGATAGACGAGGTCTATTCACATCTTTCTCTGCTTATGCAATAGTGCAATAACAAGCCCACTGTCTGCTTTATGGCTGTACTACAATTTGAATGTCTTTTGCTTATAGACAGTATAAGCTGGCAATGGAAAGTGCCGTTGGCTGATAACTTTTGGGCCAACACCTGGGAACAGTGCACATAAAACAGCTGTGGGGGGTTTTATAGTGCGGCTATATAGACTAAGCCAAGTGCTATAAAGTAAAAGTGATATACAGTTAGTCAGTGTGTGTATGTGTGTGCGTGTGTGTGTGTGTATCTAAGGATAATGACTCTAACCCTGAGCACACGCAAACACTAAACTGAAGGCAGCATAAGCTAATACACTTGATTGAAGTTTAACTAGTTATTGACGTGCCCCCTGCCCCTCCCCTACGCCCTTACCCCTCCCTCCCTCCACTTACTTGGCACTCTCCCGCGCCGTGTACTGTCCATTGGTGTCTCCATTGGTACTGTTGTTGTTGTTGTTGCTGGTCGCCACGTCGCCTTTGTTGTTGTAGCCCGTCATGTTGCAGTGGGTTTAGGGCTTTCGATTGGAATCGCTTGCAGTTATTATGTAAAAGATACTGTATCTTTTGCGATATTGTTTGCACTTTCACGTGGTCGAATCGTTTGCAGTTTACAGCGTGTGGAATCAAAATCAAATCGAATCAAATCAGAATCAATTGAAAGTCGAGTCGGCGAACTGGAATGTGTCTATTGTTATCTCGTTATAGTCGCGTTCCTTCTGTGTTATTATATTCGCTATATTATGTTATTCTGTTCAACGCGTTTCAATACTCTGCTTCTCACTGTTCTCAGTACTCTATTATCTGTTCTCAGTACTCTGTTCTCTATTCTCTAGGCACTTGTTGCCTGCTCGAGCGCACTTTGTCAATTGAGCCGCTAGAGGGACGGCGCCTTTGCTTTTAAACCGCCTCAGGCTGACGGCGACTGCGCTCACGCTGCCGCTGACTGCGCCGCCGACTGCGCAGCTGGCGTCGCTGCCTGGCGTTTATTATTCAATATTCAATTTAGGATCTCTCTCGCGGTTCTAGTAAACCGGAATCGCAACTCTTTAACTGATTCAATTGAACAAACATTTGGCGAATAACAAATCTAAATAATAGAAATAATAAAACATTTCCTTCGATTTGATAAGCAACAAACTAATAAAATAAAAACAACAACACAACATAATAAATCCAATTAGTGCCGTATGACGACGGCAGAGTCTTAATAGCTCTCCGCTGTCGCCAGAGTCTAGTTAGTCAGTGTACTAGCCAGTGGTTGTTGTTAGTACAAGTGTTGTGGTTGTATCCAACGATAAGATTACACCTCGAATGCATTGCTTGAAAGGCAAATAGAGTAACCAACGGTAAATAGAGGTAATAACCAACAGAGGGGGGTCTACTCAGAGGGCGGGGGCGGGGACTGGGACCTTGGCTGATTGCCTGCTGCTCTTCTCAATGAATATTCAACTGCAGCAAAGTGATATGCCTGGTATTTGGATATAGAACAATATCAAATTAATATCTCAGGTATTTAGATATAGAACATTATCAAATTTATGTCTGAGAATATGTTATACAAATTCAAATTAATAACTCTGATACCATTCAGATATTGAACAATATCAACTCAATATCTTGGAAGTTTTGTAGATATGATATAGTATTTTTCCATATGAATAACAGCTCAGATATCAGTGGGCTTTATCTCAGTAGTACACATAATTTGCTACCATGTGTTACTGATATTAAGTTTATTGTATAATAACTAATAATTCATTCATTCTTACAGTCATATCTAACAAGTTCTTAAAGCTCCAATTGAAGCTCAGTTCTAGCACTGTTCCTACTCGATAAGTTCTAGTTTCTTTAACTGAAATTTAAGCTACGTATATCTAACTTTCTAACGCAGATATTGTGGTATATGATAATAAGAATTCTAACTAATAACTGCTTAATTCAAACTGGTAACAGTTGTCATTGGAGTGAAAACACTTGGCCTACAACTTACAATGAATACTTTAACTGAAAGAGAATTTGGCAATTGTTTATAACAATTCAAATGGAAAACCATTCATAAATTAACTCCAACAGCTTTGATTCAATTTGTAAGCATTTAACATTCAAGTGAGAACACTTGTTCACTAGTAATTTGCTTTGAGTGAGAACACTTGACTCTTAAGTTGTAGCACACTAGTAATTTAGTTTAAACTACTTTCTATACGTTTTACTAATTGCAGCTGAGTTCTGCTAAATAAATATTTAATTAGCTTTTTCTCTAAGTAAAAACTGTGTTTCAAGCAATGAATAGTTCTGGGTTTTGTGACCCTTCCTGGTGAGAACGGTGCTATACAGACATTCAGTCACGAAACCTAAGTACGCCTAGCCGGGGGAACGTGTAGAATTGTAAGGAATTTTCATTAATATATTGTCATTTCATTAATATATTTCATCAATATATTGTCTTGATTATTAAAACGTGAAATTGGAATTTGTAGTCTTTTCTACTCATTTACGTATTGTGAAATATATTGGCTAAATATGTAAGCAAATCCCAGTCTATTACTGTTGGTCAAACTCTACCTCGAGCTGGCAAAGAATCCACTTAAGGTACTATATAAGACTGTATATTTACTCTAAGGAATATACTAATATACTCTAAGGAATCAGTTACTGTGCAATCAGCTCAACATTTCCCAAAATCTTCCAAGAGTGACGTAGCCAAATTTATAAATATATTCATATTGAAATGATGTCGCATTAGAAATACACAAAGTGCTCTACTTGTTCTCGCTTATCAGAGGGACAGATTTGAAAAACAAGTTGAGAAATTTCAGTGTGCAATGCGAATAACATGCGATACGCCAGTGATAACAGCTCAACCAAGCTGGGAACTGGGAACAGTTCACTGGGAACAGTTGACTGGGAACAGTGAGAGTGCAGCTGGCAACAGTTGCCAGTTGAGAGTGTGTGGCAGGTAAAGTGAGGTTAATCCCATGTGGAATATAGTAGAACTCTGGCTCTAGTCACAGGCAGAGTCAGAGTCTGGCTTATCAGGCTTATCAGCTCGGCTCGCTGGGGGGTAACAAACAACGTCAATGCAAGATCTCGTATTACATTTTTGTTGTCTTGATGCTGCCCCCTGTCGTGGTTTGTTTTTCTATTCTATTCTGCTCTTTTTATTATTATTTTTACTTTTGCAACGGCGTAAACAACTTTTATGGGTCTTTGTGCAGTTCGCAGTTCTTGAGAACGTTCAGTACGATTACAAGGCAATTGCCAAGCAATGATTAAACTAATGGCTGTGCAATTACCTGAATACACCTTCTGTTTATTGGGACTCTAAATGGAATACACAGGATATTGCGGAATATCGACACGCGACACACAAACAGAGATTAGCTGCGAGATATCTGGGCTATCTAGTCTAGAATATCCAACAGATACGAGATGAAAACATCGTAAATCTCTGTATAGTATACTGAAAGTGTTTATCAGAGTCTATATTGCATCCATAAGATACTGAACTGGGGAAAGGAACTTTGATCTAATGCTTCCCTAATATAAAGAACATATTTAATGTCCTAGTCCCTTTCAGCCACATTCCAAAAGGAAGCTTAGAGATAGTATGTGGAGAAGAGTCTCTATTGCATCTATAAGATACTCAACTTGAGAAAGTATCTAATGCTTCTTACATAGGTATATAGAGCTGTAAATACGACAAATCTGGAGATAGTATAAGAGAGAGTCCATATTGTATATATAGTACACTGAACTTAAGAAGGAATCTTAGTATCTTAGTATCTTCTTAAAGATATAGACAATGTGTAATGAATACTCACCCCAAGACATCTCTCAGCCGCATTCCAAAGGGAAACCTAGCCACCGGTCAGTCGAGCAGGTTGAGCATGGAAAATTTTCCAGCTGATAAGAAAAAATTCCATTGACACTTGTGAACGACAAAGATGCGTTTCCATAGAATGCATGTATCTGCAGCTCAAACTGTGCTACAACCGGAAAAGCCATAAAAGAAAGGTGAGGAAAAGGCCGAGTTTTCCAACAACCTCTGCCTCGGTTGCGCCTGCGTCAAGATAATAGATACGAGTGTAGCGGGAACAGACGTCACAGAGCGGCAGACGCCGACTGATAAGACGCGGACTGCATTAACTAAATGAAAAACAACTTGTTAGCATTTATTTTACTATATTTAAATATTTATAATTAATTGTTATTTCACTGTTGTTGTTGTTGTTGGAGTATAATTAGCTCAGTGCCGAGACATCTATGTAATATTATTAATTAATTCATTCATTCATTATAATTAGCATTACATTATTATTTAGCTTGTATGTGGAATTATTCGTATTCATTTGAATTTGCTTTCTGCTTCTGTTTCTTCTTCTGTTCTGCTTTAATTTGACGTTTATGTTTAGTAGTATTAACTATGAAATCTAAGCGACTAGCCAAGTATTTGCTGATGTGCTTTTATTATTTTTGTAGAAAACTCAACTACGGCTCGCCGAAGTTTTAGCTAGAACTCACATGTGATAAGATTGCCAAAAAAAAATGGGGAGAATCATTTAGTTTAGTTTGCATTTCGTTAAACCACACTGACTAACACGTGAGCACTCTAAATCGTGATTCTCCTTTGCCTTGCTTTAGCATAGTACATACATATGTATGTATGTATGTATGTATATCAGTTCTTAGCGCAAACGCATACATATGTATGTATGCATGTATGTATAGCGGTTCTCAGCGCGAACTTAACCTTACTTCATTACGTTTTTCTTTTGTAAAATAAAGCATTTAAAATATATTAAATACACTGTAAATAATAATTGTATTTTAAACAATGTTCTACACTGATTTTATTATTTCATATTTTACTTTTTAATTTGACTGTTCGCACAAGAAAGACTGTGAGTACTCTGAATACGTACATACATACATACATACATAGCAGCATCATCAATGTGCTTCGTTCTTCATCTAAAGCAGCGCTGCCAAGTCCCGTTGCTGTAACTACTCACAAGAGAGTTTTCTAGTTTTGCCTTGCCTTGCTTTACACATACATACATACTTACATACGTATACATGTATGTAGGTATAGCAGTTCTTAGCGCAAGCTTAGCCTCACTTATTACATTTTTCTTTTGTAGAATAAAGCATTTAAACTATATTTAACTCACTGTAAATACGAGCTCCACTTGTTGCTTGTATTTTAAACAATTTTGCACACTGAATTTATTAATACATATTTTACCTTTTAATTTTACTGCTTGCACAAGAAAGACTGTGATTGCACTGAATACGTGCCGGCAGCATCAGCGTGCATCGCTGTTCTTCAAAGCAGCCCTGCCAAGTCCCGTTGGAATCACAAGAGAGGAGAGAGCGCAGTTGCCTACACGAATGCGTTTCTCCTGCATAAAGCAATAACAATTTTGCATGTTCCTTTTACACCTACACTTTCCGTCACGCCTGAGCGCACAAAGCAACAACAACAACACTTGCATTGAGTTGATTTTTGGCACTAGTATTCTGTTGTTGCTTTGCCTTTGACTTCACACACTTGGCAAAACTTCTTATGCTGATGCTTGCAGTGCGGACGCTCTCTCTCTTTAAAGTGTGTTTTTTTTTTCAGTGTACACATTGAAATCAGTACAAATTATTTCTTTTTATGATTTACCTTATTTCTTTAGCTGTATTTAGCTCTGCTCTGTATTGGGCATAGCTGGTATTTACTGTACCAAGGTGTCAGTCTAACTGTACTGCTTGGCAGGCGTTTGCATAATAACATCTGGGTTTTACTTGGCTTCCCTTTTCATTAAGGAGTCATTCAATTCTGTTACTAGAACTGATCTAAGCACTATGTAAGCTGGAACTGTACTCAGGCTCAGCATCTCTATCGAAATGCAGTCACATAAATGCGAAGACAAGCCAAGTAGTTCACTTAGAACAGACAGACGGACACATAGACAGATGGACAGTTAGACAGACAGCTGTGAGTACTATGGGTGACGCAGTACTCGGTCTCTTATCAAATTGTGTTATTTACCTTAGATTCGCGCGGAAGTAACTGCCGTTTGCTGTTGCACAATACAAAAGTATTTATAGGGCATAAATGAATGCAAAACAGTGTTGATTGAATAACATTTGAATACACTCAGAGACACACACGCATACACTCGCAAAATAAAGGCGTTGAAAGTCATATTTATAAACAAATAAAAATATTTAAAATTAATTCAACTCAATTGAACTCCAATCTCCCCCACCGAAACCCCCAGGGACATTGTTTGGCTTGGAATGTTATTAACTTAATGCATAACTACAAGCGAAATCATAGGCAAAAGTTTAAACATCTAATGGGTAATCTAATTAAATTTTTAACTCTTTTTTTTTTCTTTTGTTCTTTAAGGCATTTGAGGGAATTTTCTTTGCAGTTTCCTTTTTGATTTTTCTCTTATTCGGGTTGTTGTTGGATTTGTGGGACGGTTTTTCACAAATGGAAAAAGGCACGAATGTGTGTGTGTGTATGTGTATGTTTTCTTATAGAGGCTGGTGCTCTACTCTTTGAGAATTTCAAGACAGCGCAGCCAAAAAATACTTTGATTTATACTTTCGTTAATGATTTTATTTGATTTTAAATTTTACGAATTTTTAAACTGGTTTTTTATACGATTCGATTCATTTACAAACAATTACCCCAAAATAAAGTGACAACTGAAAATGTAACTTTTTTTAAGAGTTTATACGGCATGACACATCCGCAATTACGCGCTGCTTCCGGATTACTTTTCGGCGGGGAAACAACAGCTGTTGCTGTGAAATTACCGTAATATTACTTTAATATGTGATTCATTAAAGTTTTCACTCAAGGTTCGCAAAAGTCGAGTAACCACATAAGAGATGTTAATCTAGGAGAGAAATTGAGCAAGGAGCTCAGTAATACTTAGAAATTGGAGTATTAAGAAGTAAATCCGAATAGGACAAACTTGTAATATAGAAGATCTCTAGAACTGCTTGAGATATCAAACTGAAATTTCCCACACAGTCAAAGCGTTAAGTACTCCCAAGATTGTCATCTATATCAAACAGTTATTCGACTTGTGCGAACCATAAACTTGATATTAATAAAATTGTTATTATTCTTTTATATTTTGGTTAAGTTTCAACGGTTTTGTTATGGCACTGTTTAGAGGCGAGCTTTTCGAAAGCTATTTTAAGGACTTGCGACGAGACGAATGACTAATGCACAATTGGTGAATATGCGCTGCCGCACGCTTAGCCCTGCCATATAGAGGGAGCCAGCCAGATGGGTGGCACCCCACGGGGCAAGGGCCGCATGGCGGGGGTCTTAAAGTCAAATAGAGAGACGACAGTAGCAGAGTGAAAAGAGGAAAATATAGAGAGTATATATGTACGTTATTATATGCTAAAGAAACAAGAATCTAATTGCTAAATTTGGTTTTTCTTTATCGAAGAAACGCAAAGTCCTCAATGGGTTTCTGGGGCAGAGTCGGGGGGCTGTGTGTATGGAAATAATAAAGTTTTATTGCAACATATTTGTGAAATGAAATCTTAAACACAAAATACTAAACATAGTAACTAAAAGTTAAAACAAACTATACATGTAAAAGGTACAGTCACGCCACAGCAGAGACAGTCACACACACTCGGTACAGTCACGCCAGAGCGTACACAGACACACAGACTTGGGCGCTAAACATATAGATAGATATTTATACAATCTCGATGCAAATCGATTACAGCTTGTTATCGGCGTTATCTATATAGAGTTCTGTTCTTGATCTGTTGGTTGTCGATTACTTAAGTACTTAAATGACTTTTGCATAAACGAATACGAATACGAATACGAATACAAATACTTTAGCAATGTATTGAGGCTACAATAACTTGGCAAATACATATAGAGTCTATATATATAGTATATATCGAATACAATTATTACTTGATGTTGCGCTAATCGTTAAATTGCACAAATGATAAAAAACACAAGTATTACAAATATATTAGTTACATGTATATCATAATTATAGATAGCGTTAAGTTGTAGCAGCGACTACACTCTTCGAAGTCTGTTCGGCGAATTCCTTAAGTCGTACACTGTAAACACTTTCGTCTACTTCTATTCTCAATTCTCGTTACTCGCTCATCGAATTTTGTTTGTCTCGTTCATAAGAATTCCTTGATCCGGTATAAATTAGCATATAAATCAGTCAGTCCAATGCGTTCTCTGCTTATTTCGCTCAGTGTAGTGTGTAGTGGGTAGTGTGTAGTGGGGTGTGGGGACCTACTAAGTCTAGTTCCGTTAGTTTCAATAAGTTAAAATGTAGAGTACGAGTACGAGTACGTATAAGTTTAGCATTAGGTTTATAATTATAATTTATAATATAATTTACGGATGTTGTACAAATAAATTACGCCTTCGTTTATGCTAGTTAATATTATTATATAACTGTTATATAATCGTTTACAGGGTATGCATATGTCTAGTGTGTATACCCCCCTGCTATATGGTATATGGTTTATGCTCTTCCATTTTCCATTTGCTTTTTGGCTACATTTCTGTTGCTTATCAACTAGAATTTATCTACTTCTACTTCTTTTTGGCCGCCTTCTTCTCGGCCTTGCGTATGGCCTTCTCGCGCTCCCGTCGCTCCCGCTCCATGTCTTTGCGCTCCTTCTCGATGCTCGCCTTGAGATCCTTCAAGCGTTTCTTCAGCCGATGCTTATCATCGCCGCCAACGCCCAGCGTCTTGAAGTCCTTCGAGTCGAGCGTCAGCAGGGCTCCACCCTCCACGTTGTGCTCCTTGAAGACGGGTATATACCGCTCCAGTTCGATGCCCATTAGCCAATGTCCCACCTGTTGATTACGTGCAAGAGATTAGCTCATCTGTTGGATACTATCACTCGACTACTTTACCTGCTCCTTGGTCCACTCGTGCACTGGTCCACCCTTGTAGTTGTAGCAGGCGGCAGCGGCTTTGCGATCCGAGAAGCTGGAACTGGAGCCGGACAGATCCAAGGTGCGACTGGGCGAATAGCCGGGCGAGGAGCAGCCCGAGGACATGCTGGTGGGCGAGGGCGGGCCGGTGGCGTGGGCGGACTGTGGCAGCTGCTGCTGATGGTGCTGCTGTTGCCAGGGCACTGTGCCGGGCGGAGAGAGCGATTGTGGTACAACTTGTTTAACTTTTTGTCGATATAACAATTATAACAGTTTAGCGATTAGTGGCAGTCGGAAGAGTGTGTGTGAGAGAGCAAGAAAGAGAGAGAGAGCAGCGTTAGTTGTTAGTATTCATTACAAGTATTCGTATAACAGTAAGAAATTGGTTATAATGAGTATAGCATTAATTATAACAGTTCCATTAATGAGTTTTTGGGGTTATTATTCAATTTAAAACACTGTTCTTGGAGTAGTACAGTTGGCTAGCAATTCAATATGTAAGTATAACAGTTTTTGGCATGAATTCTCAGGCATAAATGGCATGGATTATGATACACATAAGAACGTTCAATATACAACAGTTGGTAGCAGTCATGTTTGGTATAATAGTTTGGCGTATAACAGTTATTTTGTTGATGCATAGGTATAACAGTTTCTGGCATGAATTCTCAGGCATAATAGGTAGTAGCTTGACATGGATTATGACACACATAAGAACGTTCAATATATAACAGTTTGTTAGAGTATAACAGCCATGTTTAGTATAACAGTTTTTGGGTTAAATTGAATGGAAATGAGCAGAAAGAGTTGTGGGTTATATAGGTATAACAGTTTCGTTATGTCACACTTAAACAGAGCACAACATTCAAGAACAGTTTGTCTGCTGTATAACAGTCGGGGTTAGTATAACAGTTAATGCTTTGCCATGTACAGGAATGACTATAATGTGTGTGTATTTATTTCACTTGTATAACTACAGGTTATCCCAGGCTAAGGTTAGTCTGCTAGAGGGGGGAACTACACTTCATTCTCATGGTATTTTTGTGGTATTTTCTTTGGTATTTTATCACCTTTTGGCTGCGCTTCATTCACCGCCTGGCGTATCTCGTTGATGAGCGTCTTGCAGTTGATGGCCGCAACGCTTTGGCTCTTGTTGATCTCCGTGTAATCATCGCTGGAGTGACGCGACGATCCATCCCCGAGGCGCCTGCAAACGTATAACAGTTTTTGTATAACAGTATGGTACAAACAGTTGTGTGTGCGTGTGTTTTACACCCACCTCTCACGGTCGGAGAGCGCCTGATTGAGCTGATCCGTAAAGCTGGCGCCGGGCAATTTGTTGCCATTGGGGGCGACACGACGTCGACTGGGGTACATCCAGTTCTCGGCCGGATCGTGCTCGGCCAGCTTATCATTGGAGCCCAGTATGGAGTCATACGAGCTGTTGAGATCACGATTGCTGGCACTGTTGCTGCTGTTGACGGCGCCCGTGCCAAAGGTAGTCATGCTGCCGCGATGGAAATCATTCAATCCGCCGCCATTATCCGCCGGCGATCCCAGCGAGCTCTTGAACAATCCCTGCTGCTGCTGCTGTTGCTGTTGTTGCTGCTGCTGCTGCTGCTGCTGTTGCTTGCTGGGATCCTTGTGCACTTGAGCGTAGAGCTGATTGATCTGTGCCTCGCGCGCCGTCGACTGATTGGAGGAGCTCGAGGAGGCCGACGAAGTGGAGTTGAGCAGTATGGCCGTGGTGGTGCCCAGGTGTCCGTTCGAGGGCGGCAGTATGCCAGTGCCAATGGTGGCATTGGAGGCAGGCGGATGATGCTGCAGCAGATTGTTGACATTGGCCAGCAGATGCGAGTTGCCATTGGACAGGCTGATGCTCTCGAGGCCAGCCGTTGTTGCCATGGGATTACTGAGGGCGAGTGGCGAGTGCTCCAGCTCCGTCAGCTGTTGCTGCAGCTGCTCCACCTGATCCACCTCCTCATCGTCGCTGTCGTCCAGTGTGCAGTCCGAGCTGCGGCTGTTGCTTCTGCTGCGCTTCATCAGATTCACATTCCCATTGGCCAGCTGGAGGTCTCCATTGGTGCCCCCATTCGCAACGGAGGCGGAGGGCAGCTGGCGATTGGCTAGACCACCACGGGAGGCTTTAGTTTGTTTGATTCGTTTTATTGTCAGAGGGGGCGTGTGTGTGTGGGGGCGTGGCAAGTACACAAATCAAACAAACAAACCAACAAACAAACGAACAAGGCAGTGGAACACACACACACACACACACAGAGAGATGGTGAGTGAGGAGAGAGAGACGTGAACAAAGCGAAGCGGCGCATAAAACACAGAGAGAAAGAAGAGGAAGAAAATGGAGAACATGATAAGCAAAACACATCAACAGAAGATGCAACAAAAACGAAACTTGGATGATAAACAGCAACTCAAAGCTGGGCCCTAAGTTTCTCTAGAGGATTGATCTACTTCCACTCACCCAGCTCAATCTTGGTCTTGTTCACCGAGTTGTCGAGCAGTTCATGCTGTGGCACTGCCGCATCCAGCTCATCCTTGACCGGCACCTTGCGCTCCACCGTGGCTGTCTTGACGCCATCTCCATCAGGCGATAGATCGGAGATCTCTGTGTCGGACAGTTCCGTCTCCAGCTTGTGGAAGAGCGGCTTTGGCGGCGTCTTGCGCATCATTTGTGGCGTCAACTTGAGCGTTGCACTGTCATAGGGTAGACCCACGGGGAAGCCAGCCTTGCGCTGTGTCTCCTGCAGCTCATGCTCCAGATTGATGACACGATCCTTGAGCTTCTTCACCAGCGCATTGTACTCCGTGTCCTTCTCCTGCAGCAGCTGCTGATAGAACTCCTCGCGATGGCACATGTCCAGCTCGCGCTGCTGATACTCCCGCACCAGACGCTTCGCCTTGTTGTACTTCTTGTCCAGCGCCATGTACTGAGCCTGCGACTGCTGCAGCATATTCTGCAGATTCGCCGCCTCCTTCCGGATGTTGCCCAGCTCCCGCTCACTCTGGCGCAGTCGTTCGCTGAGCAGTTCGTTCTCATTGCCCGTCGTCTCCAGCTTGACCAGCTAAGGATGAAACACAGAGATTAGATGCAGTTCTTTAGCGGATTGCAGTACACTAGGTGCAGATGGGTTTGATGGAGGATGAGATGAATGAAATCATAATGAGATACAAGTGAATAAAACAAACCTTGCGTTTCAGGTTCTGTATAATCTCTTCCTTAACCAGGCAACCCATTTCACTCTGAGAGGGAGTAAAGTAAGAAATAATAAGGGAAATTATAAAGTGATTAAGAACTGATATAAATTATAATTTAAAGCAGGAGTTTACAACTCAATAGATGTGATAGTACGCCTTACCTTCTTGGCAAAGGTTGAAAAGATTCATAAAGAGGAAATCAAACATAGTTCTAATGCCTTTCTTTATAAGTAAGTATCTATGAGTAGCTTATGAAGGGCATTTCTAACACAAGTTGATCTAAAACCCATTCATTACACAATCTTAACACAATAATAAGTGTAAACATCCAACATAATTATAATGAAATAAACTGTCATCAAAATGTGCTCTACAATGTGGATAATTTGTACAAGCGTTTGCTCTGATTTATATGCCTATAGCTGATAAATATTCTACACATAATTCATTCAGAGGAAACGAAACTTATATAATCCGTTGCCTTTCTTTACAAGTATGTATCTATTAGTAACTTATGAAGGGTATTTCTAACATAAGTTGATCTAAAACCCATTCGTTATACAATCATAACACAATCACAATAAGTGGAATCGTTAAACATAATTGTAATCAAATAAACTGTAATCAAAATGTAGTCTACAATGTGAATAATCTGTACAAGCGTTTGCTCCGACTCATATGCCTATAGCTGATAAATATTCTCCAAATTCATAAAGAGGAAACGAAACTTATAGTATAATCCGTGGGCATTCTTTACAAGTATGTATCTCTAGGTAACTTATGAAGGGTATTTATAATACAAGTTGATCTAAAACCCATTCATTATATAAGTGGAATCATTACACATAATTATAATAAAATAAACTGTAATCAAAATGTGGTCTTAATCCTTTGCCTGTCTTTATAAGTATGTATCTATAAGTAACTTATGAAGGGCATTTCTATAACATAATGCTCTATAACCCATTCATTATACAATCATAACACAATCACAATAAGTGGAATCGTTAAACACAATCATAATCATAATCAAAATCAAATAAACCATGATCAAAATGTGCTCTACGATGTGGATAATTTGTACAAGCTTTTGCTCCGATTCATTGAGCAGATATAATATTAATGGACTATGTTTTTATGATTTCTTTTTAGCACCAATTACCGCTTTATGCTGCGTTTCAAATATCCCGCGAAATTTTGAAATTCAGCAAAAGGAGAGAGAAGAGAACACACGTTTTAAATAAAACACTGGCTGCAATAAGTTAACGTCCCTTAGCGTCCCCCCGGCGGCTTAACGTACCTCCTGTAGCAGCCGCTTGAGCGACTCTACCTCCTGCGAGTGTGTGGCCTCCACCTCCATGGGGTGTTCGATCTGTACGGGACTCGAGGGTCCCTCGCAGACGCTGGAATTGGCCGACACGGGCTGTGTGGAATCCTCCGAGTAGTCGAGTGTGCGACGTAGATACTCCTCCTGTTGGCTGTGGACGGAGGGGAGGGGAGAGTAGAGTATTAGCAGGAGTCATTACAACACATCAATTGCAAATAGTTACCGCTTGATGCGCTCCTCCTTCTCGCGATCCGCCTGCAAGCTGAGGCGTATGAGCTGAGCTACCTCCGAGTTCTCTGGATCGCGCTCGCGTCCGATTTGGAATTTGACTAGACCGGATGTATTGCGCAGCACAGAAGCTGCATAGGCTTGGGTAACACCCACCAAACTCTTGCCGTCCACCTCAATGATCTGATCGTTGACCTAAGGGGAATAGAGAGAGGGATTAGAGAAAGTCTTGGAGGGAGTTGAGGCGATTCTCTACTCACTTGTATGCGTCCGTCACGTGCTGCGGCGCCGTTGTCTGTAATCGTTTTGACGAATATGCCCAATTTCTCTAGACCTGCATCGGCGCCAACGCCCATGCCAATGATGCTGAGACCTAATCCCTCGGGTCCTTTCATCAATTCAACGGGGAAGACATGCATCTTCTCCACACGCTTCTCCAGCTCATATTCGGCCGAGGCGGCCACTGGGTCGACATCCTCATTGCGGCGATCGTAGTCGGTGACGGAGAAGGTGGAATAAACGTGTATGGGTCCGGAACTGAAGCGTACTTTGGGATTCTTGCGTACAGTTATGGGCAGATAGTTGCAGTCGTCGTCATCAAAGTCTAGCAGACCTGTAGAGGTGATAAGGAGACGGATTAGTAGTGTCACTAGAGTAACAGTGGGGGTATAGTCTTACCTGGCACTTCCATCCAGAAGTTGCCATCCTCGAAGTAGTGTACTCCGCCCTCGACGAGCACCTCCTTGCTACGGACTGGTGGATACTCCGGTATGTAGTACTGGCTGTCGTCTAGCTCAGTGACTCCTGTGCTGAGCACTGTGGAACTGGTCGCCGGCTCGGCGTCCGCTAGAGAGTACGTGGAGTTGTGTTTGCTGGAGATGATGCTGTCATCGATGGTCGTCGTCTGGTTGAATGTGGCATCCGATTGTGTGGACTCGACGGAGACAATTGACTCGTGCAGCGATTCGCCAGTTATATACGTCTGATTCAGATTCAAATCGGAATGTTTCACGTCCTCCTCGTAGCCATTCTCCAGCTCTCGTTCAGCTCGGGGGGATGTGGTGCTGCTGATGAGCAGATTCTCTAGACTACGCTTGGGTGCCTCGAGCACATCGCGCAGCCACTCCGGCTCGTCGTCGTCGTGACGTGTGGTGGTCGCTGCTGTGGCAGTTGATGGTGTTGTCGTTGTGGTTGTGGTGTTTGTGGTGTTCTCCTCGGTCTCAGTGCTGTCCGCCTTCACAAAGGTGGTGTTCAATGTGCTGGTCACAGTGGTTGCCTGCCCAATGCCCACAATGTCCACTGATTCCACTTCATCCGAGTCAAAGTCTTCCTCAAACTGTTGCTGCTGCTCCTCCTCCTCTGCCTCCTCTTGCACCACGGCGGGCACAGCGGCTATCGGTGTGTCGTCCTGCTCCTCGATGAGATTCTTGATGCTGGTCGGCGATGTTGCTGTGGCAACAACGGCAGCAACTGCCACGCCCACACTGGGCGCTGCGTTCAGTATCTGCTCAACCTCCTTGGCCTGTTCGTCGGACAGCAGCGACTGTTGCCTGTGGAAATGATGCAAGAATACCGATAGTTGAGTAAACGATAGTCGGCGATAGTCAGAGCGGGTCATATGAGGGGAGACGAACCTGATTTTGTTCTCCAAAATGCTACGGGACGGCACACAGACACAGACAACGTTACAGTTACGGATACATAAACATACGATACGATAGTACAGTGGACAGTGGGAACAGTTACAACAGGCAAATGCAAATAAAGAGAGAGTAAATGAAAAATGCAGTTAAATAAATAAAACACGCAACATGCCAGCTGTAAATTACAATTACAATTGCAATTACAACTGAATACGAACTACAAAATAAATTATGTAAAATGCGCATTCAATATAAATAGTCATAATAAATAATAATATTTAATTAAGTTAAGCAGAATGCAATCAAGTGGAATGCACCAGCCGCAATAACAAACTGTGAAGCATAAACAATGCAGATAATACAGAGCTATAGTACGCTAGACTAACGTTAAAGTATAAAAAGTATAATTAACATAGGTATAGTGACAAAGAGATACAATTATAACTAAATATAAAAAGAATTGAGTAGAATTTAAAATGGAAGTATCGTTAGAGTAGTTCTCTACGCTTAAATACAATCGTTTAAACTATCGTACAAATAATCAGCTATAATAGATGGATAAACAGATATATAGATAGTTGAACAGATAGATAGAAATACGGATAGTCAGATATGTGGATAGATAAATAGATGGATAGATGAATAGATAGATAGATGGATAGATGAATAGATGGATTGATATCTATATAGATAGATGGATAGTTTAATAGATGGACAGATAGATAGATGAACAGATAGATAGATAGATGGACAGATACATAGATAGACAGATAGATAGGTATATGGATAGATAGATGGATGGATAGACAGACAGATGGATAGATAGATGGATGGATAGACAGACAGATGGATAGATAGATGGATGGATATATGGAGAAATGATCCAAATATAAAGTAGATTCTACTAAAGTAAAATAAAGTATGAAGTCGCTTGCTTAATAGACTTTTCACAAGTCTCAAATCTATATACATATAAACACAGCTTAAAGTGAAAGTACTCCACTACCGATAGATCCCTCTAAGATCCCCTAAGATCCTCTTTTAGATATAGAATATAGTATTATACATATTTCATCTGACTGTATCAATACAAAGCTATCACTCAAACTATCTTTAGCCATTTCTTTGACCCTTTGACTCTGGCTCCTGTCGCATTCCCTTACAAAGAGCCTGCTTGAGGTTGCTCTAGCTTACAGATTCTACATAGCATAACAGTTATTTTTATACACTTTAGCTTCCCTTTTTTATGCGTCTAAAAACTTTTGTCTTTACAGCTCAAACATACAGTATCTTCCGCAGCTGTGACACACCAATCGCACTGTCGAACTGCACTTCTCTTCATGCAGTCATGCGGCACTCCCCCTGGGAGTTTATTATAGGATATGCCCCGGAGAGTGTGCACTACTATTTCCCCACCGAATCACACACACTACTATAGCAAGAACTTTTAATATTTAACTTTGATTTGTCTGCAGAGTCGAGTCGAGTCAATTGATGAGTTTTATGCCTCACTTGCAGTGAGCCAACAAGTTGTAAACCCAAGCTGACATTAAATGAAATGGCAAATGTAATCAAATAAACTCTGCACTCATTCTCTGCTCTTCCTCTCTATCCCTTTCTCCCTCTCTCTCTGCAATCAAAATGCATTCGCCGCAAAGTATGCAATGCCAAATTAAACATGCACGCTTACACGAGCACGTCGCCTGACTAAAGAGGAGCCTGGCTTCACATAGAGAGGGGAGGGGGAGGGGAGTAGATAGTGTGTGTGTGCCTGTGAGTGTGTGTGTGTGCGAAATTATAGCGCATACGCCATGTTGCACACGCAACGACACCTGAGCTGGCAGTGGGAAAGACAGCGAGCAGAGCTCAGAGTAGTGCTGAGGCCCAGCACAGTTGTTGGGTGCATTTAACGCTTAAGTGTCTTGTCACTCTCACTTGTGTATGACGTCACTAGAGTGGGTGTGTGTGTGTGGGTGTGTATGGGTGTGTCTCTCCCTACTCTACTCACTGCCTTGTCTGCGCTTTGTTAATTACTGCCAACAATTGGCAAAAGCTCTGCTGTCGACTGTCTCTTGCTGCTAATCAGGTAAGGTACACACACACACCCACACACACTCGCTCTGAGCTCTAGTTACTGTTATTATTGTAGTTGCTGCTGCTGCTGTTGTTGTTGTTGCACTTGAGCTGTTGTTACCTTTGCCAAGTGCCTGATTATGTTGTTGATAATGAGGCATAAAACACACACACACTTATACACACATACACACACACAAGTGGTAAAAAGCTAGCAGTTGTATCTACTCTATTTCCTCTGCTGCTACAGTTTATATATATTCGCTCTTATGTTTCCTTTATGCTTTGCCTATACTATGTAGCTGATGCTGTATATATCTATCAATATGCCACATCAGCAATAGTTTCACTCAGCTATAGCAGAGTTTATTCAAGTTAGCTCTAGCCAAGCAGTAGGTCATATTAGTTCTCACATATTGGGGTGTATTTTCCCATTTGTTAAAATTCTTCTAAAATTTGCTATTGAGGTGATAGAGCTACCTTATTTGGTATGCAACATCCTCAACACTCTCTTCAAGTATACCTCAACTTTCAGATGTATAGGCAGATATATAGCTGAGATTTATGGTAATTTATTTATGGAAATAGTAAAACCAAGTTAAAATTTTTAAAGAAATTACTACTATTTTTACGGCATAGCTACAACTCCATTCAGACATTTTCTTCACATTTTCTACAGTTTTTCGCTAGAATTTCCTATGCATCTATTAAGGATTTCTACTTCTATATACACTCTATAATTTCAGACTTATAACTGTCATACATTATAGAATATTAAAGCTGAATATCATTTGTCAGTAAATATCATTCTATATATTCTAAACTTTACCCGCACTAACAGCCTACTCACTTGCCTCACATCGTCGAGCCTAAACCGCCCCCACAGGGTATCTTTTAGTCGGCTATCTCCACCTATTCTCTGTCAGTTGATGCCTGTGGGCTGTCTGTCTGTTTGCCCCATGCATTTAAATGAGTTTTGCAGCGGCAACTTCATTTCTATAATTGCAACGGGAGACCTGCCAGAGTTGCCATTGCCCCAATGTTAATTAGCTTTTGCTCTGATTGCGCATACGCCATGTGGTACAGGTACAGCTGAGCCCAGGTATGTAGCCAGCTCTGCCAAAATAACAATTAAAATACACAAAAAATAGAACCACAAATGCTTTCGTTAGACAATCCGCTTAGCAGTCAATAAAAATGCAATTAAACAATTGCAAAAAGAGCAGGGGGAGGGAGAGAAAGCTAAACAACAGCAATGTAGGAGAATTCCAGCAGAAATATTTCGAGTTGAGGTCGGTAGAGAACTCTTAAGCGGCTTACTCTCTATCTCTTGGTTCTCACTCCCTCTTATCCCCTCCCGCACTCCCCCACTCCACTAGTCATAGAGCTCAGCTTAAGCGTCAAACAAATTAGCATAGAACGTTGGATGTATAATTAAAATACCAAAAACTATAGCACGATATCATTTAAATGCATAGCTGTATGTGTGTCACACACACACACGCACACAGTCTGTGGTTTACCCTGTGACAACTACTACTCCTACTCCCTCTCAACTCCCCCCTCCCTATGCTCACACACTTCACCTGCGCTTCGCATGCATAACGCAAATGAAAATGAAATATTACGCATACGACGCGTGTGACGGTGACAAAGTTACATTTGCGTTTTAACCCACGAAAAATAATTATGAAAAATACGACAGCCAGAGTTGCCACAGCCACAACAGCAGCAGCAGCAGCAGCAGCAGCAGCAGCAGCAACTTTAACGATATTTAAATAAAGGCAAAGCCAGCAGCAAATGCTGAAACTAACCAAGAAAATACCCTGCAATTCGATAGAGTAAACAGGCGCTGGATAGTGTAGAGAATTCACTTGCATAGTACTCGATTCACTCTATCGAATGTGACTATATGAATACTATAGAGCTTGCCGCCTTAAGACTTATTTGACAGTAGTAATTCATTCACTCTTTCAAGCTATAAACTGCCTACAATTCCATAGAGAGTAGAGTACTAAATAGTGGATAGAATTTACTTGAATAGTACTTGATTCACTCTATCGAATGTCAACTATGACAGAGTTTGCCTTAATACACCTTTGACAGTAGTCATTCATTCACTCTTTCGAGCTATAAACTACCTATAATTCGATAGAGAGTAGAGTACTTAATAGTGGAGAGTATAGTACTTGATTCACTCTATCTTATGTCACTATATATCTACTACAGAGTTTGCTGATCACGCCCATATTCATTCACTGTTTCGAGCTATAAACTGCCTCGATTTCGATAGAGAGAAGAATACTGAATTTACTTGTATAGTACTTGATTCACTCTATCGAATGTCAATTATGACAGAGTTTGCCTTAATACACTTTTACCAATAGTAATTCATTCACTCTTTCGAGCTATAAACTGCCTGTAATTTCATAGAGAGTAGAGTACTTGATAGTGGAGAGTATAGTTCTTGATTCACTCTATCGAATGTGCCTATTAATCTATGGCAGAGATTCCTGATTCTACCTACATTCATTCACTCTTTCAAGCTATAAGCTGCCTATAATTCCATAGAGAGTAGAGTACTAAATAGTAGTTAGAATTTACTTGTATAGTACTTGATTCACTCTATCGAATGCGACTATATGAATACTAAAGAGCTTTCCACCTTAATCCATAGTGGACAGTAGCAATTCATTCACTCTTTCGAGCTATAAACCATCTATAATGCGATAGAGAGAAGAATACTACATAGTGGATAGAATTTACTTGTATAGTACTTGATTCACTTTATCGAATGTCAACTATGACAGATAATTCATTCACTCTATTGAGCTATAAACTGCCTGTAATTCCATAGAGAGTAGAGTACTTGATAGTGGGGAGTATAATACATGATTCACTCTATCGAATGTGCCTTTATAACTACTACAGAGTTAGCTGATCTAAGCTATATTCATTTACTCTTTCGAGTCATAGAAGTAGAGTTACTTCAATTGTTTTCAGTTGTCACCTACAGCCTGTCATAGTCAATATACCCCACTGTAGCAACTGCAGCGCATACAGACTGAAAGCGAAAGCGAAGCGTAAAAGCAAATGCGTTAAATATTCTGACGCACACAAGGAGCAGCAGCAGCAGCAGCAGTAACAAAGCGAATGCGAATGCTAAAGACAAATGCAATTATGAGAAGAGCTGTGTGGGTGGAGGAGTGTGCAGAGAGTGTGTGTGTAAGAGGAGGAGGAGGCACAAAGAAGGGGTTAACTCATTGTGGAAGACATGAAACGTGTTAAGCATGCCACATGTTGTAGTTGTAGCCGTAGCTCTTGTTCTTGCCGCTGTGCACTCTCGCTTTTGTGTGTTGCCTACTTATTGGGGCGCGAGGGGCTCATTAGCGAGCGGCAAAAGCCACAGGAGAGACGCCACAACATATGGACATGCCATAAAGTCACAATAAACAAAAGCAAAAGCACAACAAATGCACGAGTGTGTGTGCGAGTGTGTGTGTGTGTGTTTGTGTGTGTGGCAACTAAAACAAGGTCAACGCTTATTGTTTTGTCATACAGTTTTAATTAATTTAAACAAGAGACGGAACTAAAGAGCAGCAGCAGCAGCTCTCTGTCTCTGTCAGCTTGATAAGCGAGGGCGGAGAGGGGAGGGGAGTGGGGCGAAGGGGAGACAGTGCCCAAAAGCCTTGCCCCACTAACAAAAAAAAAGAGCAGCCAAAACACAGCTGGAAAGAACTCACTCGAACTCAAGTACTCTCACTCTCACTCACACGCTCTCTTCCCCACTCCCCTTTGCTCCGCTCTCTCTCTCTTGAGTGAGAGTGCATTTTGGGCAAGGTTGTGACGCTATGACGTCATCAGCTGGCCATTGTTGTGCATGTGCTGGTGTGTGTGTGTGTGTTGATAAATTTAACAAAATTTATGTTTAGTCATTCGAGAGACAGACAGCTGTTGGGGTGGCGGAGGGAGGGGAGGGCATGGGCATTGTAGGGCCAGCGAGACAATTTCTCTCTGCTCTCTGCACTCCCTTACCTCTCTTCTCCCTCCCCAGCATTCTCTCTCTTTATTAATAGCTGTCAGTTGAAATTAAAATAGCTGTCTGGGACTATTTCAAAGTCACTCTCTGCTTCTTTTTTGGCCCAGTTTGTAACTCGACTTAACCTCTGCCTACACACACACACACACACACGCACATACGCACACACACCCCTCCCCCCTCGACAACAAGTCAAGGTAATTGCTGACGCTGTGGCACTGACTGCGGCTGTAGCTGTTGCACATGCAACGCATACAAATACTTGCCACAATCGTTGTCGTTAATGCCATGAGTATTCGCAGAGCAAACACACTTCTTTTGTGGCTAATTATACCCTGTAATCATGCATGTGAAGGGGTAGCATGGACTCACTAGGTGAGCTTAGGTAAGGAGGAGATAAGGAGTCAATAAAAGTAGTAGAATTGTTAGAAGTATTTAAAGGTATTATTAGTAGTATTTATAAGTACTAGAACTAGTATTATTAGTAGTATTTATAGGTATAAACAGTATTACTTATAAGTAGTATTTATAAGTCAAATTATCAGCAGTATTATAAGTTATATTCACAGTGACCGCAAAGGCATATCTCGGCTCTCTGAGCACAGATACTGAGAGTTCTACAGCTTCTAAACTTGGCCTAGAACTCCCTTCACTACTCTGCTTCAAAAACAGTTTTATAGCTTGGCTATAGGGTATGCCTTAGTCGATCACTTAAAGCAGTTGCATAAGTGCACGCACTTGAATCATTTTCTGGGCAATTTTCGTGGATAATTTGAAATTCAGCTGCAGTAAAGCAGAAATGTTACTGCTGCTGCTGCTGCTGCCAGTGTTGACAGCGACAAAAACGGAAATAAATTGAAAATACAACTTTATCATGGCAAACACGTACGTCAAGTACAGCAGCAATAACAACAATATTAACAGGAGTCAAAGGATACAACGATAGAGAGATACACAGAGTGATGGAGGGGAGGGGGAGGGGGGCAACAGCTTAAGCAAGTGCAGTTAAAGCAGTTGACAATGTTGTAAAATGACAAGTTGGCAACAATTATAATTGAGCGCAGCTGTGTTTCCCTTACAATCTGCATGCCCTGTCCACAGTATGGGCAATGGGGTATGCACAACTCGAGAGAGTGCCTAAAAGCAATAGCTGTAACTATGCTATATAATTGAGAGTCCATTTCGGCAGTACTCTAGCTAATTACTCCACTTAAAGAGAGCTTTTATGTGTAATAAGTCGAAGAGTTAATTAAGTGAGTGCTGATATACATATATACTACTAATACTGGAACTATACTACTACTATGTATACTACTACTATATATACTATACATATATACTACTACTTCATGTAGTGTATACCATTCAGCATATTTCAACTGCAGTTGACCTTAAATGTAACTCTTAAGACAACTATTAACAGCATTAGTAGCAGTATTAGCAGTAGCTTTAGTTCAATCACTTATGGGGAGCAGCAAACATTTTGTAAATATTTAATTTGACATAGTCAAATAGAAGGCTTAAAGCAAAGACTTCAATTATTGTTTATTCAATTTCTTTTCAATTTTCATTGCATACTTTTGGGGCTGCTCAAAGAATTCAGCTGAGTACAAGCTAACTTACAAGCTGAATTTACTGAGCAGCACAAAAGTATGCAATGAAAATTTCCATACATGGCTGAACGATTAATTCTGCAGTTTAATTCAATTTAAATAGCTTTAATGAAAATATTTTCCATTCTAATGAATAACATTGTCAATTCAGCCATAGGATAATGTTTTAAATTCTAATTATGTTGTTTCTAATTAATATTTGGAGTACCTGCATACCAGAAAGGGTATTTTGCCTTTTAGCCACTGTTGTCGTAACTACACTCAGTCCCCATCGCTCTGGGTTAGCGTGTGTGTCACTTATTGCGCTCCATTGCACAGAGCACATGAGCAGAAGCAGAGCCAAAGGAAAAGTAAATAAACGACATTGTCAACAGCAGCAGCGGCAGACTGAGAGGAAAAGCTGCAGCAGTCGCAACTCAATCGCAATGAAAAGCTGCAAAATGGGGAAAATGCCAAGCGCAATGCAAAATGGCAATCGGCAGAAGAAGCAATAAACAACGCATAACTGTTGACAGTTGGGAGGAAGAGGAGGAGCAGAAGAGACAATTGTCAGGGCTCATAATTCAGTTGAATATTTAAGCGAAAATGATGCATGCTGCATGATGCACGACCAAGTGGCAGTTGCAGTGGCATCAACTGGCAATTAAACGGCTGACAGAACAACAGATCTCAGTTCTCCTAGGAGTCTGCTGCCCCTACTCAACTGGCTGCCACCTGCCACACAGCTGTAGTTGTGGCATGTGGCACGTTGGCTTTAATCAGCTGCCATATGCCACACGTGTGCATATTAATAAAATTATCATGCAAACAGAGGGAAGGAGTAGAGGAGGAGTGTGGAGAGTGTGGCACACACAAAGTACACTTAAAACAAAATTGTATTTTACTTTTATTTCAGCTGCTTGCCAAGAGGTATAAAAATTCCATAACTTGCAACTGAAAACTGCAAAGTTTCAAAGTGCTTTGCCACAACATGGCGAGGGGAGGGGGAGGCAGTGGGTGTGGGGTAAAACACTTTCACATGCAGCAGCAGCAGCAGCAGCTGGCATCAAGTTGAAGGCAATCAACGTTGCCGCACACAGCAGGAGCTGCAACACAAATAGACAGGAAGTGGAGGCAGAGAATGTGAGAGTGATTGAGCGAAAAGTGTGAGAGAGTGCGGAAAGAGGAAGCTGCAACTGCCAAGTGTGGCATTGAGACAACCCACAGTGAGTGCTACTAAAGCTGTTTATCTTTTCATCTGCATGTGACTGTAGCGTGTCCACTTCAATTAGCACATCTCTATTTCCAATTTGCAAGATTAATCTCAGTGTAAGTGAGCTCTCCTCACTTGCATATCTTCCTATCTCTACAGATCACTCTCTCTGCTGTAATCCTATCGACATTTTGCCCTTAATCTGCTTATGAATTATTCTCTCTATCTCCTACTCTAGCATACTTCTGTCTACGGCTTCATCCTTCTCTAATACTCTGCCCTTTTCAGCTTTATCATTCTTTCGCTCTTTTTCAATCACTCCACTTTTTAACCCTCTACGTTACATACTTCCACTCTAAGTCCAGCCCTTTTCCCTGCTTCTCTGCCTCTACCATATCATTCCCTTAATGTCTTTATCCTACCTCAACTCTCTCCTAATCTCTCCTATCTCATCACCTCTTTCCCCAGCTCTCATTTCTCCCTTTTACACTCCTTCTTCTTCAACTCCTTCTCCCCTTTTCCTTTGTCTAACCACACATAACTATAGCTTAAAGATTATAGATCTGCGCCAAACAAATAAATTTGACTATTTGCCGAGCAAAACTTATACGCTAAAAACTTGGTAAACACGCTAGCAACAACAGCAACAACAACAACAGCACTCTCCTACCTGCAGCACCTGCAACTGGGCAAAGGTGTGTGTGTGTGTGTGTGTGAGTGCGATAAAGTCCCCAAATGCAAACACACAAGAGCGCTAAATGGGGCCAAAAGCATTAGTGCATAGGGAATGCTAAAAAGCACACAAAAAAGGCTAAAAAAAAGGCTAAAAAAAAAGGTTTAAAAAAAGGCTAAATAAATAGCAAGAAACTAGCAAGGCAGTAAACAAAGCAAAAGCTGGCTTTGTAAGCAAAACGACGCAGAGTGCCAGGTACACTAAGTCCAAAACTCAAAAGAATGTTTTAAATTCAATAAAAATGCACAAGCCAGACGGCACAGTCGGATGCAATCGACAGATAGTACTAGTGTACTACTAAAACTAGCTAAAGTCTTGGCAAATTTGACTGTATGACATCCCCAATTGTCCTCAACAGCAGCTAAAAGTACACGAAGAAACTGCACATCCTGAAAGTATGCAACACTTTTCTACAACTCAAGAGCATGACTAAGCAAACTTCATGCACAAATATACCCTCTCTGCCCTTGGCTAGGGTATACTCTGCGCTCTATTTTTGTGCCTTTTTCAAGTGGCATTCAAATAAAAAATATACACTATATATAGAGCAAGAGAGTCAAGTGTATGCGCTCCATTTCGAACAAAAGCCAAACTTTTCTCTTAGCGCACTTTTCCATTTTCCATTTGTGATTGTTGCAGTGGCAGTTGCAACTGTTGTTGTTGTTGCTGCTGCTGCTGCTGCAGTTGTTGTAATTGTTTCATTTTTGTTGCAATCGAGCGTGCGATAAGCCAAAGTCAAAAATAAAAAGAGACCAAAAGATAAATAACAAAAAATTATGCGCGTCCTCTGCTGCCCTCGGGGGGAGAGAGTGGAAAATAAAAGAAAAACTTGGCTAAACGCAGTCCAAAGCAAAGCAAAAGTTTCAAACTAGCGAAAAAATTGTGGAAAAAGTGAAGAAAAATAATGAAAATAAATACTGTAAACTAAAAGTTAACTAAAACTGGCGAAAAAAAGATAAAATAAACCACAGAAAGAGAAAAGTTATAATGATGGAAGTCTACTACTAACATAGAGTATACAATATAATGTATACCCTTTCTTATGGACTAACCTATAGCCTATAATCTTTATAACTTTATACTCTATGCTCTGTATAACCTCTATGGTCTATATTCTATGCCCTATAGTATAGAGTTTATACGTTATATACTGTAATATATAGCATATACTCTATACCATTCATAATTCCTATCACATGTGCATTTTTGCTTTGCGGCGCTGCTTTCACAAGCACTTTCCATGCTCTCACACGTACAGGCGTCCCGCTTCGTTGATTTTACGATTCGAGCGTTCCTTATAGACTTCCTAATAGCCACCGCAATACCCTGACCTCTATTCTCTCTGATCTATACATTATATCCTCTATATCCTACACCTTATAGACTATCCCTTAGGCTGTATGCATACACTAACTTCTAAAATCGATCACCTATAATCTAACCTCTATACTTTAAGGTATATACTCTATTCTCTATACTCTGAACTCTATGCTCTATAGACTCTGTAGACTCTATACTCTAACCACTATATTCTGACCTCTTTGCTCTATACTTTGTATTCTATATACTCTAAACTTTAGGCTCTATATTATAACCTGTATACTCTATACTGTATACTATATATATTCTATACTCCATATCTCAGTAATGCTCAGCATCCAACACATGAACTATAGTAGCTTTTCCTTCTTGTCCAACTCTTTAAATACTCCTCACACTATTCAATTTCACTCTCTATTTTTTCGAGTGTATGCTAGGCAGTCAGCCACGCCTTAATTCTGTTCGAGTTCCCATACAATTTGCTAGTGCAGGGCATGGTATATGGTTTAGTTATAAAGCAAATGTCAAACACTACGCTCTGCCTCTTCCTCTGCCTTATACTATATATAGACCCGACCCTACTGACCCTCCAACTCCCTACAATTGTTCAACTGTTTGCAATTGACCAGCAAATTGCCTAAAAAATGCTCAAACTATGCAAATGCAGAGAGGGGAAGACAGTAGTAAATGGAGCAGAGTCGCAAATGGGAGCAAGAGTCGGCTGCTGCTGCTGCTGCTGCTGCTGGTGGCAGTGGCAACAATTTGCAGCAGCAACGCGTGTCAAGGACAAACGCACTGAGTAAGTGTACGCCAGTCTGGCAGAGTGCCCAAAAAAATAAAGAGTAGCCAGTGGAGAGAGAGTGCAGAGAATGGAGCCAAAGGATTGTCGCCTGCCAAAGGCTTAAAGTAGAAGAAGCAGAGGCAGAGGCAAGGACAAGCTGCAACACATGGCACAAGCTGTGCCTGACCAGCAATTTATGTAAATGGCAAAGAGGGGGAGACTATGGAGGAGGGGAGGGAAGGCGCAGCGAAAGAGCGAGCATTAAGTAGTTGCCGTAAATTACGGCTAACGCGGCGTATGTGTGATTTTTTCCTCTTGCCACTTTTCGCCATTGCCAAATGAATTTCAATTTTATGCAAAGAGGGGACACAAAACTTTCAGAGAGTAGGGAGCAGAGCAGAGGGAGTAGATTGTTGTGGCATGTGGCAAGTGGCAAGTTTTTTCAATTAGGCCACAAAAAATATGCACACAGTTTGAAAAGTTCTCGTGCGAAATTAGAAATGTTGCAACTACTATTTTTTAATGCTGCCACAAATTGTGGCATATATTATACACCACATATATATATGAGGGGTATCCAGAGTGCACTCCATCAAGGCACAAGTCCAAAGCTGTCTAAAACGAAATGCTAATCGAAGTGACGCTTCACTCAACTTGCCACTGCAACTCGCTTTGAGCGCTGTATGTGGCACCGCAATTGAAATCAAATCAGCTTAAAGCGAGCTGCAATTGCTAAAAGCAACACGAGTAGACTAGGGAAGGGGGAGTGACAGCAGGTGTTGCAAGGGGGAGGGGAGATTGGCATATTGAATGCCAAATGAGCGATTAGCACCATGTTGCCACACGGCACACGTTGCAAGTGCCACACAAATTACACTTGACAACAATTTCATTTGAATAAACTAATGAAATTCATGCTGCATTTTTTATCTTCATACTGCGACATCTGCGACAAATTTCGACAAGTCGTTAAAGGGGCGTGAGAGGGGGGGAGGGGGGCGTGACAGTGCAGCAAGAGTATGCATAATGAGCAAATTACTTTATGCAATCACAAAAGTTATTAGCCGCAGTCGGAGAGCGGAGGGAGGGAGCTGAGCAAACACAGTCAAAGAAAAATAGCATAAACCAGACGCAGCAAAAGTTTTAAAGCCATAAAAAAAATGACAAAAAAGTTGCAAACAAAAGCAAGAAGAAGAAGCTACAAGCATGCTGAATGAATGAGTTCAAATTAATTAAGTAATAAAGCAGATCATAAGAAATGAGATAACTCTGAGTGCAATTGTAGGTGGATAGGAATGATGGAAATGTGAACTCATCTCAAGTGAAATGAAGTTGATTCTGATTTATAATAAATGGTTTACAATAATGCTGTATTATAGTTGATATCAGTGTAAAGTAGTAATAATAATTGATAATACTTGAAAGAAGAGAACCACATCTGAGAGATGAGGTAAAGAAGTACAAAGAACTAAAGAGTACTATATAGAAGAGGTATATGAGTAGTAAGAGCTGAGAGCAAAGGGATTAAGCCATGATAATCTTGATATAAGAATGTCAGAAAACGCTGCATAAAAGTACTGAAGGATTGTGTAATAATAAAGTGCACTAAATCAGACTATATAAAGGCAACTGACTTTAACAAACGTGAGAAAGATTATAGAGGAACAGGAATCTATCAATCTCAAATGCATATTCTGATATAGACAAGCTGTCGATATAAAGAAGATATATAGAAGATATACTTGATAAATTAATCTGCCAAGTAGAAGTACTTGTAATTGTTAAAAGACCTTTTCTCATCTGCAACTAATGTTAGTTTATACTTTTATGAAAAGTTGGGAATGCAGTTTCATAGAAACAAAAGCAGCAAAAGGTAAAGAGAGAGTGAGTGCTTGAAAAGGTAATTTGATACTCTGCCTAAGTTAACTTAATATAAACTGTGCACATCTATTAGTGCTGAAGTGTTGGACTTTACTGAATGACCTACTGTTCGTCCATCAGTGCTTGACTCTACTTTCTATATTACTATAGACTCTATACTCAAGACCAAATAAGTAAGTATAGAGTATGATACTGTATACTAAAAGAGTATGTATATTTTCCCTTAAACTAATCAACTACAAAGTCAAAGTTGTCCATAATTTATACACATATTAATGGAGGATAAGAGTTAGCTAGCTTGAGCCTCAAATCATCAACTTAATCAAGTCTAAAGAAGTATTATTATTACAGGAATTGCTATTTAACAACAGCTCTTACTATCGGCCACAAGAATCTGCTGCAACTGGCAACTGTTTAACAGTTAAAACGCATTAAGAACTGACCCCAAGGAAAGGCAAAGGCAAAGGCAAAGGCTTTAGCATACACTCATTTAATTGCATACAACAAAATGTAGGAGGGGCAAGGCATACTACATAGAGAGGGCGATAGTGCGGGAGAGTGATGGCCTTATGCTGACCACTAACGAGACCCGAACGTGTAGTATAGTATAGCATAGAGTATGTGCCACACGATAGACGTCTAATTAAAAGCTAACGAGCCACACAAACTGCACTTAATGTGTGTGGTCAGAGTCAGGAGTATTGAGAGTCGAAGGCAGAGCAACTGCAGCAGCAGCAGCAGCTTCAGCAGTCGGTGACATCATTTTGTGGCCACAGTGGGAGGGGGGAGGTAGGGCAGGCAGTGTGTGAGCGGCAGGCGACATGACCATTAAGAGGCGTCAATTGCCCTGCCAAAAAAACGAAGCATGACATAAATGACAGCACTGCAACAACAACTTCATCATCGCGTACATCAGAGTCTGTGCATAAACAACATCATTACGACGCCAGCAACAGTTTCGTCTTTATCATCATTAATAATAACTGTCATTGCGAAAACTACTTCATTATGAACGAGGCTCTTGGACGCAGTAAGCAGAACATTTCCGCTGAATATGAGTAATGTCAAAGATCGTAACGAAATAAAGTACAACCGAATGCAGGTTCATCATTTTACATCATCATAAATATAAGTTCTTTCTTTGCCTGCAGCAGGATCAGCATTAATCATCATTTGTGTTACATGCATATGGATTCATCTTATCGTTGTACTCAGCTTAAGTAAAAGTGTATAACGATTCATTACTACATCCTTCATTACATCAATAGTCACTCATTATTACAAAGAACATTATTAAGAATAATCATGCACATTTCGGTATAATATTATTGAAGTATGTAAACCAACATCAGTAAATTCATCACTTAAAACTTCAACAAATTCAAGATGAAACTATGTAGCAATCTACTTCTATCCTAGAGGGATACACACTATTCTGAATCCTATATCCTATCCTATACATCATCATCTATATTTCAACATCTATGTAGTATCATCATTTATGTATCATAATCTATATATCATCATCTATACATTTTCAACTATATATCATCATCAATGTATCATCATCTATATATCATCACCTACACAAACATATATCCCTATCAACATTATCAACAGTTTCACCCACATATCATGATAATATTATTCTAATAAATTTCATTTCATCACGTACCCACTGCAAGTTCAGCAACTGCACACAGTTTTTTTCTCACTGTATTTGACACTTCCTTTTGCTGTTCGTTTAACGCCCGCTCTTGTAGCACGC
The DNA here is from genome assembly GCA_035045005.1 of Liodrosophila aerea. NCBI lineage: Eukaryota > Metazoa > Arthropoda > Insecta > Diptera > Drosophilidae > Liodrosophila > Liodrosophila aerea. The sequence goes on from JAWNNL010000005.1 coordinate 691,937, forward strand.
GGCGTATACGCAATATTTTAATTAAAACCTGCTTCCGATGCGACAAACACACCTTACGTCGTATCTGGCAGCGTTGCGTTACGTTACGTATTTAGCGTAGTGTTCTCTTCGCTCGTAATTATGTGGAATATTCCGTTAATTAAAACACGAGTAGGCAGCAGCAGGAGCCAGAGCCAAAGCAAGCGACAGGCTGAACGAATGACGGCCATGTGATTCGATCTATGAGTGTGTGCTGCAGTAACACCAGCAGCAGCAGCAGCAGCAGCAGCGACTCGTATTGCACTCAACACACACACACACACACACAGACGCTCACAAGTGCAGAAGAGAGCGAGCGCACTCAACGGAGAGCGAACGAGTGCCAAAGGACACTCACTCGCTCTCAGTGTGCGCTCGCTCTCTCTTGAGTCTTTTTCGTGCTGCCGTTAGAGTTGAGCCTTTTGCACACGCAAACGAAATGAAGACCCAAAACAAACAGCAGAAGGAAAAAAATTTAACTGAAATGCTTGACTAATTGACGCCAGCCACAAAGTATACAACAAACACACACACACACACATCAGTATGCTGATAAAGAGCCGAAGCATAGTACCCTACAGACTGCACAAAAACTAACTGCAAATGCTTAGAAAATTACACAAAATTATGCAAATAATTCTCTGGCTATAAAAGTGCCTGGCATTAGAGTCGATGTGAATGCAAACTAGTAAAAGAGCTCTAAAAAAATAAATGTGTTTTTATAGTGTATTAACTTAAAGCTGTAACTAATCCTCAAAGAGTTTTAATCAAAGTTTACGCAGAAGTAAAAAAGTTATTCAAACTATTTACAGCTGAGCAAACACATTTAAGCTTATACTCTGCTTTGGGAACAGTTTCGATTCAAGTGAAACACTTTTAATGAAAACAGTCTTACTGAATTGGTTCTTGTCCAGCATATATTGAGTATGAATAAACTGTTCATAGCCAGAACTAGACTGAGGACAGAGTAACTGAAATGGTTCGTGTCTAGAATCTGCTGATCATTAGAACACTGTTTATAGCTGGACCAACACTGAAGACAGTTTGACTGAAATGGTTCTTGTCCAATTTATATTGAACTTGAATAAACTGTTCTTAGCCTGAACAAGACTGAGGACAGAGTAACTGAAATGGTTCGTGTCTAGAATCTGATGATCATTAGAACACTGTTCCTAGCTAGACCAAGACTGCAGACAGTTTGACTGAAATGGTTCTTGTCCAACATCTGTTGATCATTAGAACACTGTTTAAGCATAGCCAAGGCGCAGCTGAGAACACTTGGCAATACTATAGCACAGTCTCCCACCCATCACCATTTCGAAGAGAACAGTTATGTAAGCTAATACTTGAACCTTTAACTACCTTTCCCTCTATTTTCTTATTATTTACATTTATTATATTAATATATTTTATTTCTACACTTAAATGGCTGTAAGACTCTAAAATTTAACTAAAACTTAAAGCCATAATATTTTCGCTAGCATTTTCAGGGGAAAATTCCAGCGGAAACTATAACAATTTCTTCTAGTATATATTTGGCTCCATTTTGCCAACCAAAAATTGGTTATTTGCGTGCCAGGTGGCGAAATAATAGTGTGTTGCCCCACTCCCCTTTCCACACTCCCCCTGTCCTACTCAATGGGGTACAAGTACATTTTATAAGCTATTGCTGTGGCAATTGTGCATGATAAATAGCCCAAACAAAAGTCGAAGGATGCAGAAACCCAACTCCGACTCCCGACTCCCGACTCTGAATTGAAGAACTATAAAAGCTGCAAGCGTTGAAAATTGCATTTTAATACGCTTAGCAAGTGGAAGACGAAGAAGAAGAAGCGGTGGCTGTGGCAGAGTTCTCTACACATAAATCAATGGCGAGTCAATGCAATGCAGTGGCGTAGGGGCAAAGGGGGTTGGGTGGGTAAGGGCAAAGGGGGGCTGGAATACTATACAAAAGTCAAAATGAATGACTGCGAAAATCGACTTTAAAGTAAAGCCGCAGCCACGAGACGCAGGTGTCCAGATAGATACTACAGTTGCATAAATATGTACGAGTGTGTGTGCGAGTGTGTGTAACTGTGTGTGTGTGTGCGCCATACAAGTGTAAACTAGCTGCTGAGAAATTGTCTTGTGGTGGGGTGGGGAAAGGCCAAACAAAGCAAAGTGCATTTTGTGGTGCGTAGCACGAAACGACGTCATTAAACAAATTGATGCATGGCTGGCACAGCAGAGAAAGGGGGGAAAGAAGAGGGTGTGTGAGAGTGTGTGGGGGGGCAAGAAAGTAAGATAGAGAGCGCATGGCAGAGAGAGACAGGTGGAGAGAAAGGGCGCCTGAACAGTCAATGGGTTCGAGTTCAGCACAGTTCAAAAAGTTTTCTATTTTGGCAAGTTTTAAAGTGTAGCCAGAGCTCAGAAGGTGTCCACAAGCAGTGACACCGCAGTACACTGAGAGAAATGAGTATGAAAGGAATGATAAAAGACAAGAGTTGAAAGCAATGGCTATTAACACAAATGTTAGAGGACAGAGCTTTCAGTCTATGTGGGACAGTCCCTGGGGTCTGCGGATTCTACCTAACCTCACAAAACCTGGCTTAAACTGAGGTAATGAGTAATAAGCATATAGAGACGATGAATATCGGACGATATCGGCTTATATGTCTATACTAATGCTGCTAGCATTCTAACTGTTAGACCTTCTGTCAAAAGTGTCAAAAGACTCGCTCTTACTCCTAGTACTATCACCGCTCATTCATTACCAGGCGCACAAGCAGCTATACGAACAGGTGAATTGTGCTCTCGAGTGCTTACAGAAACAAACTACGTTATTAGCAAATTTGTTGCCGTTGTTCTAGTTCTTTCAACTACTCAACTTCATGCTCACATTTACAAGTCATAACCTTCACAATAACTCTACGCTTTCTCACAGTGTACGCAGCACTAGGCTGGCTGTAAACAAGAAGGAAGAAAGGCACTACAGATGAAGTGCGACAAACGACAGATTAGCTTACAATTACAACAATGCTGAGCTGAGGCTGATGATGATGAAGTGGAGTAGAGTGAAGGTGTGTGACTTTAGCCTGATGAATAGCTGACCCGAGAAGCAGAGACTGAGCAAGGACACACGCACAAAGGACTGACGCAGAGTCAAGGTAAATATTTATACTACTTCGTGTGTGTGTGTGTGTGTGTGTGTGTGTGTGTGTGTGTGTGTGTGTGTGTGTGTGTGTGTGTGTGTGTGTGTGTGTGTGTGTGTAAGCAGGAAGCCAAGGATAACAAGGACTTGCCTCAAGTCTTTATGGCAACTACTAAAACTAAAGACTCTAACTTGAGACTCCAACTAAAGCAGTAAAGCCTAAAATTAATAGTAAACAAACATAGGGATAAACACGCTTAATGCAAGACTTAATACACTGCACAAAATAATTACAACTAGCAAAGAAACACATGCACTAAGACTAACTACTCGTTATTCATTGAATGTATTCATTCGCACTCACCTTGAACTCAACAATCGCTCGGCCTCAGCCGCTGTCATGGCATCCGGCAGGCTGTCATCCCGGGGCATGGCTGGAGCTGGAGTGGGAACTGGAGCATGAGCTGGAGCTGGCACGTGAGCCTGAGGTATGGCTGCTGCCACTGCCATCACTTGTATCCTGACGACCTCGTCGACCACGTCATCTACGATTTGCCTCTGCAACTCGTCGCACCTCATATGCTGTAGTATATCCTCCTCATCCTCGCCAGCGCTGGTGTCCGCGTACTCTAGATCCTGCAGTTCGATGGAGCCCTGAGCCGGCGCACGTCGCTCGGGCAGCACAGGTGCTGGCTCCTCCTCCACATACTCTACAGACAGCTGTTCATCCTCCAACAGCTCCTCTTCCTCCTCCTCCTCCTCATGGGAGTCTATGGAGGCTATGGGTGCAATGCCTTTGACCAGGGCGGCGCGTGCTGGTGACATGGGAGGCGTGGACTTGTTGCTGCCGCCTCCTCCACTGTGGCTGCTGCCATTCTGCTCGCTGCTGCGTCGCCTGATGGGCGAGACCACGCCCACTGGCGGTGAACTGTAGGCGTTACGCTCCACACTCGCCGTGGGCGACTGCAGCATGCCACGTGCCAGTGGAGTCACTACAGACTGTACCTGTGCCTGAGCCTGTGCCTGCTCCTGCAGCTGCTCCGGCTTGATGATGGCGTAGACGGTGCTCGACTCCTGGACAAACCCGTTGGCACCGTGGAACTTGCGCTGCATATCGCTCACCTTGGCCGTGTCATAGAGCTCCGCCTCGGAGCTGTACACCTCATGTGACTCGCTGCCATCGGGATTGAGGCGATAGCCCACATCCACATAGTTCAGGCTATGCGGTTGCTCTGGCTCCGGCTCCACTGTCGCCTTCTCCGCCGGATGCAGCTTGGCCTTCAGCTCGGGTGTGCTCTCATTAAAGCCACCCTCGTCCTGACTGGCTGTCGATATAATGCTGGGTGGCCTCTGACCCAGTCCAGCAGCTGGCATGTTCACCGTTATGCTGCTGCGCTTATTGGGCACACGTTGCGGCGAACCGTTGGAATGTTGCTGCTGCTGCTGCAGGGATGTTGAGTCATCCACAGATTTGCGACCTGTAAAGAGGAAAGTGGAAAATAAAATTGATTAAAGTGAATTGATATTAAATTTCGATGCACTAGAGTTGCTTAATAGCTTTCTATTACATCTCTACACTATGAAACATACTTTGTCCTGACTGACCGACTGACTGATGCAGTGCTATCAACCCACAGCTCAAACGATAGGACATAGCGAACTCAGTTTTTCGCGAGATAATATCTTATGGCCTTTAGAAGCCCCTTAAGGAAGTAAATTTACGAAGATCTATCTATAAATGAGTAAATTTGGAGGTCAAAGTTTACATGCTGTGAGCCATTTTTCTATTGGAAAGCCAATTGATCTAAACTTAAATGAAAATCCTTTGATTGTTGGCAAGTTCACACTGAGATTCGCCTTTACTCTTTACAATTAATCCATTAGTCTAAGCAGAAACTTTCATTATGTTCCATTGATAAAGAAAAATGTTATTCAAGTCTATCGAATAACTATACTAACACGGATTACCCATGACTTCTAAACTACATAGTAGGGCTTATTAACATTCTTCCTTATCGTTGCCAAAAGTATTCCATATACAGGGTGCCTGTAAAGGCGAATCCCCTTAAACTTGGTCACCGTTAAGAGAGCTATTATTATCGAGCATTTCACAACGTCAACAATTGAGAAAAGCTCCAGTCGAGTGTGCTAAACTGTAAGCAGTTCTTTGTTATACCTATAGTTATCTACAGGCCAAATTCTAGATCTATAGCTCTTAGGGATCCAGAGATCTGCTAATACTTTTGACTGCTATACAATTCTAGGTCTAATGCATATACGCTCCCCCTTCCTTCGCTTCTAATATACTTGTACACAAACCAATCATGCTGTTCTCCATCATATAAACATTTTCTCCTGACTCACGCCACATTTGTTGTGACAAATCTAAATTTATCAAAAAGGGTGCCTGTAAAGGGGAATCCCCTTAAGCTTGATCACCGTTAAGCGAGTTCTTATTGTTAACCAAAAACCGTCGCATAACTATCGCATAACTCAAGCAATCTAACAGTTCAACTACCTTCTATATCGACTTAAAAACCAAAGACTGAGCTTTATTCGTATTCATACAAACACCTCGTGCCACACACTCACACACACACATACACGCACACACTAGATGATGGACAACAATTTGATGAGAGCAGTCTGCATATTGAGCAGCATATAGATTCGCGCCTTCTCCGGGTTCTCAGTGGACATAACGCGCTCGTAGTCTGGATCGTCGACCTCATGGTGTGCATAGAACTCGCGATATCTCTTTAGCTCCATTTCCAGATATTCATCCGTGTACTTGGACTTTTCGCCACGCAACTCTGCCTGAATCTTGCTCAGCAGATACTTCATATCGCGTCGTGCCAGATCACTAGTAGCATCCTTCTTGGGATGAGCACCATTTGGTATTCTCTCAAACAAGCTGGACAGACTAGAGCGCATCGAGGAGTCATCGGAGAAGTGTTTAGGCGCCAGTTTAGGTCGGATCTTGGAGGGTAATTTGTGGGAAATACGACGTGGTGGTGGCATGAGTTTGGCATCAGCTCCACCTCCTCCAGAACGTGGGGAGCTGGCATTGATGACATTGCTAGGACTGGTGGCATTGTTGGTGGCATCGTTATCCTTGACGCTGCCCTCCTTCATCATGGACGGGAAGTCCACCCAGATGAGTAGGGCTGGTGGTGGCAGCTGGAAGATGCCCCACATCTGCTTCTGATTGAGGCACAGGCTGTAGTAGCTCACGTACTCATGCCGCAGGCGCAGCTGATCAAAGGATTGGCACTCCATGTTGACCAGCTTATCAAGCCACTGTATGGCCAGCTGGTGTTCCACCGGCCTGTTGGGGAACGCCTCCTGTGGACTGGGACTCTGCTCCAGCATCAGCTTGAAGTCCTGGGTCATTATCTGCTGCGACTGCATAAAGTCATCCCTAGAGGACAGTCGACCGCCACGTCGTCCTGAGTCCTGGCTTTGCCTGGAGCTTGGCCTTGAGCTTTGATCGCTCGCTCTCCGTTTATACTTGCCCTTGTCCTTGTCATACTTGGATTCTGTGGCCTGTAGCTTAGGTAGTTCGTCTGAACTGTAATGCCCGGTAGCCATCTCTTGGCAGAAGTGTGGAAATCTTTCTATGTGTGTTGTGTTCGAAGTGTTGCTCTTTAATAGGGGGGAAACTATTTCTGTTCACTTGAATTTTGAGGGAAAAAAACGACAAATTTTTCAGAAAGTTTTCTGTCGAGCATTTCACAATGTCAAAAATTGAGAAAAGCTATAGTCGAGTGTGCTAAGCTGTAACTAGTTCTTTGTTAGACTTATAGTTATATACAGGCCAAATTCTAACTCTGTAGTTCTTGTATGTTCAGAGATCTTACAATTCTAGCTGCAGCTGAGGGAAACTATTTCTGTTGACTTGAATTTTGAACGAAAAAAAAAACGAAGAATTTCTGAAAATTTTCTTTCGAGAATTTCACAATGTCAAAAATTGAGAAAAGCTATAGTCGAGTGTGCTAAACTGTAAGCAGTTCTTTGTCATACTTATAGTTATCCACAGGCCAAATTCTAACTCGGTAGTTCTTATAGATTCAGAGATCTTACAATTCTAGCTACAGCTGAGGGAAACTATTTCTTTGTTATACTTATAGTTATCTACAGGCCAAATTCTAACTCTGTAGTTCTTATAGATCCAGAGATCTTACAATTCTAGCTCTAATACATATATTCTCCTACTTCCTACACTTCTACACAAACCAATCATACACCTCTCCATCATACAAACGCTTCCTCCTGACTCACGCCACATTTGTTGTGACAAACTCAATGAATTGTTTAATTAATGCGTCTTTCGCAAATGTTAAATGTTTTGCAAAATGTTCCGAGACGCAGAGAACTATTATGGGGTTCTATTTATATAAATTTGGATTATCTGTCGCATAAATCTCAGACGTTGGGTGGGCGGCGATAAAAACTTTGGACTCGCCACGCTGTGGCAGGTGCCACGTAGGTAGCTGGGAGCTCTGACAGCAGATAAATCTCTTTGAAGTGTCGCACAGTCTGTTACAGAAGTATATTTATACACAGGGAGACTTTTTAGAGCACATAAATCATTCGAGTTCATTTCCTAATGACTTTTTAATCATTTTCAAATTACAATCGCTCCCTGTGATCTCTGCCAGCGGCAGTAGAACTGCTCCAGCAGGAATCCCACAGAGCTGAGCACGATGCCAATGAGCCACAAGTAGAAGGCGCCTTGGAGTATGTCCATAGTGAGCACCACACGCTTCTTCCGCCACTGCTGTGAGTCCCCGGATGCCGTACCCCCTCCACCCTCCGTCTGCAATTCAGTTTGCTCCCCCAGATCCTCGAAGAACTCCTCGGACTGTGAGGAACTGCGACTGCGCTCCAGCACATCCATTCGCATCCAATACTCAAAGAGTCCGTGCTCATAGAAGGCGCTCAGCAGCATCTGGAACTTGTAGAGGAACGGCGAACCCATGGGCAGTATGTAGGTGCTCGGCATGGATCTGAGATACTGCTTCATGATGTGATAGGCAGGTCTCCCCGCCTCCGCATTATAGGTGACGGCCAGGAACTCCCTGGCCCTATCATCCCGCATGAGGAAGGCGGCTCTGCGACGGCGTCGAATGATGGCCAGCTCGTAGAAGTGATCTGCGTTCTTGAGAGGATGCTCCCTTCTCTTGGCCATCAGCAGTTGGTAGTGTCTCTGCGAGAGGGAGGATTGCACGGCATCGAACATGGTATTGATGCCATGCACACGCAGTCCCAAGCCCGGCAATCCGTCCAGCGAGTCCAGCTCCTGCTCATAACTCGGCTGGACAAAGCTGCTCTCCAGCTTGCCAAAGTAGATGCTGGTGAGGATGTAGCTAAACATGATCCAGGCCATGAGAAAGGCGCGCAACGAGCTGATCCTCGAGAAATGCTCCACAGGCTGTCCGAGATGAGTCTTGAACAACATCTCGAGTATCTCTGACCAGCCTTCCCCTGCCTCTGCTGTGATTCCTCTCAAGAGTCGCTGCAGGAGGGCGAAGAGCACAAAGGCTATGAGGAAGTTGGCTAGCAGCAGATGCCACACGGATCTGCTGAAGGCCGTCACAAAGATGCGATACTCTGGCTGCATCTCTGCAGAAGGTACTACCAGGCAGATGACGCTTCTGCTGTAGGGGTACGTCGGCTCCACCAGTGGCCAGATGCAATCCAGCACAAAGCGCAGATTGAGTCCAATGTGCGTCCTGCCACTCATCAGATCCCCCACCACGCCACTGAAGCTGCCATTGGGCAGACAACGTCCATAGGCATCGCCATCTAGTGGTTCCATATACCTGGCAGTGGCATTCAGTCGCTGTGCCAGCAGCCTGGCCAGAGAGCCATCTATGGCCTCATAGCCTGCAGTCTCCACTGGATGCAGGGGCAGAGCACGCAGTGGCTGAGCGAACATGGAGTACCTCAGCTCATAGCCCCGCAGATTCTTCAGCTTGTCTCTATATCTGCCAGTTGTGGACCTGAACAGCTGCAGTCCACCCTGGCCAAAGGGATCAAAGTCGTAGATGGCATCCGACTTGGTTATGGCCAGGGCAAAGAGCAACTGCTTCTGCCAGCAGCCCTCAAAGAGCAGCTTCAACTGCCGCTCACTCGCTCCTGGCCAGACGAAGAGGTATTTGTGAAAATGTCGATGTGACTGGCGAGGATTAATCATGTCCAGTATGCGGCGCAGCAGAGGTTCTCCATCATCCCCTGGCGGTAAGAGGAATACATTCATGCTGCTCGTGCGACGCAGTGGCTCCAGCTCATGTGCCTCCAAAGTACGCATGGCAAAGGGCAGTGATGAGCCCACACAGCCCAGCAGCTGCTGCTCCAGTTGAAGCTGGGATGAGACTACATCAATGCCCACAGGACAACTCACACAGCGATAGATGTAGTTGATTTGACTCGATTGTGCTGAAGCGATCTGGCAGCTAATCTCTGCCAGCTGCGAGCTGTTGTTGAGGGCAAGTAGTAGTCCGAGCAGTGGCCACATGTTGCGCTTGGTTTGGTAACTAATTGGAGCTTAGATTGTAGCTACTATGGTACACCAGAGCGTATACGCAATGTTAATTAGACTTGCGTGGGTTTCAATTAGAAGTAGGATAAACACTTGCAACCCCAAGGGGCAGAGTTAGGACATTCTTAATGAAGCAAATATGGAGCAGAGTAATGGGTAGTCAGAGTAGATTTATGGGTCTCTAAAAGGTAGTTTTGAATAGAGTTAAGAACACTTATTCAAACTGTATTTGTGATATGTATAGTAGATTGATTCAATCCATTTGCAATAAGTGATCAATGCTATCAATGAGATTCAATTCAAAGATATAAATCAATCAGTAATGCTGATACATTATCAGCATAAATCAGTATAAAGCTAAGAACACTTATTCAAACTGTAAGCACTCATTGTTGGCGCTTGATCCGGCGGGGAGAATAAAATACATCTTCATGTAGCGTTCTTCACTTCTAATATACGTTTAATTAACTCAAAACTAAATATAACCAAAAAAACTCGGAAAGCTACAGTCGGATGCAACCGACAGTAGGAGACCCTGTACTTTCCTTCGCACACACACACGCTAACAGACACTCACACATGCCCACATAGCGCAAAGTTACACGCAACCACACATACGCTCGCGCTGCTCCCCCCTTACCTATTGCAGGGAATTGAATCTTGAATATCTCTGGTGTTTATTATCCGATTGAGCCACAATTCACAGGACAGATAAAGATTATCATAAGATTATTGTGTGCTAAATCACAAGTTTGTATCTTTAAAATTGTGGGTGTGGTTTCGCGGTTTTTGGGGGAGGGGGAGGAAGTATCAAAAATCTAAAACAAACTTGATCTGCTTGCACTATAGGGGCATCTAACTGCCAAATATGATGTGTCTAGCTCTTACAGTTTCCGAGATCTAGGTGTTCATACAGACGGACAGACGGACAGACGGACAGACAGACGGACAGACGGACAGACAGACAGACGGACATGGCTAGATCGACTCAGCACGTCGTCCTGATCAAGAATATATATACTTTATGGGGTCTGCCACGCCTGTTACATACATTTCGGACTTGCACAAACCTAATAGACCCTTTGTACTTTTTTAAAGTACAGGGTCTAAAAAGTACAGTAACCGTAAGAGGAGAAGAAAAAGCAGCGCTTGAAAAAAACTTGTATCTTCTCCCGTTTCTCAAGCACGTCTAATGAAATTCATATTCAGAGACGCCTCGGTGATCGTCGATAACTTATTCGCACATCGTCAAGCCGATATCTCAAACGTGAGGTACCTATCGGTATGGCGCAATATTTAAATTTAGACTTAAACGCTAACGGCGGCAACACTCATAGATACTTTATTTGCGACATAGATATTTGGTGTGTTTAAAATGACTTGTAATAAGTGTTTTAGATAAATTCACAATGCTATCAATGAGATTCACTTCAAAGATACTTATAATTCAATCTATATAAACTCAAAGATTAGCTTCAATCAGAGCTAACTCCAAGTCCACCTTAACATAGTTATGAGATAGTTAGATACGTTAGTTAGTTTGACTTCAATTGGAACTAACTCTAAGTAGACATTAAAACACTTATGAAATCAATATGTTAGTTAGTTTTACTATAATGAAAACTATATCTAAGTAGACATTAAAACACTCATGAGATCAATACGTTAGTTAGTTTTACTTCAATCGAAACTAACTCCAAGTAAACATTAAAACATTCATGAGATCAATACGTTAGTTAGTTTTACTATAATCAAAACTATAGCTGAGTAGACATTAAAACACTCATGAGATCAATTAGATCAAACGTTAGTTAGTTAGTTAATCACTCCAGTTTAAACCTTGTATAACCTCGACACGCTTTGCACAATTTTCGCAGACTAAGACACATTTTTCACTCTCGATTTCACTCAAAGTTATAAAGAAAAGTGCATTAACATCGCCTTAAACATTTTGTCAGCACTAAAACGAAGATAAAGAAACGATTTATACTACAAGCAACTTCCCATCTCTCGATCTGCGCCAATGGAAGTAAACCTGCTCGAGCAGAAACCCTAGAGAACTCAAGCCAATGCCTATGAGCCACAGATAGAAGGCGCCTTGGAGTATGTCCAGGGTGAGCACCACACGCTTCTGGCGCCACTCCTGGGTGTGCTCCTCCCCTGGCAGATCTCCGCCCTCCTGCAGCTCAGCCTCGCCATCGTCGTCCTCGAGAAACTCCTCGGACTGTGAGGAGTTGGGATTCTGACGCAGCATGTCCTTGGTCCACCAGTACTCGAAGAAACCGTGCTCATAGAAGGCGCTCAGCAGCTCCTGGAACTTGTAGAGGAAGGGTGAGCCCAGGGGCAGTATGTAGGTGCTGGGCATGGATCTGAGATACTCCTTGACTATGTGATAGGCGGGTCGCTTGGTCTCCGCATTGAAGGTCAGCGCCACAAAGGATCTGGCCACATCGCTGCGCATCAGAAACGCCGCCTGCTTGTTCCGTCGACTAATGCCCAGCTCATAGATGTGATCAGTGTCCTGGAGTGGATGCACCCACTGATTGGCCGTGAGCAGCTGGCGATGCACAGCAGATAGGCTGGAGGAGTTCACGGCGGCAAAGATGGTATTCATGCCATGCACCTCCAGGCCCAGTGGCGCCACCTCGTCCAGTGTGTCCAGCTCCTGCTCATAGCTCGGCTGGACAAAGCTGCTCTCCAGCTTGCCAAAGTAGATGCTGGTGAGGATGTAGCTAAACATGATCCAGGCCATGAGAAAGGCGCGCAGCGAACTGATCCTCGAGAAACGCTCCACGGGCTGTCCGAGGTGAGTCTTGGACAGCATCTCGAGGATGACAAACCAGCGATTGCCCGGCTCTCCCTTGATCTCCCGCAGGAAGTGCTGCAGCAGGGCAAAGATCAGGAAGGCTATGAGGAAGTTGCTCAGCAGTAGCAGCCACACGGATCCGCTGAAGGCGGTCACAAAGATACGGTACTCTGGCTGCATCTCAGCTGAAGGTACTACCAGGCAGATGGTGGTGCGTCTGTACGGATACACAGACTCCACATGCGGATGGATGCAGTCCAGCACGAAGCGCAGGTTGAGTGCAATGTGCGTCTTGCCTCGCATCAGATCCTGCACCACTCCAGTGAGGCTGCCATCGGGCAGACAGCGTCCATAGGCCTCATTGTCAGAGGGGGCCACATACCTGGGCGTGGCATTCAGTCGCTGCGCCAACAGCCTGGCCAGCGAGCCATCTATAGCCTCATAGCCTGCAGTCTCCACTGGATGCAGGGGCAGAGCACGCAGTGGCTGAGTGAACATGGAGTACCTCAGCTCATAGCCCTGCAGATTCTTCAGCTTGTCCGGGAAGTAGCTGCTGCCTTCCACTCTAATCAGCTGCAGTCGATCCTCGCCAAAGGGATTGAAGTCATAGACCTCGCCTGGCTGGGTTATGGCCAGGGCAAAGAGCAACTGCTTGCGCCAACAGCCCTCAAAGAGCTGCCTCAATTGCCGCTTGCTTGCCCCAGGCCAGACGAATAGATATTTGTGTGCATGGTGCCGCGGCTGGCGAGGATTCAGCATGTCCAGTATGCGGCGCAGCAGAGGTTCACCCTCATCCCCTGGAGGCAAGAGGAATATGCTCATGCTGTCTGTCTGACGGAATGGCTCACGCTCATGTGCCTCCAGGCTGCGCATGGCAAAGGGCAGGGATGAGCCCACACACCGCACTAGCTGCTGCTCCAGTTGGACTACATCACTGCCCACTGGACAGCTCACACAGCGATAGATGTAGTTGATTTGACTGGATTGAGCTCGGGCAATCGCACAGCTAATCTCCGCCAGCTGCGAGCTGTTGCTGAGGCCGAGCAGCAGTCCGAGCAGTGGCCACATGTTGACTGAGACAGAGACTGAGAGAGCAGAGGACGTTGGTCTGCCTGTGGTTATGCTGAGCACACCCTGGCGTATACTTAATGCCAATTAGCCAGCATGAATGCTTAATGGAAACACAGTGAGTGGGGAGAGGGGAGGGGATACTACTGGGCCAATGTGGCGTATGAGTAATGTTTGGTTTCTCTCAAGTAAATAAACTGTGCTGCAAATTTTCAAAATGAAAAGCGAAGGTCATCAGCGGGCGATGCAATTAAATTGCTGATGAAAAATCGAAACAATATGCGCGTAATTTTCCGACTTTTCCAACGTTTCGCTGTTGTTGTTGGTGGCGCTATTAATGAGCTGCAAATAAGCGCAAAAAAATGGCAACAATAACAAAAGGAAAACTTCGAACATTGCCAAAAATAAACTCGCCCTGAAAAACGACAATTAATGCTGAGAGGAAGAGCGGAAGAGCGGAAAAACGAAATGAAAATCAATTGAAAAATGTAGTACATATAAATCAGAGTTTTGTTTAAACAAATACATTGCAAACAGAGGGCAGAGCAGAGCGTATTAATTAAAGTGAAACGGGTTGGAGAGGGTGAGGAAGGGTAGGGGGAGCATAGAAGAGTGTAAGAGAGTAAGGAGAGTAGAGAGAAGGAGAGTAAACTGCAGTGTAGTTGACTCGGAGTGGGAGTTGCCACAGCTCAAGTGGACAGCTTGTGCCTTATGCCCTGCTGGGACTGGGACTGGGACAGTGACTGAGGGAGAATAGATGCATAAAGAGAGCAACGACAACATTTTATGCTGACAACAAGAAAAGGCAAGGAAAATGGAAAACTCTTGCTGTTTGTGCACATGAAAATGCAAAAATAATTGTTTGAGTAACCGCAACAAAGCGACAGCAAATTAGAGAAGCAAAGCGAAGAGCAGAGAGTCCGAGAAGTGAGAGACTAGCTCTAGAGAAATGAGTAGAGAATGCTGTCTGTGTGAGTGTGTGTGTGTGTTTATTTGAGTGTGAGTGTGCAGTTGCATTGCGTGACTTTGTCAAAACTAAAGCCAGGCAGAGAAGTCAGTTAAAGGGTCATTTAAGACAATGAGATACTCTATAAAAAGGAAAGTGGTAATTGATAAAGGAATGTAATACGGTAGTATATATGAATAGGCAGATATGATGGAAGGAAATGAATGATAATTAGATTGAAAATATATAAGTAGAACAGATAGACAAATAGACAGATGGATAGTGTGATGACATTTAATGATAGAAATAAGTAGACAGCTAATGAATTAGATGAGGAAATCTAGTACAGTGATAAGTATGGATACAAATATATAGACTGACAGATACACAAATAGATATCGATAGATGGAGATGAGAATTTAGATAGTTAGAAGGGCATACTATAAGGAAGTGATAGATAGATAAGAATAGATACAAATATGTAGAGTCTATATTATTGACTGACAGATAGGCAGATAGATAGACATTAATAGAGGAGACTAGATGTTAGAGAGTTAGGAGGACACTCTATAAAGAACAGAAATACTTTACATTGAGAAGTAGATAGATAAGTATAGATATAGATATAGATATAGATATAGACTAACTGACAGAGATATAGACATTGGTAGATGAAGACGAGAAGTTAGACAATTGGAAGAATGACAGCTAAAACCTTTAGCTAGTATAGTATAGTATAGAAACTAGTATATGATATCAACTAGTATAGTATATAAACTAGCATATGATATCAACTAGTATAGTATATCCACTGGTATAGCATATAAACTAGTATAGTATATCAACTAGTAAAGTATATCAACTAGTATACTATACCAACTAGTACGATTAACAACACTCCCTCTTAGAGTGTCCCAGCACTTACATGGTATACAGACACGAACTACAAACGCTCGCTGTCAAAATGACAAATACAAAGCAACGGCATTTAGGGCGAAACCCCAAAACATTTGTACTAGGACTTGCCCCAAAGCTCTCTGCACAAATAATGCTGAGCCTGGATCTGAGTCGGAGACTGAGTCGGAGTCGGAGTCGGAGTCTGAGTCTAACTCAGTTGCAGCTGTCAGATAATGAATACAACTAAAACAAAGGCAAGGATAGTCAGTCGTAGCTAGAGCTCGGTTTAGTTGAGGCTTTTATTAAATCTTGTGGTCAGCTCAAGACTTGGACAATAGCCATGACTTTTTTGGCTTCAAGTTAAATTGGGCTTTAAGAACGGCAAAAGTTCGTCTGTGGAATTTGCGTCATTAGTTGCAATGGCAGAAGAAGAAGAAGAAGAAGCGGAGGAAAAACACTTGTGAAAACTTGCGAAAAACTGCAAAAAGTGTTTGTCATCCCTCAAGCAAATATTTGTAGAGGGAAACAAGAAAGAAACCCAAACGAACAACAGCAACAAAATTCACCAACTATTCAGTTGCTTTTTCTATTTTCAATTTTGCGGGAAAAACTAGCCAGAAAAATGCCAAAATTTGTGTTGAAAATTCTGAGCATTGTCCACATTGTGGCAGTTGTAGTTATTGCCATGTTGCAAGCTGCTTAACACACACACACACACTGATACTCCTGCTCTCCTTTTATCAATCTAATGCTCCCTCTCGCAATACTCTACGCATTTTTTCACAAAATATTTCGCGTTTTATTTTTGTCACAGTCGCAGTTCGCCGAACCCTTGCACACTTTCATGCGCCACATCCAGACAAGTGCACAAAAGTGCCATTAATGTGGCAGTTCGAACGAGGTATGACACTCTGAGATACCCTAGAGTTGAGTGTATGTAAAGTACGCTCCTGGTAGTAAGCAGAGCAAGTTAAGCATAAGGCACTTCATTTTGTTCTACTCGTTTCATATACCCCTTTGCCACTGCCCTTTACAGGGTATATCGTGCAGTTATTCCATACAATTTCTTCAATTAACTCTTATCTGCTGGCTGCTTAAGCAAATTAAATCAAGTTCCAGCCAATAATTACTCCCTGTATTTTCATATATTCACATTCCTCTTATCTCTCCTCCTCCTCCTTCTCCTCTTCGCTCTCCCACTCTGCTCGCATCATTTTTGCAAGTCATTAAACTCTGCTCAATACAAATTAGGGTCACTCGGACAGCATGCAATGAGTTTTTAAATCAATTACACAGAATGCAACAAAATAACAAAAATAATAATTAGGGTAGGCTACAGTCGAGCGCTAGCGACAGTAGAAGACTCTTAGACGTTGACTTTGCAGCGAGGGTTATAGAGATATATCGATATATTGAAAATACTGTGTGGAGATAATATCGATATCGATTATCAGCAGAAAATATTAATTTAAATAAACTTCTCTATATGTATAAGTTTCTTTCAAGTATTATCAAAATGTAATAGTAGGAAATTGTAGTGATATTCTATATAAAATCTGTAAGAATTTGTGAAAGAATCACACAGTAGAAACAAGAGTAAAAGAGATTTCTTTTTAACGAAAAGAAACGGAATTTAGAGAACTGATACAGAAGAATTAGAAGATAGAGGCTTAATCACTGTGAAGTCACCAAAGGGAAGAAGAATCGCAGAGTAGAATAAAGTGGAAGAGAGTTGATTCTAGGACAATGAACAAGAAAGAATTTAAGGGAGAAGACTTTCAATTTGAAAACAAAAGAATACAACTATCTGACTAGAAACAAAGGGCCAAATGAAGCAGCAAAGCTGGAAGAATCAGACTGTTGCTGATTAAGGGATATTCCCTATATAAGTAAGAATTTGTGTAGTAGAAGTAAGAGACTTAATCACTGTAAAGTCATGAAAGGAAGAAGAATCGTAGAGTATATTAAAGGGGAATAGAGCTGATTCTAGAACTAAGAAAGAGGAATAAGAATTGCAATATGGAAACATAAGAATACAAATGTCTCACTAGAAACAAAGGCCCAATTGAAGCAGAAAATCTAGAAGAATCACGCTGCTGTCCATTAAGTGAAATATAACCCAAAGTAAGCAGAAACTGCAGCCGTATCAAGGTAACGTAGATTATACTAGGTACAGAAGAATCAATCAAAGGAATCCAGCTAGTAGAGGCTGACGAATGGGAACATGTGGACGCAGTTAACGAGGGGCATCAAATCAACCGAAAAACCACTTTTGCCCACGGAATCTCGAATCACGCAGCTGACACATGTAAAATAGTTTTGGCATTGATAAGCGAGCGAGATGATTAAACGGTGAATGCTTCTTTTAGTACTGACAAAATGTTGATTCTTTTTGTTTTTATGACACTTTGACAAATTTCCACAATTAAACTATTAACTGTTGGCTTTTTATTCGAGTTTGTTGTTGTGCGAGATTTTAATTTATTATATTTTCAATTAAAGTATACGCGTTTGCTAATAGGATTTTCTATTTGTTTTTCCGCGAATTCTTGCGGCTTTATCAATGGAAACGCAAGCGTAACGCGACATCAACTGAAAAGATCGAAGCGAAAAAACTTTTGTGTGTTTGTTTTTTTTTCTGAAAGAAATTTCGAAAATTCTGCGGCAGATCAATGTGCGCTCTCTTGCGCTCAGTCGCTCTCTTCGCTGGCGCTCTCTGTTGGCGAATTGCCAAACATAGAGGGGCAATGCCAGACAGACAGCAGCCAGCGACAAGTTCCGTCTAACGGCACACACTCATTCGCCGCTCTCTCTCTCTCTCTCTCTCTCTTGGACGCTCTCTTTGGCTAGTTAGTTCCGTGTGTGTGTGTGTGTTAGCCCCAAGGGCTGCCACTTGTCAGGCTGCCAGATTGCACAATCGAAACGTGTGTTGGGTAAGGCCAGAAATCTATCTGAGGGGCAGCACTGCGTGGGGAGGGGAGGGGAGGGGACATGGCAACTATTTGCAGCTAATTTTAAACTGCGGCTAAATATACTCAAAAGCGAAGCAGTCACAGTAATATTGAGTTGCGTCTACAACAAACGAAAATACCACGAAATTCTTTCTTCTCTTGTACTATATATTGCTATATATTCCAGTCTAGATCTTGCGACACGGCGAAAACATCAACTGTCAGTGCATTGACAACAATTCCTTTTCGTTTCTGCTTCTTCTTCTTCTTTTTTGTTTGCGCAATGCACGTCATCAACGCCGAGATGAAAAGAATAATTACACACAGACCCTGAGAGAAGCTGCGCTGCTGCTGCGCTGCCGCTGCTCTGGCGCTGCTTGGGTGGTCAGCTAGTGTCGTCTAATGGGCAAAACTATGAGCAGAGGCAGCGACAGCGGCAGCGGCAGACAGCAGCGTCAAGTGGCTGTCAAAACCCACGCAATAAAAACTTAGCAGGGATGAGGGCATTGAACTCTCCTCGCTGCGCCTATGCGGAAAACACAAATAAGAGCAAAAAACCTGCACAGTTGCCACTCGACAATTGCCAAAAGGCAACAAACAATTTAACTTTACTCAAATTCAACAATTTCTTTAAGACTTAACTTGCGTGCAGCAATTTCTCATCATTTTTATTTCAAATACCAAGTGTGGCAATGGTGTACTCCAGCAAAAACGTGCACAGCAGCGCTCGCTAGCGGCAGCTGGCCGCAACTACAGCAGCAAAAGTTTGTGTGCCAAGGTTGTTGTCTCGGCTAAAGCACGCAACAGTTGCTATAAAATGCAGCTGCTATAAAAAGCAGGCGATAGCAAATTCAAATAGAAATTATTAGCTTATTATTTTCATTAGTTTGAATGTAATTCTTTGATATTTTTAATAGGATTCATTTATTAATCTATAATCTAAAATTATAATTACAAAATGTAATATATTACATTGGGAATTAAGCTTTATTTTGCTTAAGTGAAATTATAGCAACAATTGCTATAAAAAGCCACCACAAACGCTGCTTTGTTTACTTTGTACCATTGTTTTGCCGCTCTCTTTTGTCCGTTCTTTCGCCCAGTCGCTCCTGCTCTCCACTCGTGTTTTCTTCAAACAAATTGTCAATATTTGCTCTAGTTCTAATTGTGTTGAATAATATCTTCCGCTTTGCTTTAACTAAAAAAAAGACAGACAACAACAGCATATACACAGCTTATCCCTATCCCCTCCCCTCCCCTCCCGCCACACAACGACTGTCTGTTGTGTCGCTTGTTTGTCTGTTTGATTATACTAGATACATTTGTATCTATGTATCTATAACTATACACAGCGCGCACAAAGTGGAGCACAGCGCCGCGTCAAGCGTTTTGGCAGGCATAATTTATATTCAAATAGCACATACTAAGGGGGGAGTAGCCCCCTCCCCCCCTCGCCACATTATAGCGGGTATCTACTGGTACTAACAGCTCAAGTAGTGCTTTCCATTTTATTTATAAACTCGTGTGTGACAGCCAAGCCCCATTCAGACCATGCTCCCTCTGTCCCTCCGTCCCTCTAGTCCGCCTATTCCCATTCATTTGGTGTACTCTGCTACACCTAGCGTCAAATCCCCCCAAGGAGACATGGACTAGCTGCACTGACGAATTGACGTATGCCCAATGTGTCGGCATACAATACTTGCGTGTGTCGCGGATACCCTGTAAACGGGGAGTAGTTCAAGTGGGGTATATTAGACTGAGCGAACTTCGAGTACTCGCGAGCACAATACACCTGTTCGCTTCTCTGCTTGTGCGTCGGAGAATATATGTTAATTTATGCCAAGATTCCACTTAATTTCAATCGAATCTTATTCACCTTTTATAATACTACATATTCCCGCCATAAACCGCCATTTCCCGCTACTTTCAGCTGTTAATTTGTGATTCACAGTTCAGAAGGTTATTGCCGATAATCGAAGCCAAAGTGTTGTCATTTTGAAGCGTGGCTATCGTCGCCAGCATCTGCCATAACTCGGCTTGGGGTTCATCGGCTCACGTCCAGATTAAGACGCGAGTGTCCGAGTGGGTTGCCCCCACAGTTCACTTCAGTTTGCCAGCTGATAAGCCCCCCCCCCCTCGCTTCGCACATGTTCCATAAATCAAGGTAAGGCCACGCCCACAGTGCCCATGCAGACAATACTTATGAATTAAAAAAGTTATAGGCCTGTCGTTGACTACTCCTCCTGCTCCGCCTCCTTCCCTCCTCCTCCCCACCGCAATCCTCGCCAGTGCATTGGAATGGCAGGCGGAAGCGCAGCGTGCAAATTCCAATTTTGCAATCAGCAGTAGAAGAAGGAGAAGTAGAAGTAGAAGAAGTAGACGGAGCAGTAGAGGGGCAGAGGGGCAGAGTGGAGTCAACGCATCATTGAATTCTTAATCTGGCATTAATACAATTTTATGTATGGAGCGGGGGCAGGCAGAGGGGAATACTCGGGGCACATTTGCTAGAGCATAGAGCTAGAGAATCCCAACAAAATCCGCAAAGCGAGATGGTTGACAACAGATTGCGAGACGCTAGAAGAAGCAGCAGAAGACGCAGAGGCAGAGGCAGAGGCACTGTGGAATGTGGTGTTGTTGTGGCTGGGCTTTGGACACTGCCAGTGGGAGTAGTAGAAGAAGAAGCAGCAGCTTGGGAGCTCTGAGTGCATTTGATATGCCCGCTGTGTTTGACCCATATTGGAATTTGCCTGCAAAACAAACTGCAACTAAATGGAGGAGGAGTAAGAGAAGCGAGGGGAGGAGGAGGAGTAGATGAAGTGAGTTGAAGCAAAGGGTAAAGAGTAGGAGTAGAACTTAGCGAAGGGGAGGGTGGTAGTAGTAAAAGAAGGCGAGCTAGTAAAAGGAGGAAAGTGAGTGAAGACTAGGGGGGGGAATTAGAGAAGAGGAAGGCGTGAGAAATGTGTAGAGAGAAGTGAAAGAAGGAGCAGTATGAGGAGAAGAAGCTAGAGTAGAAAAGTGAGTAGAAGGAAAGACGCAGTAGTAGAGTAGAAGGGAAAGTCAGGGGGAAAGTAGAAGGGAGTGTAGAAGGCAGTAAAAGGAGGCAGCGTAGTAAAATGAGAAGTAGAATTAAGACGAGGCAAAGTGGGCGGCGCAGTTGCAGTCACGATTTAGCATAAGCAAAAGGAAAATAGGAAAATAGGAAAAACAACTTTGTAATGAATAGTGCAATGGCAGAAGGGCAACAACAACAACAAGCAGACAAACAGACTACTACGTTGAAGAGCGCTGGGTCTCGTCCAAGTCTAGGCCGCAGGGCAGTGCATAGCGAAGACACAAACACACAGAGAGACACAACCTCACACACACACACACTACTCCCGTCTCCCACCTCCCACTCCTCAGTCACTAAGGTGTTTGAACTCGTGTAGCAGTTGTTAACACAGTTGAAAAGTAGTAACAGAAAAAGAAAGAATAGAAGAAAAAACTCATTCACGTTCTTTTCAATTCTACATTCAATTTTGGCATTGCATTGTTAAGCGGGTGGCGCCATCTGGCGTGTGCACTTGGCACATGTTTTAGTGCACAAAATGTGCCAAATTTTCATTCCTCTTCAACTGAGACTCGAGAACCGCAACATGACAAGTTTTTTGCGGCTTTTTACAATTGAATGTGGAAAATATTATTGTGGAAATTATGGGAAGAGAATGAGGAAAGAAAAGCCCTAAATAAAGAACAGAGTAAAGACCTGAGTGCAGCGAAGAGGAGGGAGAGTGGAAGGTTAGCTTAGGTTAGGGCGGTGGCTAGGGATGTGTATCTTCAGCTTGCTTAGACCTTAAAAAGAGGCTCAATTCGAGGTCACCTGGGCTTAGTTCTACTCCGACAGTAGGGACTATAACCAGCCTAAGGCTTGTATAAACTGTGCCGGATTGCTAGGTAGTAAGAAAAAACCTAAATAAAGACCAGAGTAAAGACCTGCTAGCAGTGAAGAGGAGGGTTAGAGGGATTAGCTTAGGTTAGGCCAGAAGAAGCTCAATGTGATGTCGTATGAGCCTAGTTCTACTCCGACTACAGGAATTACAATCAATCCTAAAGATTTTACGAACCGTGCCGGAATGCTTGATAGAAAGAAAAGACCTAGAAGAAGGTCAGTTTGTAGACCTAAATGCTCCGTAGAGAATCGTATAAAGAGCAGATTGAAAACCTGGAGGAGGAGAAAGGGAGTATGTATTTCTTTAAATCCCATCGTTAGCTTTAGTTAACCTATGGAGAGAATTCTATAATCTCTATAAACTTAGCTACCCATGTACTAATTCTCTTCTGTTTAACTCCCCACGATCTCTCCCTTAAAGATTCTCTTTCGCTTACCCTCATTCTCGCTGCGTCGTCGTCGTGTGACACTGTTGTAGTTGTTGTGGTACTGCTCCATTTCCGATTTCTCAGTCGACTCGTTCTCCTGCTTCTCATCCTCAGTGTGCACGGGCGAGGAGGGGCCCGAGGAGGCGCTGGCCACCGGCGAAGTGGAGGATGTGGCGGAGTTGGTGCTGCCGCTGAGGCCATTGCCGTTGCCCGTGACAGCGGGAGCATCAATGGAGCCACGCTTCAGCAGGCCACTGCTGGTGGGCGAGGCGCAGGAGGAGGGTGTGGAGCAAATGATGGGGGCTGCATCCTCAATGAGATCGATGGATTTCTTGCGCGGCTTCTCGGGCGGCACAGGCGCCACCTGCTGTTGCTGCTGCTGCTGTATGGAGCGCTGCATGACAGCAGCGGATTTGGCTGGCGGGGGCGGCGGTGCTGCCGACTCTGTGGAAGCGGATTTGGTGGGTGAGCGTGGCCCACGTTCCGCATTGTACTTGACCGGACTGACGTTCTTTGGCTTGGCCGCCGGAATGGGCGGCAATGGCGGCGATTTGACCGGACTGCCAATCTTGCCGCTGCGTGGCTTAATCTCTGGCGGTATGGCTGTGGGCGGAGCCTGAGGCTGGCTGCGCTGTGGCGGCTCCGGGCTGGCCTTGGGCACCTCCATGATGAGCCCAGTGCCGGGCACAGTGCGTATGATGTCGCAGCGATTGAGATCACTGTGGCTACGCGTCGACTTGGTCTTGGTGAAGTGCGAGGTCCACTTCTTCTGCTTCTCGATGAGCTCCCGCGAATTGAACTTGCGCTCCGGCTTCTCTGGCTTGTCGCTGGCAAAGAGCGCAGCTCCTGCGGCTCCAGGTGCAGCTGCTCCTACTGTCACTCCCACTCCCACAACTGTGACTCCTCCTGTGGCCTCCTCTGACTTCAACCGGGACAGATTATGCTGCGGATACTTGGCCACCGATGGCTCCACTATGAACTTGCTATTGCTCAGCCGCTCAATCCCGTTCTGCGGCTGTGCTCCGGCGCTGCTGCTGTTGTTGTTGTTCTGTATGAGCGAGGCGCCCGAGGGGAAGGGCATGCGACGCTTGGGCGGCGACTGCGATCGATCCGACGACCTCGACGACGACCTGTCCGAGCCGTCGCACAGATTATCCTCGCGTGAACCACTGCGCAACAGCCTCGAGCTCACATTCGAGTTGGACTCCACGCCCAGCTTCTCGAACAGCGCTCGAGCATTGTTGAACCGAGCCGAGTGGGATTCCGTGCGCACCGAGGGATTCCCCGACGCTGAGGCAGAAGCAGCTGCGGCAGCAGCAGCAGCGGCGTGGGCAGCAGCCACAGCACTCAGCTGCTCCACCGGCTGTATCTCTATGGGCTTGCGCTGGAATATGTTGGCTATCTGCGACACCTTACCCACGGCTGCGGGGGCAGGGGCGTGCTGCATGGGCTTCTCCATGTTGTGGCTGCAAATAGACACAGGAAATTAGATAAGCCTTCAGTTTAGTTAAAATATAATTACGGCTAAATTGTGTGACTAACTAATGGCGCTGATAAGCGGCACTGAGAGAAAAGTAGCACACAATAACATATAGAATCTATATCCGAATATATATACAATCAATCGAAGTCCTATACACTTTATAGCTCATTCCAAATGTCTTTAATATTAACTGTACTACTTCATCTACTATTTCTCTCAGTGCACACTGAGATAAGTGACACTGAGAGAAAAGTAGCACATAGAAACATATAGAATCTATATCCAAATATATATACAATCTATCGAAATCTAATACACTTTATAGCTCATTTCATATGTCTTTATTATTAACTATACTACTTCATCTACTATTTCTCGCAGTGCACACACTAACTAATGGCGCTGATAAGTGGCACTGAGAGAAAAGTAGCACATAGAAACATATAAAATCTATAGCAAAATATATATACAGTCAATCTGAATCTTTTACACTTTATAGCTCATTCCAAATGTCTTTAGTATTAACTCTACTACTTCATCTACCATTTCTCTCAGTGCACAATGACAAAATCGATTAGCAATTCCATTTCGCTTTCATTCTCTCACTAGATTCGGCATATTTATCTTTTACCTCTGCCATTTTCTATCAATATCGATTTAGACTTTCGCAAACACTTTTCACTTTTACTCCGAGTGGCCCCGTATAACACTTGTATAACAGTTGCTGATGATATATATTTTCGCTTTTAATTACACGCTATTGATGGGGTCATACGCCGAGACGTGTGAAAGTCTTGCGGCCACGTTCGATACACAAATAACAGCTAATGGCAAACGCAAGAGACACCCGCAAAGCGAAGAGGCGGAAGAGGAAGCAGCAGCAGACGCAACGCAAGAGAGAATGAATGAATGAATTCTTGAAGAGTCTCTCGCGGCAAGAGAAAGACAACAAAGAGCATGAAGGCATAATGCCGCTGGAAGGCGACATTGAAATCGATTGGGGTTTCGCCTTCCACTGATAAGGCAATGCTTTGGTCTTACTCTTATCGCCATTGATTTACGCACAGGCCAAGGCGAACGCTAGAGGGCGCTACGGAGGGGAATTACTAGTAGAAAAATGCCCCTTAAAATTTGAATACATTTGCTTTAACTTAGATAAAGTGGAAAACAGAGAAAAGTGTGTGTAAAAACTGTATAGCAGTTGTGTTTAGTCAAAGACTTTTAGACGCTCTAAGGAGAATATAGTTAACATTCCAACACTTAGAAGCATAAAGGCGGAGAGTATAACAGTTAACTGTCTAACAGTTAGTAGTCTAACAGTCAGCCTAAGAGTAGAACAGTTATTTGTATAACAGTTCATAGTCTAATAGTTAGTTTGAGAGTATAACAGTTACTTGTATAACAGTTAGTAGTCTAACAGTTTGCCTAAGAGTAGAACAGTTGTTTGTATAACAATTGGTAGTCTAACAGTTTGCCTAGGAGTATAACAGTTAGTAGTCCAACAGTTAGCCTAAGAGTATAACAGTTATTTGTCTAACAGTTAGTAGTCTAATAGCCAGCCTAAAATTATAACAGTTGAGCGTATAGCAGTTTAGCTTATATTAGTTCAAAATATAACAGTTAAATATACTATAACAAGCAACGCTAACAACAAAAGCAACTCTTATGCTGTTATACACTCTTGAGGAGGCTGTTATACACTCTCCTCTCATTGTTCTTTGAGGCACAAGCCGATAATCATCTTAGGCAAACTGTCATACAGCTTTGTTATACACTTTCATTTCCTTTCCTTTCTTTTCTTCATCTTTCATTCACGTCTGCTTAAGCCTTAACCCCTGCTCGAGTGTCCACTTGAAACGTCCTTAGGCATGTCCACATCCACGTCTAGCACAAGGACAAGACCCTGCCATTTTGTTGCCTTTATTGCACTGTTATATACTATAACGTGACAAGTCTGTGATTCACTCGAGACCCCCTCCTCCTCCTCCCTCTGTCCCCAGCTGACCGTGTCCGTTTATGCTCGCCCAATGTCCCTTGACGCCAGCCAAATGCATTTGGCCGCATTGTGCATCATACATTTATAATGAGCCAAAGGAAATGTCGGAAAATGGGGGAAATTGAGAATATATATTGCGACGTGTCATTAAATCAATACGAACGTTAATAATTTAGTGAAGTGCGCTGTCAAACACGGCGTATACGTGATGTTTCCCCAATGCACTTAACTCCACGATGATGGGATTTATCTCGTTTATCGAGTGAGCTTATCACTGCTGCAAGCTGTACTACACAGATCAGCGACTATTTATATCTCGGGCGAGAGAGTCTACTACATTTCTTGTTTCGATAAGATAAGATCTACTGTGCTCCCCTCCTCCTCCTCTACCTCCTCTACTATACGATTGTCTATTTGTGAGTGTGTGTGTGCCCTTTGGCTGTGTGTCAATGCAAACTGTTATACACACTGCGCTTTTCGGCACCCAACACACAGTTGCTGTCGCATTCCCTTTGTCTACTTTATGAGCCCCACTCCCTGCCCCTCCCCCTCCCCCTCCTCTCCCTCAACTGCATGTAGTTCTGTGCTGTAGTTTATTATCTGTGCCATTTGTTTGCTTTGACGCTATTTGTGCTTCACTCTATTGACTTTCTGATAATTTTTTGTCATCAACAAAATGTATACAAGCCACACACACACACACACACAGCCATACACACACCCACACACACAGAGCCTAGACTACAGTGCTCAACAAGTGTGTATAACAGTGTGTCTCTTTTCTATTATTATTAGCTAAGTGGCATTTGTTGCTTAGCTGCCAAACTGTTATACTGTTATACAAGCCACACTATAATTTGTTTATTTTAAAGAGAATTAACTTCTTCCGTATATAATACACTGGATAATAGCAAAAGTTGCAGTTCACAGAAGTGTGTTGGCCAGTGTAACACTTTATGACAGTTTTAGCAAAGACTGTATAACAGTCAGACAGTTTACTAGCCATGCTATCTATATTTAGGTATGCAAAAAGTATAAAAAGTGCTACACACTTAGTAATCAAATACATATAGAGTGTATAACAGTTTACTACATGGCGTATAACAGTTGTATTGGAATATGAATGAGTAAATTATACTAGCCATATGTTATACGCTTTATGCTGAGCCTATAACAGTCTGTTCTGCAGCGTATGACAGTATAACAGTTTAGTAAAAGCCATAATACAGTACACAGTATCACAGTTTATCATTGTCATTACACTTTTAATGTTAATTCTTAATAAATAAAACAATAGTTCTTGCTTAATCAATGCCTGGCATAGTTTTCTATCCAGCTCTAGACTAATTCATTATTCATATCATTCGGTTATTTCTCTTCTTTTCTCTTCCCAAGTTTATCTGCTGCATTATGCTGCCTTTCGCTCTTATGTCACAACCGTCGTTATATCATAATTAGCGCAGAAATTGTTACTGGCGCCACTTGGTGCGCTTTAGTCATGGGAACACTGAGACGAGACCCAAGAGCCATGATCCGAGGAGACCCTAGTTATAGGGAGGCCAACGACTGACTGTGCAGAAGAACTTGTTTATAGGCCGAGTTAAGCTTTTAGTTACCTCGCTAATTGCTGTCAATCTTTTGCGGCTGCAGAGCACACACTGAGCTCCGTCAATGGCAATCTAACGCCTCACCTGTCGCCCCCTCCTGCCCTCTGCTACACCCTACTATGCCGTGGGGTACCATCGTCTCATTGTTGACATTGTTCGGTTCTTCTCTCTCCTCTCTACACACGGCAAAGGCGCTCAGTGTGTGCTGACGCAATTATAACACATGGCTTTGTTGCATTGTTGTTGTTCTTCTGCTGTCCCCTCCTCCCTCCCCTCCCCTCCACTGCGTTTAACGAGCACTCACATACATTTGCCCCACAACAATCAACATTTATGCAAAAATTAGACTTTTGCGGCGCACATTAAATACTAGAAACTCGTTTGTCACCTGCCCAGGTGCTAAACTGTCTACATTATCCGCATTATATCCGCCAAATTACAGTTATTCAATGCAGCGCATTGTAAATGATTGAGAATAGTGCAAGTGAAAACAAAGAAAAGGTGATAACACAATGATTAGCTACTAGTTAATAACTATCATATACCTAGAGTGGAAGGTCCGGTTACTAGCATTCGAAGTTCGATATAACATTCTTTAAAATACTACTACTGCATAGTGAGTAGAGGAGTACTTCTCATCTTAGTGGTAACTTAAATACTTCTAATACTCCCCATCTCTAAGACTTCCATCTCGAGCGTTTCGACCCTTCTTATACTCCCTCTTTTTATACTCCTATCTGAAATAATCCTATATCTAATACTCATATCCACTGTTGAATACTTCTATACTTAATACTCTCATCTCTAATACTCTCAAACATTATACTCGTACTTGTAATACTCCCCATCTCTAATACTTCCATCTCGCATACTTCCTTACACCTTTCCTTGCTTATACTTTACAACCTTCTTATACTCCCTCTTTTTATACGCCTAAATGTTATACTACTGTCTCTAAATACTCGAATCTCTAATACTCCCATGTTGAAAAGTTCTACTTCTAATAGTCTCATCTCTAATAGACCCTTCTTATACACCCTCTTTTTATACTCCTATCTCTTAATACTCTAATCCCTAATACTCCCATGTTGAATAGTTCTACCTCTAATACTCTCATCTCTAATAGATCTCCTTCTCTAACAACACCCTCTCTCTAATACTTCCCATCTCGAATACTTCTACCTTACACTCTTCTTATACACCCTCTACTTATACGCATATTTCTAATACTTCCATCTGTAATACACCAATGTAGACTACTACTTATAATACTCTCATCTCTAATAGACCCTTTTCTAACACCCCCCTGTCCAATATTCCCATCTCAAGTACTCCCATCTCTAATACTACAATCTGCATAGTACCCTCTTCTCTTATACTCCCCTCTCTAATACATGCTTCCCAGTCTAAATACGCATTGCTAAACTGCTGCTCATTCCCACATAAATATGCGAGCTCTGATTAGATTCATAAGTTTTAATGCTGCTTAATAAGTAGCTCTGACTAGTGCTAGTCCATCGGCAACAGGTGTTTGCCTCTTACACCGATCGAAGCGATAGCACTGACCACCACGCCCAACGCCCACAGTTGTTGTGGTTGCATTCAATTAAGCCGAGACGCATCCTTTGATATGTGGAACGACTTGGACAGGGTTGCCACCGCTCCTACTGACAAACGCGTGATTAATGACTTCAATTTGAATCGTGTTCTCTGTTTTTTATAGGCTACATATACGTGAAGCCGTGGAGCCAGTCTCCCCACTCGCTGTGGCTGTGGCGACAACCCACTCTGGGGAGAGACACGCGTGTCGCAGCAGAGTTGCCAACTTGTTTTCCCACCGTTTAATTGGCATAATTTGTCTAACAAGAACCACAATGCGACAGAGGGGCAACAACTTGTTCTGTTCCCCTCTCTCATTGTCTCCCATTCTCATTCTCATTCTCAGTTCTCTTCGCATATCAAAACATCGCGACTTGTTCTATTGTTGCTGTTGCTGTTGTTGTCATGTCTGGCCTACGCGGAAAGGTGGCATGAATTGTGTGGCATGGCATGGCATGGCATAGTTGTTGTTGCTGTTGCCATGCCGGTTCCAACTGCAATTGCAACTGCAAATGAATTCAAGAAAATCGTAACAAAAAGTTTAATGACCGAAATCGAATCGCTCGCTCAAGGTCTTTGCTATTCGATTGGACCTTTCGCTTGTAATCGAAAATATGATTATAGGAATTAGTAACCATAAAATGGATTAACTGTGCTACACACACTTGTCGACAGTGCTACTGTATAACAGTTGGATTCGATTCGCTTTGGTTTAGTTGTCTGAAATTAGTCTGTGGAAAGAAAAGATAGATAATAGTTGCTAGGCTTAGAGTAGACCAAGGAAAGTTGCACGACAGTATGACAGATGAAACAATTTGCAACAGCAGCTAGATTGTATAACAGTTTAGCTTAGACATAGACACCTTTTGTCATATACGACTATTGAGAGTATATTCAAGGGAAGTAGACCAGAGATATAGAGATATATTCTAGGATATTAGTTAGTTTACACACTCTAAAGTATCATTAAGACAGACTTTTTCTCAGTAGAGTAAGCTGAGATTATCTGGACTTAGTAGAGGTATTCTTTCGACTAGTACTGACACTGGTTATAGCTTAAAGACCCCAACAATTGGATGGCTTACTCCGCCAATCGATAAGAGCCACAGCTAAGCGAAAGTTCTAACGACTTGATAAACTCTTCACAAAACCCCTAAGGCTATCTGGCAGATGAAGCTATCTGTTCCCTTAGAGACACAGCTAAAACTTTCCAGCAGTATCTCACTGCTGTTCCACTTATAAATAACCCTTATCCAAACTATAGTTCACAACTCCCATTTGTGGCACAGGACTACTGTACACTCTGCCACAAGGCAAACGAGGCAACTGGGAGAATGATTAACGAGGCCAGCGAGGGTTGTCACAAGAATTCAAATTTATTCAAGAGTTGAGCAGCAGTTGCTGCCTTTCCAAGTCCTTCTGGCAGAAGTAGACATATAGTCCCACCCCATCGCCCACATAGCTGACCTTGTTGCTGTTCCGATTGAAGGCCACATCCCAGAGATTTCTATTCCCAGGACAGGGCAAATCGAAGTAGGTCTTGGTGGCACGCATGTCCCAGACTTTGATGGTGCCATTATGAGCACCGCTCACGAAATGCTGTTCATCCGGAGCGAAGGACAACGACATAACAGCGGCATCATGTGCCGGCAGAGACTCAACCAGACTGCCCATCCTGAGGTCGATAAACTTGATGGTCTTATCATCACAGGCAGCTACAGCCAGGCGACGACTGTGGCAGAAGTTGAGGCGACGCAGGGGCGAGTGGACGTTACGCTGCCGCACCACCTGCCCAGTGGCGCCATCTAGGAGCGTAAAGATGCCGCTCCGATCAGTGTAGGCCAGCGTGAGCCGATCCTCAGTGCAGGCCAAGCCCAAGACATTATCCGAACTATGCGTATCATAGGTGTACAACATCAACCCGACCACGTGTCGTACTGGTGTATGAGTCCGTTTCCGGTTCCGACTGCCACCAAAGACGGTAGACCAGTAGTCGTTGACCAGGCCACAACAACGATATCGGCACTCCATACCTAAAGTCGAGCAGCATCAGGCTGCCATCCACAGCCACGGCTGAGATCAGTCTGCTATCCGGACACAGAGCCAGATAGTGCACAGCCCAGGGCAGCAGGTGAGTCTCCTGATATTCGAAAGAATGCTCCCCATCATCCGAGACGTAGTAGATCCTCAGTTCCTTATCGAATCCGGTACAAATGACAAATTCATCCGGGATGCGCTCAGTGCACTCTTCCCTCAGTTCGGGGCTATTCTGCTTCTTCCCCTTCTTACCCCAGACGCAGCCCCAGATGCGGTTATTGGGGCACAACTCATCGCTCTGCTTGGACACACACTCCTCACTCATTTCTTTAATTATATTCGATTCCAATTTTATTCTCTCCATTTTCCAAAGCATTTGCCAAAGCAGCAATGAAACACTAGATTTTTTCGAGTGTAGTCTACAAGCCACCCACGTTGTCAGCAATATGCAAATTGGGCATAATCACAGTTACCAGGCCAAGTGGAAGCTGGCGGAAACTTGGCCAAGAGGATTGGCACAGAAGCCACAAACTGAGGCACAGCCTGAGCTAAATATAGAAGGAGCTGAGCAAACTGTTTACTAGGCTCGTGTTCAGGAAGGAAAGGAAGCAAAGGCGGCGCCTGGGCTAAAGTCAGTCAAGTGTTAAGACTGAGATGCAGACTGAGATGTGGAGCGACTCGAGCGCAAGTCATTTGTCAGACTTATAAGAGTCAATCAAATCGGCAACAGATCATAAATGCAAACCCTATAGACAACTGCAGAACCACTTCAGTTTATGCAAATCTACAAAAAGTCGTTTGAAATTGAGAAATTATCAGCAAACGTGAGCTGATCAAATTGGCTATGCATACTAAATTAACCAAGGTAAGATAATAAGATAATAGTTGTATTCGCTGTAATTAAATACAGTTCATTCGACATGCCTTTAGAATTGTCTGTAGAGTTTTGTCTAGTCTTTAATTGCACTACTCTACAGGCAGTAGCTGACCTCTACAGACTGCCATGAGTAGGAATGAAACTTGGCCTATGGGAGTCACTGGGGTATAGATACGAAATGAAGCTGAGCTAGTCACATAACATGGAATATTTATTTGCTTATTTACTTGTGTATCTACTGAGTTAAATATGTAATACAATCGATCGACTCACAGTCACATTATATGCGCCACGGCCTTGCTTTCTGTAGCCTTTAACCTCCAAATTTACCCAAATTCAACTGGATTTCAATTTGAATTCGAATCTTAAGGGGCGTCTAAGGGCCATTAGGAATTATCCCGTGAAGAGATTAGGGGTCTATGTCTGATCGATTGGACTGTGTGCTGATAGCTCCACATCAGTCAGGACAAAGAGTTTTATATACTGCATAGATAATTCTATTTGTAAGCCCTCTTCAAGCTATTCTTAACTCCTTTTCACAAACTGCCAAATGTACTTCAAATATCTATATATAATAACATAATCTAAGGGACGTCTAAGGGCTATAAGGTGTAATCTCACGAAAAGATGAGGTCAATATGTCTGACGATTTGGACTATAGCTGTACATCAGTCAGGAGAAAGAATTTTATACACTACAAACTTAGATAATAATATATTTAAGCTCTCTTCAAGCTATTCCATTTCACAAACTACCACATGTACTTCAAGCATCTATATATAATGCCCTATATGCCACTTGCCTAAACCCTAAACCCTTGGTAAAATTGCACTAAAAATGCTGTCAAATATTTGCTACAACTTTTGATAAACTGCGCTTCAAGCTGTCTCTATGGACGGGGGTGCGCATCACACACCCTAGGCAAGTCATCAAAGTGTGCCTGAGCACCTCATGTAGCAAGTATGCAGCAGTTTGTGGCAGGTGTGCTCGAGATAAACACACTCGTTATGTATGCAGAGTACAAGCTCACCTGTGTGTGTGTCTCTGTGTCTTGTTTTAGCTTTTTCTAGCTGCTGTTTTGGCTGCTTGTTGGTGTCGCTCACTCCACTTTGTAGTTTGTCTTTTTGGCCATAAAATTGCGCTCAAGTACAGCTCACATTTGCCATGGCTGTAGAGCTTGACCCAGGTGGTGTGTGGCGTGTGTGTGTGTGTGTGGTGTGTTGCCCCGCCTACACACACCTCAGCTGTGTTGCCGCTCAAGCGTGTCTTCACTGTTGTTGTTGTTGTTGTTGTTGTTGCTGTGTTGCAGCTGTCCGTCCACCGTTTGGCAATCAAGCAAACGCCGGCCTCAGCATTTTCCAAGATGAAAATGCAAATTTCTGCAAAAAGGAAAAATCGAAAAATATGTAAAAATTTCAGCTGATGGTTTATCGTGGGTTCATTGAACCGCAACTAAAGCGAGTGATATGAAAATTTGCTAAAGAACTGCCACATTTTCGCATATTGAATCGGTTTGGCTGCCAGCTGAAGGTGAAATGTGGGCAAAACGGAAGCAATTAGTTTCATTTGTTCAACACACAGAGAAAGTGCCAGCTGAAATTGTTATACAAAACGCGTTGACGCCTCGACTCTACGACTCTACTCCAAGCGACTGCCAATAAGCCAGCATTGGTAATAAACACGGCCAAAAAACGACAACAAAAACAACTTTTAGTGACCATCAGCAAAGACACAAAAAAACAATAAACAAAACACCGCACACACATCAAACTTGTCGCGTCATTATCAGAGATCTATAAATGCCCAGTCTTCAGTCTCGAGTCCCCAGTCTACATCTTGAGCATCATCATCATCTTCGACTCAATCAGCAGCTTCAAACCGGCTGCTACTTGTAGTAGGCCCACTCTATTGCCACAAACAGTAAACAGTAAAAACAAAACTCGTTAATTTGTTTTTTAGATAATTAATAGTGTGGCATAACCATTGCCATTCGTCAAATATTCACATTTGGCTCGGCTTTTATGCATTTCGGAAATATCACTTTGGGGCAGGTCATAAAAGACCAAAAGCTGTTGGGAAATTGAGGAAATACTGTATGTGGGAAAAGGCAAAGGGAGAAGCAGTGTAAGGAGAGGCAAAAAACCTCTAGAGAAAAGTGTAGTAGAGAAAGCAGAGAGTAGGAGCCACAAATGAGATTGATATAGAGTAGATTGACATTGGTATAGTGAAGGGCAAAAGAGCTGGAATGACGAAGAGGTAGACGAGCAATATATGAGACTCAAAGGAACAGATGAAGAGTGAGACTGAGGCTTTCATATCGGTGGATAAAGATAGACAGATGGATAGATAGATAGACAGATAGATAGATAGATAGACAGACAGATAGATAAATAGATAGATAGATAGTAGATAGATAGTAGATAGATAGATAGACAGATAGATAGTAAATAGATAGTAGATAGATAGATAGACAGACAGATAGTAGATAGATAGAGAGATAGATGGATAGATATAGAGGGAAATGAGATCCTATATTAAGATAGATATCGAGTTGGACTTGGATAGAAATATTTGTAATTGACTTACACATAAACTCAAAATAAATGTAGAAAATATTGAAAAGAATCTTGTACTTGTAATCACTATACTTTTGCAAGCAAAGAGTTCAATATTCCACATTTCACAGAGTAATTTCCGCCAGTATAGAAAACTCAGTACTATGCTCACTCTGTACTGAGCATTTCTCTAATTATTTCACCCAAGTCAGACCCCATTTGCCACTCGTATTGAACCCGGCTGAATCGGCACAGAGAAAACACAAATGAAACCGATGAAAAGTGCTAATAACTTTGGCTTTGGAGCAGAATCTTGCATCAGCCTCGGCAATTACAATCAATCAGAAATCTCCGCATAATAATCATTAGCCAGGCGAGTCATAATGCCTGGTAATTTCCTATATATAAAAAGAGGGTATAAAAAAAGAGACTGTCGGCCACCCATTCTCCACTCCCCACTCTCCACTCCCCACCCCTCTCTATTCGATTCATAATCATAATGAGCGGTTTGACCGCATAACGGTATGTGATTATCTCTGATATGTGAAATGATATCGCAGTGATATTAGGTTGATTGCAAATACCACGTCGTATGAGTCGAACGAGTGTATTCACTGTGCCACATTGTGAATACTGGGTGAATAGTTACGCTGCTTTTAAGTCTCTGTGTCTCTGCAGAGACACCTCAAAGCAAGGCCGCTCCATGTTTGTTTTCGACAAGTTTTCTCTCTGCTTTTTCTTCTTTTTTGTACAATTGTGGATGGGTTCGAGTCGGAGTGTAAAGTGAATCTTGTAAATTACATTGAAGGTCTTCATGTTTCATGTTTTTTGGTTTTATGGCGAGTGTGTGTGGCCTTCCCTCTTGCCTCTGTTATCTACACTCTGCTATCTGTTCTAGCTGGCCTAAAGGTTGGCTTTTATGGCATCATCATCATCATAGCCATCATCGCAACTTTTTCATGACCTTTTATGGTGACTTGTGGCCAGAACAACTTGCCGATGAGTCTCTAGACCCGACTCGACCCGGCCAGACC
This sequence comes from Liodrosophila aerea, assembly GCA_035045005.1. NCBI lineage: Eukaryota > Metazoa > Arthropoda > Insecta > Diptera > Drosophilidae > Liodrosophila > Liodrosophila aerea. The sequence continues at coordinate 727,841 of JAWNNL010000005.1, forward strand.
ATGTAATGTACTAACTTTATTCCCAACTCTAGACTCGGCTTCACCTCTCCATATTTAGCGCTTAACTTTTGCTGATGGAGCCATAAAACGTGCTAGTTGTGGTAGCATTTAACATTTGATGAGCTGTAGGTGTTGGCAGTGGATCCATGGGGATATAGACTTCATGATGATAATGAAATAAAGGAGAGAAAATCTTTTAAATACAGCCTTCAACATATAGTGGATCTATGGGGGATATAGACTTAGTAATGATAATGAAATGTTCAGGGAGTTACAAAGGAGAGAAAATCTTTTGAATACAGTCTTCAACATATAGTGTATCTATGGGGATATAGACTTACTGATGATAATGAAATATTTAGAGTCTTTTGTACCAAGAGTCTGCCCTATAGGTCTAGAACACGAGGGTGTAGAGGTATCTTCCCCATAGTGGATATAGTCTTAACCATACTCTACATTTCGACTAATCACTGGCTGAATCATTGAGCTACTTTTATTACATGTTTATTATGATTCTTCCTTCATTCATTAAACCACAATTCCGCTGAATGTACTCTGCACAAATCCGAAAATAATTCACACTATACAACTGCATTTTCCCCCACAGACATTTATGACTCATTATGCCATAAGAATTGAAAACAACATTATTTTCTCCCCCTCTTCACATCACGTGCCGGCATGCATCCCCCCTCTGTGTTAGCCAAGCGAAACTGCTAAAATTTAGACATATTTTGTACATATTTTCGCAACGTCAAGAGGCGGAAAAACTCTTGTCTATAGAGGCGTACGGTATGGCTACATGGCGTGTAAATGCTTTACTAAATGCTGCAATTTGTATTACGGCCAAATTGATTCAGCCAACAATGCAACGAATGTGTAATAAAAGCCATAAAAAGCGAGCAGGAGAATTGCATTCATCATTGATTAGGCAAGCGGTAGAGATACCCTGTAAAGAAACAGCTTTACATAACCTAATTTCAGTCGAAAGAGAGAAACAAGCTGACTCTTTAAACATTTATAGCCTGGGCCAAAGGCTCAACAACCACTTTCACAACAGCCTGTCCCCCCTCCCCTCCTTCCCACTGTCACTAATCTCACTGCGCTTTTCCACTCAACAATTTATTGTCATGGCTTTTCCAAGGTCCCGACAGCATGTCGCTTTTCCAGTTGGATGCAAAAGAGTCCAAAAAAACAGATACCAGCGATAAATGGAAAAGTGTTGCCTCTGCCTCACTCTCTGCAACTGTCGCTCTTGCCTGGTTACTCAGCATGTTGCATGCCGCTTTTAATTGCATGTTTCGTACCCATCAAATTGTACTTAGCCATCTCGTTTAGGCCAGCAATGCTTTGATTAGATACTAGACTATTTTGACTGGCTTCCATGGATTTTATTATTGAATCACGCGTCGCACACAAATCACGCGGCTTATCAATCAGATAAGGAGAAACACACACTTGAAGTGCGCACAGTGGGGCAAAACACAGTGAAAGTATCAGCAAATAATGTATCTATTAATTATATTTGGCTACTAAATTGAGTAGCAACTGTCAAGTCTAAACTGTTGTCTTCTCCTTTCTTTCTTTCCTTCCCCCTTTCCTTCGCTCATTCACACTCTCTAACAACTTGAGTTGTTGGCCTGTTGATGGCAATGAACTTGACACTATTAGGGCTTCTTGCCAATGCCTCAACCTCTCCTCAGCCCCCTTTCTTGTCCACTCCTTCCGCCACTTCCTTTACCCCACTGTCACTACACTGGCTAAAAGCAAATTCTTGGCCAATTTTGAATTCCTTTAGCTGTCCATAATAAATACAGTCAGCCTATACAGAGACATTTGGCTTAAATGGCAAATGGCCTTAGACGGATTTCATTAGAAAACGCTAAAGCAGGAAGCTCTCGGACAGCTGACACGATTAGCTGACAGACTGCAGACTGCCAAGTGGAGCTAGACTAGAGGAATTGCTTCAAGTATTATACTGTATACTGAGCTTAAACTGGACTCGAGCAGTTAGTATGAGAACTGTATATATATTAGGAATAGTATTTGAAGTAAAAGAAGAAGTAGTAGTAGGAGTAGAAGTAGAAGTAGAAGTAGAAGTAGAAGTAGAAGTAGAAGTAGAAGTAGAAGTAGAAGTAGAAGTAGAAGTAGAAGTAGAAGTAGAAGTAGAAGTAGAAGTAGAAGTAGAAGTAGAAGTAGAAGTAGAAGTAGAAGTAGAAGTAGAAGTAGAAGTAGAAGTAGAAGTAGAAGTAGAAGTAGAAGTAGAAGTAGAAGTAGAAGTAGAAGTAGAAGTAGAAGTAGAAGTAGAAGTAGAAGTAGAAGTAGAAGTAGAAGTAGAAGTAGAAGTAGAAGTAGAAGTAGAAGTAGAAGTAGAAGTAGAAGTAGAAGTAGAAGTAGTTCGAGTAGGAGTAGTAGTAGATAAATAGGTATAAGCGGAGAAGTAGAGTCCTTTAGAAGAGTAGAGAGCCAGAAGCAGAGGAAAATTACAGAGAAGAAGGTAGAGGCAGAGCCAAAGCCAGAGCGAAAGCCAGAGCCAAAGCCGCAGCCTGAAGTATAGGTAGAGATGAAGCAGAGCTAGAGCTGGAGAATGTAGTGCAGATATAGAGCTGAAGAGAGGAGAAGACTGAGGCAAAGCAGAGCGAAACTAAGTTATTTAAGCAGCATGACTAAAAGTCGCGTAGTCTACACCTTGAACCCCGCCACGTAATGCCCCGCTCACAGTCCTCTCCCCTCCCTACAAACAGGCAGACCAACAGACTTAGCGGCGACCCTGTAGCCCCTAGACACGCCCCTTTCTGGTGGCAAACGAAAGCGAAAAGCAGCTCAAACCACAACGAGACGCTGAGAAGAGGGAAGACTATGGAAGAGGCAAGAGCGGGGCGCAGAGTGGGCGCAAGTTTTGGCCAAGTGAGAGCGTGACAAGCAGCTAAAAAAAAAATGAAATGAAAACAACAACAAACAAACAAAATTAAGCACGTTAAAGCGTAACACTCGCACAATAACAACAAACAACAATTATCGGCACAAAGAAAGAGTGTGAACAAAAACACAACAATAATCATAATAAAATAATTAATTCTTGCGAGAAAAAGCTGCTTGTTAAATGTGACAAATTGCGCTGTGTGTAGGGTTTGATTATTAACGAAATTGTCATGTAATGATTATATAGTGATTATATAGTTTCTATATGGTAGAACATGTAGGAAGTGATAACAGATGGCAACAGTGATAAGGGCTGAGGAGATAAGTTGGACAATTGTTAACTAAAATATAACTCCAGTGTGTTAATTGTATGGGTAATCTACAACTGGCTATAAGACCACTTGGTAGGGGGCTTAAGCAGATATATAAACATATTATAATCAAGTATTATAAACTGCAAATATAAGTAAATGTATTAGCAATAAACGTGGCACTGGCTTACGCTTACCCCAGCTGCATTTCCCTCACCTTTAACCCCCTCAATTTTCTCTCACTTAAGGAGGTCTCAAACACTTTCCACTTCCAAATCCCACTCTAGGGTATCTGTTTACAAAGTTTAGCTTGCCTTTCAACTTCTAAGGTTTACTCTGCCTCAACTGCAATGCCATAAAGTTCTCTTCATATTTACATAGGATTTGCTGCCCCTTCCCTTTCCTACTACCTGTCTGCCTTTGTGGCAAGCCGCTTAGGCGTCTTCACTTTTTATTTCAGTGCAGTCAAGTGCAGTCAAAGCAAACATTTAAAGCCTGCTCTCCCCACTTCTCCCCCCCCCCCCCCCTCCTGATAGTCCGGCTGTCTGCCTTGTCTCACTTTAGTTTGCATTCAATCAATTCAGCTTATCAACTGCGCCTTATCACAGCCGACTTTAGTGCATATTAAAATTCAATTTTCCAGTAATTGCTCTGTGATTAACTAAGCGTGTGTCTATTCTCTAAAAGTCGCCTATCGGTGACGTTCATCTGTTCCAAGTATTTCTATTATTTAGCTTTTGTTTCCACTTTTTAAATGAACTTTGCCTGCAGTTTGTGGCTCTCTGTGTTTGTATTGCAAATTGCCCTCACAATTTCAACTCGAATTGTGCTCATCATCATTGCCATTATCATCGTCATCGTCATTATTATTACTCAGTGTGTTTCACTTACTGTCAGTATTTCAATTTATGCCCCCAGGCAGCGACAAACTGCACATAGTATAGGGTTTATGAAGTAAACACAACTTGACTGCGATATGGTGTATAGAGTAATCTCGGGAATCATCTGAAGTACATATCGTACCCAAGATCATTTCCATTAACTCTACACATTGTATTAGTAGCAGCTAGTCATATCTATCGCTTCATCTATCATATTTATATACATATATATATTATCATCGTATAAGGTATCGTATCATCCAGTTCGTCCCTCTTATCAGCTCTGTTCTCAGCTCTTGCATCTCCATCTGCCTTACTATTTCTATTACTATTCTATCATCACTTGCCTAAGATCATTTCCATTAACTCTACCCATTATATCAGTGGATTCTAGTCAAGTCTATCGCTTCATCTATTATATTCATATTCTCTTCAGTATCAGGTGTCGTATCACCTATATGTGTCCCTCTTATCAGCTCTGTTCTCAGCTCTAGCATCATCTTCATCTCCATTACTATGTCTATCACTACTCTATCATCACTAGTAGCAATCTTAGCATCATCTCCATTAACTCTGCCTTCATACTAGTAGCATCTAGTCGTATCTATCGCATCATGAGTCGTATCTAGTCTCCTTCCTCTTACCGCCTCTCTTATCTACTTTAGCTTCATCTCCATTACTACATTCATTATCTCTTCTTTAATCTCTCATTACCTCTATATTAGCTAGACCTAGTACATAGTATAACCTGGTCCTACTGTATTTTTATGTCATATCTATCGCTTCATCTATCACCTTAGCTATCGTATCTAGTCTCCTGCCTCTTATCAACTCTAGCATCTTCTCTATTACTACTTCCATTATCTCTGCTTTAATCTCTCATTACCTCTCTATTAGCTGGTACTATATACTCTGGTTCTACTGTATTTTTATGTCTTTTTCGTTCGTTGTATTCAAGTTAATTGCACCGTCATCTGCCCAGTCTGGCTCTCTTCCACTGCTGCTACTGTTTAGTCAATGAATTTGATTTATTTAATCATTTATTCAATTCCATTAAATTTTGCTGCTGCTTTTGTTTATTTTTAATTGGATTTCACATGTTGAAAGGCTCTGCTGCAGCTCGATCAAAGTCATAAAACGAGTTGAGATTTATTAAAGTCAACGCTGCATATTTAATGAAGATGAATGCTCAAGCATTTAGTCCGTTTGTTTAGGTTTAGTTAGTATATAGTATATCCAATTATTTAAATGTATTATAATGTACTATATAGACACTCATTCAGCTGCCAAATCGCGTTGTCTCTAGCGTTTTTATGCATTCCCATTCAATTGCAATTGTCCTTCTATCCCTGATATGCATTCTCTCTTCCCTTCTGTGCATAAAAAAGCGAATTATTGATTTACGGCCACACGTCTGCTGTCATTGCCAAGATAGAGTGGCTGGGAGAGAGAAAAAGGGAGCCATACAGTCTGTGCAAAAAGTTCGTGACAACTACAAAAGCCAGACGATAAAGCGCAGCAGCAGTTGCAGTTGAATGAGTGAGGTGTGAAGGGGGAGGGGGGAGGAGTGAGGAGGCCCTAGGGTGGTCCTTTTGGCAGAGTGCAAAGTTGACTCAACCTTAAGCACACACACTTTACACTCTACACTCTACACTCTTTTCTAGCTACTGTACCTTGTGCAGAGGCTGCTGCACTATGGGCAAACTTGAAGTGCAAGCAATGCATGCGAGTGCCAAAGAAAAGCCAAGGAACAACCCTTAGAAATGCAGCCAACGATAGCACCAGTTCCCACAGGATGCCGAGCACAAAGCGGACAAAGCAAAAGCTACACAGAGAGAATGGGAGAGGAACACCAACACCGGCAACTGCTAGGGAAATTGCGTTAAGCAAAAAGCAAAATGGATGATAAAAATAATAAAATGAAAAAAAACAAAGCTCAACTATGACTGCTCTGCTTCTTCCTCTCTCTCTTCTTCTTCTCTCTCTCTATTATCTACTCCAGCTATTCCTGCTCTGCCTTTAGCTACTCTGCTCTGCTGGGAACAGTTTTTTGTCATTATGTAAGCATGGCCCTCGCCTGGGCACTTCTATTTACCTCTATACCTACAATTCTACTCCTCTCTATCTCTATCTGTTTCTTCTCCATCTCTCTTTTCTGCTCTTCCTCTTTCTTCTACTTTTAAAAATAGCCAATTCAATAAACTCTCTGCCAACTTCCTAAAGCCACAGGGCAAACACAAATATCCAAAGCAAAACCCAAGCAATGCTCCATATCCAATCCTCCCCTTCCTCCCCCTTCCCCCTGCTGCTCATCCATTGGCCACACACATGACTGCATTTCCATCAGGTGAAAATACCGCTACACATTGACAGCTGCTGTCGAAAAATGTAATGCAGCCAATTTATGAAAATTATGCCTAATTTGCGGTCAGCCCAGCTGGAAACACAACCCTCCCCCACTCCCCATGCCAGCCCTAAAATGGGGTCAAAGGGAGCGACCTGGGCTGGGCTGGGTCTAGGGCTGGTCTGCCCCAAAATTAGCTTAGACAGAGTCCAATTAATTAGGCAGAACTTGCGTGTCATAAGCCGAGTTTGCAGTTGGGTTTAACTAAAGGGTTTTGCTGCTCTATTCTGAGTGAGGAAATCGACATGGAGGAGGAAAATGCTATTATGATTGACTGGAAAGTGTTAGAAATGTGAACAGTTTTGATACAGTCAGATTGAGCCTGAATTATTGTAATGTAGGCTCTATCTAAGTGCTGAAATTTTGTATAATTATGTGCTGCTAAATTCCCTAAAATAACTTAGAAGCATATCCTATAGTAGGCAGAACTGAATCGGTCTATAGTGAATAACTATGCATCTCCTTGAGCAGTTAGTTAGTATTTGAGCTTGATTAACTAGCTATTATCTCCCCCTCTTAATATAAACTCCAATCAGAAGGCTTGAGTATATTATGCCTTGAGAATCTTTTACTTTGAGGAGAAAGCGGAGACTGTCCATCCCCTTCTTTGCTCCTGGATTTGGTCTGTTGCTACCTTCAGATCTGACAGACACTGCGACTTAAAGAGGCCTCAGGCTGGATGTAATTCCTGTAGTCACGAGTATAACTGAGTTTATGCATCACAATTACATCTGCCCTAAGTGGCTAAGCAATCTTCTACCCTACCCCAACCTATGCCCCTTGTTTTCCTCTCAATATTCTCTACAAGTTCATCCCAATTTCAGAGACTATTACTCTCCAATATCTCTAGTTATTGTATCTACAAGTACTCTAAAAATATCTCTAATTATATTGTATCTACAACTTTAGATTCACTTACTCTTACTCTCCAATATCTCTAGCTATATTGTATCTACAGTCACTCTTACTCTCCAATATCTCTAATTGCATTGTATCTACAAGTAATTATGTCGCGTTTACACAATCCCGCATCACGTAACGTACTGCACTTTAGTTTCAAGGGTATTCTGAGCTGCGTCTATGGTTTCTGCCATTGTTTTTAGTGCTCAGTTGGCCAAGGTGTTTGGCTGAGAACAAGTTGTTTTTGCCATTGGTACATTATGCAATTGCATTGTTGTCTGTCTGAGTAGAGTTACAAGGGGGCGTGGCAGTGGACAAGTCATGCCACAGCATCGGCTCAGGCTGTGGCTTTAGCCAATATTGAAAGCAAGTTAATTGCAATTACAACAGAGCCGACAGAACAATTGTTGTGCCTGAGCTTAGACAGCGGCAATCAAGGGTTAAGCGTTTGTTACATTACTAAGTAGCTGACCTCCTCTACCCCCGCTTCCTCCCGCTCCATTAGGCAAATGTATGCAAATGTCTGTGGCCTGCAGGCGTATTGAACTGAGGGTAAGTGGCAAGTGTGATGGGGGCAGGGGCAGTGGCAGGGGCAAGTGTCTAGTGTCTAGACCTCTGTGCCTCACCCACCAAGTGGCCAAAGCTTCGAGTAAACACTAAGAGCGGCAAACATAGTTCTAGCACCGTTACAAAACGCTTTGCCCCTCACTGCTAAAAAACTCAACTCAAGTGGCCAAAAAAACGCTAGTTGAAGTTGAAGCGCTGTAAATTAACACAAAGCGAAAGAAAAACTCAAGAGTTGTTTAGAAATCTAATTGAAAAATCTATAGAGAGGAATTTCAAATGAAATTCAAGTTGCGGAATAACAAACTAGAGCCAGAAAGGGCGAGGGAAGGGGAGGCTAAATGTACTAAGTGAAGCAGGCAAATGGAGATACTTTTTAGCTGGACGATATTATCGAAGAACTATATAGATATCGATATTATCGACATCATGCAATATACTTATATATTTTATACATTTTCAACGAATGTAGGTTATCAAAAGATAGATATTCACACAGTCAAACCTTAGACTAAGCTAGCACTTCTCACTGTGCATCTTTTAGATTGGAATGTCTGAGGCACAATTCTGACAGCAACTGTGGATAGAGTCGAAAACTATTCATGTAGTTATGCCACCAGCATTGCAACTTTCTATTCATCGAATTGAGCTTGGCTCGTGTGATATAATCTCGGGTTTTACATTTCGATCAAGTCGAGATCAGTGAACCCCAACAGAAGCAGTGGGAAACCAAAGCAGAAAACGTTTAACTACAGCAAGAACAGTGCCTGATTTCCGCTAGACATAAAACTGATTTGCGAACAAGTAGGTAACAGTTTGTGGCAGTGTATGCCACATATGGCAAACGACATAAAACATGAACAAAGTCGGCAACATTTGGCGACGACACGACCTCAAATGGCAACTGTTGTTGCTATTGCAAAAGATCATCAGCTCGAGTCGTGTGCTAAGCTACGCCATATACCGAAACTAGATTTTGACCCAGCTGCGCGTGGGTTACAACTGAGAACAGCTGCTGCGACTGTTCCCACTCCGCTCGCCGCTCGCCTCATTCGTGTGCCAAATTTGGAATGTTTCAAAATTGATACAATAAATTTGAGGCGAAAACCAAATCGAAACGAAACGACACGAAACGAGACGACGAAGCAGAAATGGAAAATGTAAAAAATAATAGTGATAAAAAATTTACATAAATGTGACATTTGCATGGAAATTGTCGCATTAATTGTTCATTTGTCATTTTGTGCATATTTATCTGCGTTTTATCTAGATACTCGCTTTATCTGGCTGCGACATTAATTAAGAATAATTTGTTTCCAGCTGCAGACTAATCAATGCGCGTGGGCGAAAGTTTTACGCTGGCTTTGGCTCGTGTTTAATGGCAACTTTACGAGTTTTAAAGTCGGCGACAGATTAAAGGGCACAACAGATGCAAGAAACAAGACACGAGTGGGGGGAGAGACTACTAAAAATAAACATAATCTGGCCAGCAGATCACACAGACCCTCCCAAGCAAGAATAAGGAAGCAAACGCTCCCCTTGTGGCAAGAGGAAATGCAACAATAAAAACAATGCAGAGCAGTCGCAGTCGACGTACGTCAAGCGCAACTGTTACTACAAGACACAAGACACAAGTTGTTGGGGTGAGGGGGGTGAGAGAGTGGGCAGGGAGTGCATTGAAATTAAATATGGTTTGTAACAAGAAATCCGCACTAAAAATAAACAAAAAGCAGCAGCAGAAGAAGCAGCAGCAAAGAACACGCGACGACAGCGTAGGGTGTAACAGTAGTACTCAGTAGCGAGCAGCACAGTAGGCAAAAGAACCAGCTGCATTCAAATAGAACCAACATTATTTACCTATGCAAAATCATAATTTATCGCTTGAATCAGCGAAAAAGAACCAATTGCATTCAAAAAGAACCAACATATTTTATCTATGGAAAATAATATAATATGAATCTATCATAGAAAAGCACCAATTGACACTTAAGCGAAAAAGAACCAACTGCATTCAAAAAGCACCAACATGACTTACCTATGCGAAATAATATACAGTGTGTTTCATAATCATAAGACACTTATGTATATATATTATATCTGGTGATAAAGGCTTAATCATCATTTAGCAAGAATCATTTGATGAAACATTTTTTTAAATTATTTTTTATATATTGTATATCATCCTCGACTTTTGAGAACCTCTACCAAATGGTTTTCCTATTAATCCTATTAATTTTATTTTAACAGCATAATTCTAAAGTGTCTTATGATTATGAAACGCACTGTATTATGAGTCTATCATAGAAAAGCACCAATTCCAGCAGCGCATAAAAAAAACACCACTTTTAGCACCACTTTTAGCACCCTGTGGCAACCCTGCATGCCAGTGCATAAATATGTATGCAAATTACATAGTCTACAAATTAACAATGTGGCCTCCACACACACACACACACTCACACACACACTTGTCTACATTTCTTGTTGCGGAAATATATAAAGTGCAACTGGAGTCTTTTGCATATTTGCATAAATCGCGGCCATTGCAAAACAATTAACTGCAAGCAACAGAAAAGAAAAAGCAAAACAAAAACAGAATAAAACAAAAAAAAACGATAAATAAGCAACAAGAACAGCAACAACAACAACAACAACGATAACAAATCATTATCAAAAGCAAAGCGAGCGAACGGGCAAGAACCTAAGACAACAACAAGCAGCAGCAGCAGCAAAAACAATAACACACGACGCTCTCTCGCGCTCTCTCTCTCTCTCTCTCTCTGCGCCCCCGCTCTCCATTGAGCGATCAACGGTTCAACAAAGGGCGAGCCTTGCCCACAATGGCTTGTTGTTGTTGTTGTTCTGCTTCTTCTTCTTCTTCATGCTGGTGCCTGACCAAATTCTGCACAAGGCGAAAACCAGTTATTAAATGGGCATAAAAAAAGTAGCGGTTAATGCAGCAACAACAACAACAACAAGAACGTAAAAGGAGCATTTAACTGTGTGTGCAACGGGTCAACGGCGTTTTTATTTTTGGCCAGGTGTCCCAGCTGTTTGGGATCGGTTTGGCAGGCGCATGCAGCAACAACAGCAGCAACAACAACAACAACAGCAACAAAATGCAACAATGCCCGGCCCCCACTCGCGCGCTTCTGCGCAGTGTGACCAGATGCCGCTACTGTGAAAAATTGCACATTCTCATTCTCATTTTCCTTTTGCTGCTGCCTTTAACTGCGTTTTACTCTTCACGCACCTGTCCAACTTTTGGCAGTGCAACAACAATTTATGGCAGATTACTTTTGCCGCAAACACACACACACACGCACACACACGCACTCCCTCTGCCTGCCTGCCTGCCTGCTGTATGTATGTATATGTGTATATACGCGAAGTTCAACTTCGGCGCAGCAGCAGCAGCAGCTCTCACTCTGTCTCTACTCTTTTCATCCTCGCACAGACGACGCTTGTTTTTTTCTTCTGTTTTTTTTTTTGCATTACATTTCTTTTGCTTTTTCCGCAAAAGGAGTGGCGTTCCACTGTTCGTTCAGGCTTTTGCTTTGCTGCTGCTTCTGTTTTGCATACACACTCACACACACACGAACACACACATGTATAGGATTATTTTGCGGCACTTTTGCTTTTCCTTTCGGCATTCCTTTCTGGCCACTCGTTTCTCGTTAAACAGTTATAAAATGTGCAATGCGTAAAACTATGAATCGTATTTTAAAAATCAATTACATTTGAATTCCTTTTTGCGTTTTCCTGCTTTTCTTATTTGTATCTGTCGGAACGCGTCGTAGGTGCGTCGTCTGGGCGAATATTTTCGCCTGCTGTGTTGCGCAGCTTACACTGTGGACAGGAGGCTTTTCCCTTTTCTCCCTTTGCTTTTCTCCTTTCGCAATTTCACTGACACTCCGAATGCATTTGTTTCAACAATTTTCACGCACTTTTTAAACAACTATATTAGCTGTTGTTGTTGTTGCTGCTGCGCGCAATGCAAGAACACACGTACCGCCGCGGCAAAATTTACTTTGTTTTTTGCATGAAGCCAAGTGAAAAATGAATTAACGCAACCACCCGATTTCCGTTCGTACGCGCCGACGTTTCGTTCACAACTAACTGTATGTGCCAAGACGGGTGAGTATGCATGCAGTGTTGCCACATGCAAATTGAAAAATGCACCAAAACTCAATGAAGTAGCATAGGCAAATTATTTTGCAAAATTCTTCGACATTTTCATTTATTGTGGTTCTGTACTCTGCAACTTATTCCCAATAATAAAATAAATATGTTGAACAATAAATTCATGTGTATAAACCATCATTCCAGCAATAGCAAAAATAAACACCAGTTTTGGCACCTTTGTGTTAATTGTGGTAATTGTGTATGCGGTCGGCTGCCACTCTTGGCGTTCTAGGGCCAAAATTGGCGCTATTTTATTTGTTGGCGCAATGACACTATTTTTGAAATGGGTTCTTTGGTTAATAAATTGGCTTGTAGCTAATAAGAAGCCTAAGCTAAAATCAATTTCAGCTAAAATTAACGCAGTATTGATTGGTTTTAACATATGAGTTGGTGTTTTTTCTTGCCCATTGGCTCATTTTTGAAATTTTCAAGTAATGATGCCAACTGGCTTGCAAGTATATGCGCCACTTGATCAACCAGCGGCTGCAATTTGCAACTCTTCTGGTTTTAAACTCGACTTTTTCTTGCTAGAGCTGGCAAAACATCGATGTAATGATATTATCGATAGAGTCATTGATGCAAATTGAATCGAAAAGTGTAGCTGCCACTGTTACCGCCTGATAATTTTAAAGTGCGCCAAAATTACAATACAATACATTGCTATAAATAATATTTACACAATGAGCATCGATATAGATAAAACAATAATTTTTACGACAAATTGAACGACAACAAAACTTTTCTTTGAATTTCGCCGTTGGCGCACTCTGTTAATTAACATTAAAAACAAGCACATAAAAAAGTGCAAATTTTGGCGCAAAAACGCCAAGAGTGTCAACTGTGTGTAAACAACGGACTGAAAATGAGGAATATATTTTTGTTAATTATTTTAAGCTGCACAGCGCATGCACAGGCGACCAAAAACAACACCTGTGATACGCTACTAAGAGAATTGGCCAATGCACAGTCTCACTTCGTTTATTGTATCACTCGATATGCCATACCAGTGCACGATGCGCGTCTTTGTGCCAGTTGCAAGATTGAAAGTGATAATATGAGCCAAAATTATACTCAATTGATGCAACACGAGAACTGCTCCAAGATATACAACGATGCAGACCGCGTCAACATAGTGCTCAACACAGAAAATGTGCTCCACGGCCTCTGGGAACGTGCCCACTGCGAGAGTATGAATAACTGAATCCCCCACCCCTTTTTTCAATCGTGTGATTCACATTTTTCCTTTTTTTTCAGATTGTTTTGCAGCCAATGGCGAGGTTTATCAAAACTTTTCGGCCTTGCAAACAGATTATAGCGATTGCGTGAGGAATACAGAAAAGGAAGTAATATGCGCACGTTGTTTGGACGAGTACATGAAAATGAACACATTTTACAAGGATTTGGATAAGAGCAATAAGGGCAGAATTTGCTTTGATATTGAGGATATGGTATGGCTTCTTTTATGTGTAATTTATCCCACTTACCCCCTCTCTAAACATTGCAGATGAATCGCACGCGTGTCAATTGGTCCAAGGAGCTAAAGTGCTGTCAACGCGAAGTCAAGATGGAACTGTTCCTCACCAGCGTTGGTATTGTGGCCGTGCTGCCCATACTGCTCTTCTACAGCGCCGCCTTTTGGCTGACAAAGCGGCGTGAGGCGCGTCATGGTCTGCTCAATGAACAGGAGCCTGAACTGGATGCGCCAAGCACCTCTCAGCTCATTACAGCTGCCATACTGGCCACTCCCAATCCGCCAGCGTTGACGATATCCGCTGAACCAGAGGCAGTTGGCAAGTTGATAAACGTGTCTTCCGACAGCTCGGATCTAAGCAGTGATGATGAGCCGGCACTAAAGCCAAAAACCCATTGAGACTCCAAGTCAAATAACTATACAGGTCTAGATGAGTCGAGGATTCATTTAATCAGACCAAGTGGAACTGAATCCGAATCTGCACGTTTGTGATGATGGAGCCTATTGCCATTGATCCATATCCGCATTCATAATCTCAAAGCTCAGGAATCAAACAGACCACAGGATTGGATTCAGCGGTTCATTCAGTCCGCTTGGCTGAACCCTCGACTCTTTACATATGATATTAGTTCATAAGCTAAACCATGTGCTGTTTTCTACCAATACATACCATAGTTCTTATGCTGTACATAGTTGTAAATGGATTTGTGTATTGAAGCATATGTTGAACATATTTGTGGGAAACCTTTTTGGTTAGTTTGTAACGTTTTGGTAGATGTCAAATGAGAATCTGCACTTATGATTAGGTGTATATACAAGTAATACGATTGTATCTGTTCCATCAGACGAGTGTGCCCAGGTGCTGTATGTCCAGATGCCGCTTGGAGTCCAGCTGAAACATTTGCTTCTGCAACGTCTTGTCCTCCTGCTGTCTATCGATATGCTGTATATGATTCTGTTGCCATGTATCATCCGCCTTCTCTATGGACTCTCTGTACTGCTCCATGTGTTGCGTGTCCGCCAGCTCGAACTCCCGCCCCAGGCACTCCAGCACGCCCAGTTTGGCCTTGAGCTGCTCGTTGGCCACAAGCAGTTGTCGCTCTACCTTGTAAATATCCGTAACCTGCGTGGATAGCTCTGTGTCCAGTTTATCGATCTGCTGCAGCACCTCTCCCTTGGTGTGATAGGCGTGCCGCACCTGTTGCTTCCTCACCTTGGCATGCAGGCGCAGCAGTTGCTCCTCCTCCCGCTGCAGCAGCTTATTGAGAGCATACATCTTCTCCAGCCAAAAGATTTCCACGTCCTCTGGCTGAGCACTGGTGGAGTGTGTGGGCGTGGCGGCATCAGCTAAAGATGAAGAGAGTTAGATGAGCAATCCTCTACTTCCGGAGATTATCGTTATTGGATATATATTCACCTGTTGGCAAACGCTGCTCCTCCAGCGCCTCAACGGGCTTGTCTAGCGCATTCAGGTAGGCATCCAGCAGATAGTTCTTGCCCAGCTCACGTTCCCTCACGCGATGCTTCTCATGCTCAATCTTCAGTATCTGCTGCTCCTTCTCGCTGTGGAGAATGAGAGAGAAATTACAACTGATTTTATATAGTTTCATAATCTACTCACTTCAGGAGACACATCTGCCTGTTGATGGTCTCGTCTTGTGCCAGTATGATGTGCATTAGACGCTCATTGGGATTCACTTGTGCTGCTTCTGGCTGCGATTTGGTTGCCTCTGCTTTGAGTGTGGCCACAACGTTTGCCACACGCTGCTTGCCTCTGCGACGGCGGAAACGTTCGCTGCGGGAACTGCCCACGGGACTGCCCATGCCGCTGTCCTTATCCGTGGACATGGACAGCATGGAGAAGAGCTGTTGCTGCTGGGCGGGATGCAGAGGATGACCACGCGTGGCGTTGGCTGTGGTTCTGGCAAGATTACGCAGCTGCAGCTCACACTGGAAAGGGAGGGATTAGGTGAAGCTGCCAGGAGATGCACTGCATCCTACTCACCAACTTTCTGCCCAAACTATCTCTCAATGGTATGACGTCCATTAATCTCGTGCTGCCGTCCAGATACTCCTCGAATTGGCAGTGCCGCAACTGCTTCACTATGACATATTGATGGGAATTGCTGAAGCCCTTGCCATAGGTAACCGGAGCTGTTGCCTCTTTGGTTTGCATGTTGATCTGATGGGATTTATGTGAAGACTTTCCACCTGCAACTCGACTTGGTTTCAGCTCCAGTTGTTGGTACTGGAGCAGAGCGTGTATCAGATCCGCACAGGTGGTGTTGGCATCCACACCAGAGACCCAATGCTTCTCGCCATCAATGGTAATGGACACCGTGTCCGACAGCGTCTCCATGGAACCATACGAATCGCAGTCCACATCCTCGTGCTGTGGCAGCAGCGAAGTGGAGGCCAGGGCTATGATTGAAGCCGAACCGGCATCATCTTCCAACATAGTTGTGGGCACTGAAAGGGGAAGAAGGGGGAAGAGGGAGTTAACCTTACTCTCTGATTCATTTTGTAAGGAAACCTGATTATCACATGACGTCAGCTCGAAATAACAAAAGTGGCAAAGGTTTAAACTGTTTGGCTTCTCTTAACTGGGCTAACAAGACACAAAGAAATGAAGACAAACTCCACAAACAAAACAATCGCAGCTGGAGTATTGTATCCTGATCAAATTGCTTCCGTATTGTTGTGTTTTGATTAATTGTTCAAGATATCAGCTTCCCTTCCGTTCTGCCAGCGCGTAAAGAGAAAGCGTAGAAGACACCAGTGGCAATTCTACAGCCAACAGATGTTGAATCTCTTACAGCTGTACCGAGAAATTCATTGATGAATTCCATGGCGAATTTACGAGTAATCAAAAAACAACTTCATTATGATCTTGTGGATGATCTGTAAAGTGGGTGAAGACCGGAAAGAATCGGTTGTTTGCAGTAGAAGAGGCTGACAAAGGGGAGAGAGAAGACTCGTATAACGTACATATTTGAAAAATATGAAAAATATTCAAAGGAAAACTAATCTACTACACATATATTAAGTAGAAGAATACTCGAGAGAATCTACTGTCGAAGAATAATTCGAAGAAGAATCTTGACTCTATAGAATAGGGTATTATTAAAAGGTATCTATTCTAATTGTACTTTCAAAGTAAGGTCAAATTATGTTAAAGAAGTGGTAGAAACCAGAGACTTTAAAGTAGGAAAGTATAGTACCACAAAGAATCTGTTGTAGCGAAGAAGAATCTATGGGTGAAGACTCGAAAGAAGCGGTTGTTGGTAGTAGAAGGGACTGATAAAAGGGAGAGAGAAGACTCGTATAACGTATTTGAAACCTATTCAAAAGAAAACTAATCTACTATACATATATTAAGTAGAAGAATACTCAATAGAATCTACTGTCGAAGAATGATTCGAAGAAGAATCTTGACTCTGTAGAATAGGGTAGTATTAAAAGGTATCTATTCTAATTGTACTTTCAAAGTAAGGTCAAATTATGATAAAGAAGTGATAAAATCTAGAGACTTAAAAGTAGGAAAGTATAGTACCGCAAAGAATCTGTTGTAGGGAAGAAGAATCTATGATGTTAAATCGATAAAAAGAAGTCAAGAAAATAAAGTATTATTGGTACTAATTCATGAAGTAAAAGATATAGTTAGCGTCATACATTTGCATGGTATCAATATATCGTTTTATAGTACTAATTCGAACTGTATCTCCCGTTTTTCTTCAGTTTTCTTGACTGGAAAATGCTTTTAGTGTCCACAACACGAAATGTGTTTAAAATACCGATAAGATCAATGAAAACAAGTCCTAATGTGTGCAATACGACACTCCCAAGTTGCCAATATAAATCTACGCCTATCCATACCAGTTTCTACAAACCAAATGGCAATCTTATGGGTATTTCAATCACAATCTTTCAATATATATCAAGTGGAGTGTAACAAGTGTGAGCTTATTAAAATGTTTAGCACAGTTCAAGCGATTAATGTAATACATAAATTACAGATCGTGGCTGAGAGAAACGAGTCTTAGAGCCTGTGCAGAATTACAAATTCCAGACACATTGGCATTTGGCAGACGGAGCGACGGACAGAGGGACGGACGGATGGACTGACTGACATCAGGTTTAGCTGTAGGAGCTTAAAGCATATACCACACCCTGAACGGAGTTACTTTGGCATTTACTTGCCGCCAAATGGAAGCACAATTTACTTAATCGTACTTAGAGCGTAATACAAATTGAGTTAAGAGTCTTGGCCATAACGAGAGAGTTGCTTTAAGGCGAGGGAAAAGCGTAAACATGAGAAACTTTCAAACCAAAATCAAAGGAAAAGAAAAAATGCCACAAACTGTAACACATTATTTAAGCTTACTTTTTACCATTTATAATGGTTAATTATGTGGAATTGTATGTGGTAAACACTCTGCGCAGGTTTTTCTCCCTGACTTTGAGGTTTGAGCTTTGCCTTTGGCTTGCGGCCGCCCATAGAAAGTTACAGTGCAGCACGTAATTATACGTACGCGACACAGTTGGTACTTAGTCGGCACTAAGCGGCAAACCGGTTCGCTCCGCGCCGAACCACAGTGAACCCTATAGAATCTGTTCTTTATGGTTGATACGAAACGGATTGAAAATACCTTCAATACATAAATTACGCATAACTAGCCGACTCTTCCGAGTTGTGGCTACTATTTTTAGCCCAGGCAGACTTTAATATGCCTTTAAACTATGCTGCTAATTTCATGATAATCGTCTGGTAATAAACCTAATAGTTAAGGAGTTGAGAAGTGGTATGAGAAAGAGTGATTCGGACTCTACGGGACCTTGGGGTGGCTCCAAATACTAGCATGGATTAAAGAGACCTGAGAGCACCTGTACTTGAGTGCTTTAATGGGGTCTTTACAGTTTGTACAGCTGGGAAATGTAGCGATATTCGAATGAAATACTAGCATCAAGTATTATTATGCTTTTTTGAACAGTAATAGGATAATTTTATAACTAAACCATGCTCAAGAAATACTGAAATGAAGTTTGTTTATACTCAATTCAAGTGTAATCTCTTTTACCATTCATTCCACCTCATTTCATTTTTCACTTAAATTATTAGATTACTTTCCAGTCTTTTACTGTCTATTGCGTCCCACTGTAGCACTCTTATCTTCAGACTTGAAAAAAGAATGACAAAAGTTCTTTAAAACACATAAAGACTAATGAAGTGAAGTTTGTTTATACTCAATTCAAGTATGATCCCTTTTTTACCATTCATTTCACCTCAGTTCATTTCTCACTTAAATTCTTTTACTGTTAGTTGCGTCCCACTGTAGCACGCGTAACTTCACACTTGAAAAAACAATAACAAGAGTTCTTTAAAACACATAAAGACTCTGTCTTCTTGTAGCCAACGGTTTTCCTCAAAGCTCCCAACCACTTGTGAGCTAACAGCTTGAGCTTTGGCCCAAAAGCTGGCTCCGTGAACCGCTCGAACAACTTTTACTCGGGTTCAAGTCGGCTTTAAGCAGTTGCATAAATTGTTTAATGTTTACATTTGGCACAAGCTCATTAGCATCTCGGCTGGGCTTTTGGCCAAGTTTAGACCAGGCACCGTTACTACATAATCGCACACGCCGAACTGGAGTTAACAAATAAGTCAATTTGCATAATAAACACACACACACACACACACACTCGTACACAAAAGGCGATTTAACGGTTTCGATATGTGCTATAATCGCGACACAAATATTAAACGGTAATTTATTGCGCTCGGAACTTTCTAGCAAATTAATGTTATTAGACTCTCTGCTAATTTCAATACAATTTGCACTGCAATTAACTGTAAAATGCGGCTTATTACGAGCGTTTTGATCGCTGCACAGATTTCACAGTTTTGTTACACATTTTATGCAAATGCCAGACAGCGCGGAGAGCGGAGAGAAGAGAGCGGAGAGCAGATCGAGCGTAAGCTATGTTTACTCCCATACAATGTGGCTGCAGTTTTTCTTCTTACTTCTTTCACTTCTTCCCACTTTACCTCTCTTCATTTACTTTTGAACTTTCCCGTTTTGTTACACCTGCTGCTGCGTCTGCTGCTGCTGCTACTACTGCTGCTGCTATTGGTAGCCCGCGCGTTAAGCTCAACCAGCACATTTGGCGTCGTCACAACAACTGAATGAATACAACGCAGTTCACACACAGTCGAGTCTCTCTTCCATACGCGCGCTCTCCCACACACACACACACGCTCAGAGCTTAAGTTGGCGCTTTGAAGAGCGCGCAGACGAAGCCAAGCGTCTCATTAGTTGTTGTGCTTAAGACGCTCTGTCAATGTTTGAGCGGCGACCACTGCTACTACTAACTACTGCAGCTGCTTGTGTGGCATAGCACCCAGTGGGAAACACAAGCATGCGCTACAGGTGATAAGCTGCTGAACAGTCACTACTCTCACGCAAATGAACAGTAGAAAAGTAGAACAATTATGATTAACGACGCGTAATCAAAGTAAAGGTTGAGTAGGGAGGATACTACTTGAATTTTGAATAAAGAAAAGACAAATAATACTATTATTACTTTCATAAAATAGTGTATACTCTACTGCTACACTCCTCTTTTCACTACCCTACCAAATTCAGGCACTACTCTTATGCAAATGAACAGTAGAAAATTATAATTAAAGTAAAGGTTAAGTAGGGAGGTACTCCTTGAATTCTGAATAAATAACCGCCAAAAATTTAATATTATTATTTCCATAAAATAGTGTACACTCTACTGTTACACTCCTCTTTTCACTACCCTACCAAATTCAGGCACCACTCTCACGCAAATGAACAGCAGAAAAGTAGAACTATTATGATTAACGACGCGTAATCAAAGTAGAGGTTAAGTAGGGGGATACTCCTTGAGTAAAAGCCAAAAATATATTAATATTACTTCCATAAAATAGTGTACACTCTACTGTTACACTCCTCTTTTCACTACCCTACCAAATTCAGCTTGTTTTGTCTCTGCTTTAAGTCCCGCTGTGCTTACGCCGAAAATTGGTTTGCCTCTGGGCATTCGCTCGACTCTCTTCGATCTCACGCTCCTCGCTCTTTGCTTTGGCGCTCTTTGGTTATGTGTCTTCGTGGTTTAGTTTTGTAACTGGCAAGCCAGCGTAATTGCTCCAGACTTGACTCCTCCAACAACTGTGCGGCACCTCTCTCCCCTCCACCCCTCCCCCTCTCCACTTGAGCTCAGGCTGTCAATTGTTTTCGTGTGTTGTTTGCCCAACAAATTCTCAACATAATACGTATTATGAAACAGCAGATTCCAGATAAAACCACGTTGATTATTATGGGAAACAGTTGCAACTGGGCCTTCTTCCCATCTTATAGGTCAGCTGAAGTATGAAATCTTTGTCTAATTAATCACACATTCTGTAATAAACCAAATCAAAGACTTTTCGGTTACCCAATACTAAATATAGTCTTGATCAATCGAACGTTTAACTGCAGTAGCCAGTAGTTCCAGTTTTCTGTATTTTTGCCCATTTGAAAGATCGTGACGCCGTCTGCTGCACTTGCAACAAGTTATGTTGTTGTTGTTGCTGTTTTTTCGGTTTCTTTTTGTTTGTATTTGGCTGTAGACTGTTTGGCCTTTCATTTTCATGTGGCGCAGTTCGTTACAGTCACAGTGTCTGCTATAATATATCGCATACACTTACCCCCGAAAGGATGTGACTGAAAGCTCAAGTGGTGTGTAACACTAAGAGAGAAAACCTTCAAGTTAAAGGAAGTTGGGCTAATTTTAGTAAGTTAGTTTGATTGTTCACTTTATGTAGTGTATTCACTATTCGGTTAGCTCTTCTTTTGGCATTTTTTAGGCTTTCAAGCATGACATGCGTCCAACCGGTTTTAATTGCTGTGTGAACCCAACAAATAGCCGAAATATTATAATATTCCCAGCTTGACCTCTTCGCATTGTTGCTATTCCAAATGCTATTATAGCCAAGCACAAAACTGGCCAAAAACAAAAGTAATTAAGCCAATTTTTTGCCTCAACATTTTACTGTCAAAACCATTTGAGAAATGAAATATAATTCGGCTGAAGTTATCTGTTTAAACACTACTTTACTCTATCTTTAATATTATTGCACAAAAACTGAAACTATTTTTATTTTAAACTGCATTTTGGGTCATGGTTGGCATTTGCAATCGATTTTCAAACCACTTTTTCATTGAAAATGAAGTGTGTTTGGGATTTCTAAAAACTAGTTATCAATATTTAATGTTTTTTTAAATTTTAACAAATATTTTCAGCACTTTTTGCTGTAAATATAGCCTACTTTTAGGTGCTAAGAGTATGCTATAAAGAAGCTATAAAAAAAAGCTATAAAAATTGCAGTTGGCTTCTTAGGTTTTTCTAAGCAGAGAGCGCGTATAAGAGTGGTGAACTTAAACCTGTCTTCGAACTAAGCTGCAGACACACACACACACACACGCACACACACAGAGCCGCCTGTTGCTTAGCCCATGCATATTACGTATGCAGTTGAGTCTGTGTGAGAGCGCGACTGGAGGTTCGTGTCACGGCTAAGGCACAGCACCGCCTTGTGTTAATTCAATAGTCTAAAACGTGTAATTAACTAGTATTATTTAGCAATGAATAGTTGTTTGTAAATAAAGCCAAATAAACTATAGTTTATAGTATTTTCTACGTATTCAACCTTGAACTTTTTGGCTATGCCCTGGCGAGTTCTGCGAATCGAGGCACGACTCAAGCGGCTCTCTCAGCTCTGCGGACGGCGAGAGAGACCCAGGTGAAGCTCTGGCGGAGAGGCGTAAACCACTTTAGTTGTTAAACAAACGTCAGCGCGCGCGGTTGACTCTCTGTTCGTGGCGGATTTGCCTGCTTCCCCGCCCCCCTCTCTGCCAAAAGCGCCTGCGCAGCTGAGATAAAACACAAAAAAAAGAGCAACAACAACAACAGCAACAACACGGCAAGAAAACAATAAACCAGAAAACAGTAATAGCGCTACGTTTTGTAGGTATGTATAGTATAGGGGCTAGGTCTTCAAACAAACAAACAACAGCAAAAAAAGGCAGCAAAAAAAGACGTCAATGAGTGTGTATCCGATCCGAGTATAAACAAGTATTTTGTCGTTGCACCCACACGTTGAATATAGTCGGATTTGTCAAATCTACACACACACACACACTATATATGTACATACATGTGTGTGGATTTCCGATTCAAGTGTGTATATAAGTATGTATCTTTGTCATCTGAACGCATTTTTTTAACCTTGCAATTATATAGATACACACACTCACACACACACTCAAGTATCGCTGTGTGTATCTATGAGCTCAGAGTCGCGACTCCTCAATACGTTTTCGGTTAATACCAGTCTGAAAAACTAACTGTGCTTGCTTTTAGCCATTTGCAAAAGTGAAAAGCCTAACGTGATTTTCTGCCATCATTAAAGGCCAATTACCAAATTGTTTAGCGACAAAACACTTTAATAATGGCAACAGTTTCACTCCGCAGCCCAATTCATTGAACTGTATCGAGCAATCACACCGAGTGTATCTTTTGAGCTGTGTGTAGAAAAGCTGACTGTATCTTTGAGTTATGCATGTGTTCAAGCCATTAGCATCGTCCATTAGACTTTATGGCCAACACTGCGTGGGTTGGCTCAAAGAGTTGCATGTGATCTGCATTCAGTTGTACTAACAGCTGCAGATACTTTTATGAGTAGTATTAGGGCTCATCAACTGTTAGCAGCTGTAGCTAAACTAAGGCTCTTACTCAAGGCACTAAACAACAGCTAAGAGTGCGCATACAGTGCTGACAATAAGTCTCTCTCTTACACTCTAATCAACAGCTAACAGTGCTGACAATAAGTCTATACACAACTGGAAAAAAACACCAGTAGTGGAGTATACTTTAGCTACTGTAGCTTAGAGGCTGTAGCTTAGCTTAAACTCTCATACGAGGCGCTAATCATCAGCTTACTCTGAGCATACAGTGCTGACAAAAAGTCCGCAAACAGCGGGAAAAACTGTACTAACAGATGTTAACGTAAATTTCCAGTTTTATTATACATACTAAGCTGTAAGCTCTTCAGTTTTCCTCATCTATATAGTAGATGAATAGTTCTCCCTATGCTAATCTTCCCTGCTAGTATTCTCCTCACTATGGAGACTGTATATCTAATGAATCAACGAATTGTATCTTCAATTATAGTAATACTATTATAATGACAAAAACACATTATGACAGACCTGACATCCATATATACACACTTCTACTCATTCAAGACTACTCTCTACGTCTCTATAGACACCCAACTACTCTATCTATCTACAGGCTATTGAACTCTCCACTCTCTTGACATTGAAATTCGTTTCAAGTAATTGAAATTCGCAACTTACATTTGCAGCTGCTGCTTGGAGTTCGCATACTTTTATGATACACTGTCGAACACTGTAAGTCCAAAAGATGCCGCGCAAACTGTTGAAGTTTCTCATCATCTTCGACAACACGTCCCTGCTGTACTTCCCGGGACAATTCCTATCCGGACGCGTGCTCATCGAGCTGCAGGATGAGACGCCAGCATTGGGCCTACACTTCCATGTGGTGGGCGAGGGCGTGGTGCGTGCGGGAGGCAGACAAGAGCGCACGTATGATAAGGAGAACTATATAGATTTTCGCATGCGTCTGTTGGGCGATGTGGATCAGGGACCTGCCATACTCTCACCGGGCATACATAGTTTCCCCTTTAAGCTGGGTCTGCCAGTCGGATTACCCTCCACATTCCTCGGCAGCTTCGGCTGGATACAGTACTTCTGCACGGCAGCGCTGCGGGAACCCAAGGGATTGACGCACAAGAATCATCAGGTTTTCATAGTGATGAACCCGATTGATCTGAATCTGGAGAAGCCGATACTATCGGTGAGTGTAACAGAGGAGTAAACTGTTTGACATAATAAGTAATTTCTCAATCCTTTAGCAACCCTTCACCTGCGAGGTGGAGCACAAGCTGGGCGTGGTGGCCTGTGTGGGCGGCGGGCAGATCAAGTGCCGTGTCATACTGGATCGCGGTGGTTATGTGCCCGGCGAGAACATACTGGTGACTGCCTTCATCTCCAATGCCAGCAACGTGACCATCAAACGCACCAAGGCCTCGCTCACAGAGGTAACTATCCAGCCAGATGTACCACGAGTCCTTCAATAACTCCTCTTACTCCACAGACCATCGAGTACTTGGCACGTGGCAAGACTGTGCAGACGGAGAAGCGTGCTCTGGCCGTGCTGGTGCGTGGCAAGATACGTCCGGGTGGCAAGGATGAGTGGCACAACGACAGCCTGTATGTGCCACCGCTGCCGCCCACAAATCTGCATGGATGCCATCTGATCAAGATCACCTACGATGTGTTCTTCGTCATCGAACCCAAGTCCATGGAGAAGGAAGTCAAGCTGCAGCTGCCCATTGTCCTGGCCACCTATCCATTCCGCAACAATGCCAACGATGTCTCGAATACTTGGCCAGAATCGGTGCTAAAACCCGACACACATTATCCATCCACATTGCCCATATTCCGTCCCTGGCTGCACGAGAAGCCAGACGCCTAGACGGGCCAGAGTTCACCAGTTCACCTGACTCGCGATATGAATTGTATGTTTGTTAAATTAATACTTATTTTGCGCCATACTTTTATTTATAACTTATTAAACTCTTAATAAACTTTTACCACGTTTTGTGACACGCACTAAAAGGAGAAAGAAGCAGAGGATTTCAATTAGATTTAGAGTAAAGCAAGGAGTGAGATGTCTAGCTTATGAGTAGATATAGAATCTTTGGCCTGACTGAAGTAGTACTACAAGATAAGATAAGACAACGATTTAATCTGTTTACGGGATGACACCTTATGGTCCTTGGCTGTCTCCGACCTGCCAGTGGATCAGTGTTGAGGTACTTCATACAAAATTCTTAAACTAAACTAAGTATAAACGAAAACTATTCGATTCAACTCTAAGCCTTCACAGCTTCTGTACCTGATCTGTGATCTAGTTAAAAGAGTTTTGATAGATACATAAGTCATTCATCAAGAGAGTCTACTTACTTAGATGTAGATTAAAGCAAGGAGTGAGAGGTCTATCTTATGAGTAGATATAGAATCTTTGGCCTGACTGAAGTGGTACTACAAGATAAGATAAGACAACGACTTAATCTGTTTACGAGATGATGCCTTAAGGTCCTTGGCTGTCTCTGACCTGCCAGTGGATCAGTGTTGGGGTAATTTATACAAAATTCTTAAACCTAACTAATTATAAACGAAAACTATGCGATTCTTGGAGTCTTCACAGGCTTTCAGTGGGCAAGCTGATGTCTCTCTGTCAGCTTCTGTGACTGATCTGTGATCTAGTTAAAAGAGTTTTGATACATACATAAGTCATTCATCAGGAGAGCCTACTTACTTAAGACTACAATAAAATACACGCAAACTTATGTTTAATAAACTATTTATTGTATTTCATAGCGAGAATGTTGCCAAATCGTAAACTAAAAAGGTTTATACACAATATCATAATAATGCTGCCACACTTCGCTCATACAAATACAATCATATATAGATATATATGTCTGTATGAATCGAGAACTGGGCATTGATATACGTTCTGCTACGAAACAAATGCATGTGTCTGTCCGTCGCTCTGTCGGTCCGTCTGTCTGTTTAGTATTTACATCTGGCTGGCTGTACATAGTCAAAAACTAGTCGTTAAAATATATGCATTATCAGCATCGGTATATAACTTAGAACTCAATTCAATTTCATATGTTTACGACTACAACTACTTAAGTTTAGGCTTCAGTTACATAATTTATATTATATATATATCTATGTATTCATACTGGTTTAGCATCGTTATATATATAAATATACGTATATTTACAGTCATTATGGGATCTGACTTAAGCTTGAGTTCTGTTCTGCTCGCAGCCGAAAGTAGGTGCTGCCCTTTCCTTAGTGTGTTTATCTCTTCAACTATGCTAAAGTATAAAAATGTAATTCTTTTGTGTTCTGTTCTTTCTTCTAATTGTAATCTGTTAATCTGTTAAACTCTTAAACTGTTAATCTGGATGTGGTACTTGTCTCTTTTAGTTGCCTTGACCAACAACGTTTTCGCGAAAGCTCTTAATCTTCAGCACAAAGTAGGATTCGAGTGCTTCGGCGCATTTGTAGAATGAGGACTCCTTGGGGTTATAGTAGCGGCAGTTATCGAAGATCTTTGTCATATCACCAATGAATTCAGCGAGCTTGCTATACGAGTTCGAGTCGATTTTCTTCTCCATTTGCTTGAGATCTGCAAGAGGAATATCGATGAGTAAAAGTTGTGAATAGAGTGTAACTATCACCTACCCATAGGCTCCTTAATCACTTTGTAATAGTCGGGTGCCTCCTCCGGATCAACCGGTTCCATGAACGGCCAGGCGCTCTTATGCGTCTGTCAGAAACGTATTATCAATAATTGTTATCATTAACATCATCAACTGTTATATTCACCTGTATTTGCTTGATCAAATTCTTGAGCTCAACCATTTCGCTGGACGTGAGGCTCTTCATATTCGCTGCATTCGCATCCGAATTGCGCTGACACTCCGGACAGACGTACTCGTCTATGTACTCCGCCTCGCTCTGCACAATGCCCACGCAACGACCATGGAACCAGTCCTGGCACTTATCACAGCAAATATAGAATTGTGACTCATCGTACGGCTGCCGGCAGCTGCAGTAGAGCTGCTGCGTCTCACGCGCCTTCTTGCAGTCGGTGCAGATGAACTCGGTGAGCTTCTTGGACGCCTCCTCGGTGATGTTGACGCAATCGCCATGGAACCAATTGCTGCACAAGTCGCAGCCAACATAGAATCTACGAGAGGGTATACATATAGTAACTACTCTATGTGGAATCTTGGGCATTCACTTACTTGGTATCATCGTAGGGTTTGCGGCAGATGCAGTAGAGCTTCTCGCGCTTGCGGCCCATCTTCTTGGGACGACCCACGCTCTGGCGGCTGTGCAGGGAGTTGGGATCCGCAACTGTGGGCTCTGAAGGCCGCCTAGCACGCGCTATGCTCGGCTTGCGATGACTGCAGGAATACAAGTTTAGTATATAATTTGAAATGAAATTGATTGCTCTGCCTACCGCTGCTTCTGCTCATGATTGGGCTCCACCAGACGCTCTGTGAACGCCTCGGTACGATCGTTCTCCGTCTGTCGCTCTGTCGTCGTGCTCATGGCACGCACACGTCTGATCTTCACCTCGACCTCGTCACGTATCTCATTCTGCAGATTACGCTCCAGCAATGAACGCTTGCGCAGTATGCTCTTCTTCAGCAGATCCTTGTGCCGCTCCAGCTGCGATTTCTTGAGCTGATTGAGACCAACGACAGCCACAGGCTCATCCTGTGCTAGTTGCTTACGATTGTCCTTGATGCCACCACCCATGGAGGAGACACCACGTTTTGTGGGTGTGCGCAGCTTCCACTCTTCATCATCATTGTTATTGTTGTTGTTGTTGTGGTGATTGTTCTGCTGCAGTTGCTGGCGTGTGGAGATGGTGCGTCGACGCTGTGAGCCACTGGCAGCATTAAGCTGTGGAGTGGAAGGTGACTGTGACTGTTCCTGTTGCTTCTTGCGCATGTTGACCAGCTTCTCCTCGAGCTCTGGGCTCAGATTGCCCTGCTTCAGGGCATTTGTAATGGCTGCAAGGGAAGAGTGAGTTAGATTTTGTTGCCTAGTGCATGTGGATGCTCATCACTTACATTCTTGTATATAGCCGCTGGTGACCACAAAGTTATCCGTCTGCTCCGCTTGGCCGTCGACAGCAGTTGTTGCTGCTGCATACTCTACTACGCCTGGCGAATAGTTGTTGCTGTGTGTTGCTGCTGCTGCTGTTGTTGCTGCTGTTGGGGTGCTATGATGCTGATCAGCTTGGGCAAGGGCACAGGCGACGGCGTCGCTGCTGCTGCTGTTGGCATCTGTGTTGTTGCCGCCGTTCTCGTGAGCAACTGCAGGCGTGGCAAGCAGTTCGTTGTTGTTGTTGCTGTTGTCGAGGATGTTGGTGCTGCTGCTGCTGTTGTTGGTCTGTAAAGTACAGTGTGAATCGGTTTTAGCACTATCGAATTGCTGCAGATTATCAGCTTCAGCTGGCTTAAGATTAACTAGAGCTAAGTCTGATGGTGACTTGGGACTGCAGATGACTATAATCTCCTCGTCCTCATCCACGTCCACGTCCACTGGCTCATTACGCTGACTGACATCGAAGGGATTGCGGTCGTCCGTAGTGGGAGGAGTGGGCTCTGGGCTTGAACTTATAATAACAACGTTCACCTAATGCAATACAGTCGGGGTTAGTATTAAAAAAAACAACATGCAATCGAATAGTTGAACTGAATAGTTAAACTGATTAGCTTAGGCGTAACATAGGGTGTATGTGGAGGGGGAGTCGGCACCTACCTGGCTTTAATCAGAGATCAGTTGTAGTACTTATTCCAGGCAACCTGAGGTTCGTTTGTGTTTAGTTAGAATTGTTGTTGTTGTCGTTGTTGTTGAAGAGATTAACACGGATTTGTTTGTATAGTTTCGTATCGGAGTTGTAGTTGTTGACACGCGTTTGATATTTGTGGCAAGGAGGCGTGGCAGCATGGTATTTATTGTTTTTATTTTCAAAAGGTAAGCAACATAGTAGTGTACAAAGAGTAGTTAGTAGTTTTCCATTTTCTTTTCGCTCTCTCTCTCAATGAAAAATTGCGGCAAAATGTTGACAGAGTTTCGTTTTGATTGATTGATTGCTTGAGTGTGTGTGTGTGTGTGTGTGTGTGGGTGTGTGAGTGTGTGTGTGTAGGTGTGTGTGTGTATTTTTTAAGCATTTGATATTTGCCTTCGAGTGTAAAAAATTCATTTCGATTTAGATGAGATGATTACAAATATGGTTAAGCCTTTGTGTTAAGAAAAGTTTTCTTTTTTTTTTTAATTTTTAAAATATTTTAAAATAAAAAAAATGCAACTAGAGCGCGTTAACCGTTAGCCACACTCGTGTTCAAGTTTATAACCGTTTGATAGAATTTGTACATAGAATTTCTTGCCGCCGATTCGTATATATAGTATATCGTATATAGTCAGCCAACTAGAACTCGAACTCGAACTCGAACTCAACTCACGCTCTCTCATGTCTCAGTCGTGGTGTGTGTGGGTTAATCTCTTCAGCAAAACGATTTGGAATTTGTACGAGAATCTTTTGATCTTTTGGCCATGAAACAACAATTTGGAATTTGTGAAATGTTTGATTGAGTCGCCAATTGCTGGTACCATTGATTAAAGTCAGGTTGGTTACAATAAGTAGTAGTTAAAGTATTGTGATATGGTTGTGGTTTCTGCTTACACTGTTTAACAAGAGTTACATACAACATACGGATAGTATATGCCAACTTGTTATATATATAGTATATAGCAAGCGAGCGCTTTTTGTCAACACAAAGGCCAATTTGCAAATAATCATCCAACTAACTCAGAAACAATAGTTTTTACACACAATCTCTAGCAGTGTATAAGTATATATATATATAGAAAGGGCATTGGGTGTGCGTGGTAATAGATATTATATATAGCATGTAGGGTGTAAGAGTTTATATAAATGTTATCATCAAAACTAAACCCTCTTTGCTCTCTACACTCTGCTCTCCCTTTGCGGCAATTCTTTGGAATATTTACAATAATTGTGACAACTGTAAATGCTAGTTATTGACTAAGAATAATATACAACTATTTGGTGTCAACGTTTTCTCTGCTCTTGAGTTTTATTGTATGTATAAATGCAACAGAATTGGTCGTTCGTTTTGTTCTTATACATGGCATAGGCATAGTATATAGAGTATATATATATGTATATAATGTACTTTATTTATTGCAAAAAGCGCTTTACATGGTTTCATTAGGTGTGTAGTTAACATTAGATTAGTTTAGCTCTGTCTCTTCTCTAATACTTTAGCCCCGGGTCACAGTCTCAGTAACTCTCAATTGGCTTAGCTCTAGCTAATCGATTAGCTGTAAATCATAATAATACTACGGCATAAATAGTGAACAACTAAAAGTAGTCAAAGTGGTGTGTGTGTGTGTGTGGGTGTGCAAGGTATAGCCTTTTCAAGCGAAAAACACACATGCAGCGGAATGTGGGCACAACACAGCATGGAGTCGATTCGGTTGTGTGTGTGTGTGTGTGAGTGTGTATAAATATTAAATTAACTCGTAAGAATACTGTATAAATAAGTGTGTATTAATTTAAAGGATTATAAATAATGTGTATAAATAAAAACTTAATAAATAATAATAAAATTAGGCTTTCACATGCTAAACACTCGCTCTCTCTCCTCTCCTCTCCTCTGCTCTCCACTCCTCACTCCCCTTCGCTTACACAATTAAAATTAGTTTAAGTTAACTTAAAGGTTTAAAATTAGTTGCCTTAACTAGCTAAATGCATGCATATGCCTCTTGCTGCTGCTGCCTAATCACTCTCAACTCTCTGCATGAATATCTCTCATCTCTTATCACTGCTCTGCTTATCCCTCTCTCCCCGCTTCCCGCTCCCGCTGTCTGTCTCCCTGTGGCATATCAAAAGCTACTCACTTGTTGATGTGTTGCCGCTTGATGCACGGGTGTTAGAGGCGGCGGCTGTGAGGAGGGCGCGGTGGTCTCCGGCTGCACGGCCAGATAGATCTTGGTAGGGCCCAGCACACCCAGCTTGCCATTCGACTCTTGAGCTGTGAAGATAGTAACGGTATTAGTACATGGATTAAGTGGACTTAGTGCGTGTTGCTTACCCTTCATCAGCTGCTGCTTGACCTGCGTCTGCACCAGTTGCAGCTGCTGTGCGGTGAAGTCGTTGCCCACCAATCCCTGCAGCACAATGCGTGGTCCGTGCTCCGTCTGCAACACCTGTGCAGTGACGCACTTGATCACAGTGCCGGGTGGCTGATTCTGCAGCAGACTCTCCTCCACACTCATGGGTTGCTGCTGCTGTGCCACAGCTGGCGCCGGCTGTTGCAATACCTGCTGCACCAGCTGCTGCTGTGGCTGTTGCTGCTGTAGCACCTGCTGCTGCTGCTGCTGCAACACTGGCTGCTGCTGCTGCTGCTGCTGCTGCAACACTGGCTGCTGCGGCTGCAGCTGCTTGGTCGGAGAGTTTTGCGGACTGGGCTGAGCAATGGCTGGCGGACTGTTGGTCACAATGTGCGCATTGCCATCGCCCTGCTGCTTGATGTGTGCCACAATCTGCGCCTGGTTGTTGCCCAGCGGCTTCACTATCACCTGCTGCCCGTTGATGGTCGCCACCTGCAGCTTACCCTGAGCCAATTGCTGCGCCAGCGTTGAGTTCGGCACCAGCACCTGCTGCGTGTTGCTCTCGCCCAGAGACTCGGTGTTGTTACTGCTCTTCGGCTGCTCCTCGATGACTTGCTGCTGCTGCTGCTGGGGTTGCTGCTGCTGCTGTTGCACTACTACCTGCTTGATTATCTTGGCTTGAGCTGGCACATTCTGATTTGCTTGCAACACAAACTGTTGTTGCTGTTGCTGCTGTTGCACTATCTGCTGCTGCTGCTGTTGTTGCTGTTGCTGCTGCGTCTGCAAGGTCTGCTGGACCATTTGCAAGGCTTGACTCTGCGGCACATTACGTTGGGTTACTATTGTTTGACCTGGACTCAGAATGATGCGCTGACCGCCTACCACAATCTGCTGTTGCACATTGCTCGTGTTGACTATCTGTTGAATTACCTTTTGCGTCGGCTGATTGACCACAATCTGCTGCTGCTGTTGCGCGGGCTGTTGCTGCTGCTGCTGTGTCTGTTGCTGCTGCTGCGTCTGCAGCTGCTGCTGTATCGTCTGCGTCAACAACTGTTGCTGCTGCTGCACAGGCTGTTGCTGTTGCGTCTGCTGCTGCTGGGCGTTTGCCGCTTGTATGATGACCTTTTGACCTTGCGCACCCTGCGTCACCAACAGCTTGGAGCCCGACTGCATGAACATGGCCTGATTGCCTGTGGTGGTCACCACCTTCTGCACCAACTTCTGCACTCCAGGCGTGGCAGTTGTTGCCACCTGTTGTTGCTGCTGCTGCTGTTGTTGCTGCTGCTGCTGTGCCAGCAGCAATTTGTTCTTCACCTGCGCCAGGGGCACGGTGACACGTTGAGACGCGGTGACTGCCGGCGACTTGGCCACATTCACATGCTTCAAGGCAATCTGTTTAATCACTGGCTGAGTTGCATTGCCGCCGCCGGCAGCAGCAGCAGCACCAACAGTTGCTGTTGTCGCCGTTGCAGTTGTCGTCTTAATGGGCAACTTGCCTTTGACTAGGGAGAAGGCGGGATTAGTTAACCATTCCATACCATAAACAACAATTTCATACCTGGAGTTGCCACATTGCTCGTGCTGGTGGTGGTGGTCAGCACGTGCAGCTTGCCATCGGGCATCTGCACCAGCTGCTGCCCGGGATTCAGTCCTCGCACACTCACTTTGCCGTCGGGTCCACGTATGATTTGTACTTTATGCGGTGTCGGTGCGGGGGCGGGAGATGAGACGGTAGTCGTGGCCGCTGATGATGCCACAGCTGTTGCACCTGCGGCACGTGGCACCTGCGTCACGGCCTGCTGTATGATGCGTGTAGTGCCATCCGGATTCTTGACGATGACTCGACGACTGCCAATCACCTGGCCCTTGACTGTGGAGTAGATAAATCATACATGTGAGTAAAGCTCGAAAGAGTGAACAGCTGAATGGGTGATGAGATTAAAATGAAGCAATACTGGGGGCGGGGGTGGGGGCACAGCTTACCTGGCGTCGCTGAGCGCGTCAAATCGCCAGCGTTCAGTATCTTTCGCTGCTGATGCGCTGCACGCTGCAGCTTCAGCTGTTGCTCCATTTTATCCTTGATATCCTCACCTGGTTTGGGCGCCAACAGCACACGTGTTCCAATTGGACTGCCATTGGCGGCGGCATTGATTCCGCCACCATTGGTGGCTTCCAGCTGACGCGAGGCCACCGAACGCGTCACAGTGGCTATCCTGGCCTTCTCCGCCTTCTCGCCAATGAACTTGATCTCCCAGAGCTCAAGCTTGTCCTCGTCCACCCACTCCTCGCTGATCTGTGGCTCGGTGGGTTGCGGCGATTCGGCACGCTTACGCTTACGCAGTCCAGAGCGTATGGAAGTGACCTCTGGAAATGCAAGTGGATGAGTATAAACGACATATACATGGGATTAGGAGCTACTTACCCCTGATGGTCTTGGGCATCTCGAGTGGTATGACCACCTTACGGCGCAGATAGCTCGTCTTCTCGCCGTATCGGCCCGCATTGCGGAACTTGAGCAGCTCCAGAGTGACAATCTCGTTCTCTGTGGTCACCTGATGCTTGCCATCGGCGGACGGCGGCTTGGCTATCATGTCATCCCAGCGCAGGCAGCACCACAGGATGCGCAACTGCAGCGCAATGGAGGACAACGTCGTGGCATTGGAGGTGCGATACGACCAGCAGGTGCGGAACAGCGGCCTGGAGCACTGATACGGCCAAATGGAATTGTTCTTGGCTCCGTGATGGAAGCCACTCGAAGGTGCCTTCCCGCCCAGTCGGGCCAGCTTGAGCAGCTCATAACGTGGCAGCACTAGGAGGCTGCGCTTCTGCTTGTGCGTGAGGAAGTTCGAGATGATGGGATAGCGGGCATACGGCGGCGTCTTCTTCACCTGCGTCTTGTCTTCCTCCTTGACGGATTGCTCATACAGCTTGCCAGCGTCGCGTAGCAGATAGACTCGACCACGTGTGGATGCCGCGGAGTAGACACGCTCGGCGCCGTTCTCAAAGTATTCCCGCTCGTATTTGGTGACATCCTCCCGTTTAACGGGACGTGGAGTAATGGGGAATCTACGATTCTGCTTGTTGAGTGGTATATCCTTGTCCAGCGTTTGATCCAGCACATCCTTGGTGCCGATGTAGGCCTTCTTCGGTTTCTGTGAACGCTTCCGCTTGGACCCGACAAACAGGTCCACATCATCCGCATTGGCAGTGGAACTGGCAGCGCTGGCTGCGGCCGCCATCGAGTCCTCTGTGCTCTCAATCTCCACATTGCTGCACACATCCATGCTCTCCATGTAATCCATTTTATCCGAGTCCTGTGTGCTGTTGTCCGCATTAGTCTCCTCCTGCTTTACCTGCAGCTTGTCAGCGCCAGCTGTGGAGGATTCCTCGGCCAGATCCATTTGGAGGCAGTCAGTGAGCAGCTGCTCGGAAAAGGCCACGGCCTGAGCACGTGCCTCTTTCCAGTCCTGCAGCAGATCGAGTGGAGCTTCCGATTCGCACAGCTTCTGCTCCTCAGGCTCATCAATGGTCAGCTGCACGGCGGTCGTCTCCTTCTTGCCCTCCGTGAGCTTCTGCTCCAGTATGGACGGCTTCTTCACGGCACCCAGTATGGCAGCCACAGTCTCCTTGGACCCGTTGCCGGCAGTGTGAGCCTTGCGCAGCAGCAGGAGCAGCTCCTTCTTGGCACGCGCCTTCTGCAGGCACAGCGGTGAATAGCAGGTGTTCTGCGTGATCTGGGAGACGGCATTGGAGTTGGTATTGCACTCCTTGGTGTAGCAGCGGAAGTTCTTGGCAAAGCGATTCAGCTGACTGAACTGCAGACGCACCGTCTGTATCTGCTTGGCCAGCGAGTTGACCAGCTCCAGATTGATATTGGGCGAGAGCGTCTTGCCGGGCAGTTCGGTGAGACGCAGCAGGCGCTTCTCCAGATAGGTCTGACGATGCTGCCCAGGGGTCGTTATCAATAGCGGCTTCGCTTCATCCGATTTGATGGCCAGCTGTTGCTCCACCTCGGACAGTTTCATGCGCCGCTCGAGCAGCTCATCCAGCCGGCATTTGCGTGCCACCTTGGGATAGTACGAACGACCCGGAGAAGTTAAGGCTTTGCTCACATCAATCTGTCCCTTCACGCGCTCCTCCACATCCTCGATCACACGCACATTGGTGTACTCCTTGGGCAAATAGCTGCACTCCTGGCCGGACTGCTGCACCTGCTCACACTGCTGCATGAAGCGTTGGGTGCGTGGATCCACCAATATGCACTCGTTGGTCACACTCGATTCCGCGGAGTCGCCCTCGCCCGGCTCACCCATGGTGTAGTGGACAGAGACACGCGCATGGCTGAGGGGCTGGGCACGTGTGCGACGCACTCGAACGCCACAACGTCGACTACTCGATAGCCAGAGCCAGCCCCATTGGCCGTGGACACGATACTCCTCGCCCTTCTGCTTCCACACCTGATGCTTCAATCCCAGCGAGTACTTGATGTAGTTAAAGGCCAGGCGATTGCGCTCCTCCTCATCATCCCGCTCACGCTTCTCTCGCTTCTCCTGCTTCTTGCGCTCCTCGCGCTCGGCGCTGGTGATGCGGCTGAGCTGCATGTGACCCAGCTGTTCGTGCCACACGTTGGCAAAGACCACGCTCTTGAGCGAGGATTGAAAGAGCAGCATGACGGCAGCAAAGTCTGTGGCACGTTTGGCATTCATTACGGCGTTGTTCCACAACTTCTTGTTGCTCAGCCAGTTGGGATTCATGAACGACGTCGCAATGTTCGACTCGAAGTTCATCAAGGTCTGGCGGAGTGTGGTGATGATGTTCTCACAGGTCCCCATGGTGATGCCGATCCATTTGAAGTCGGAGGCGGTGGTCAGTGAGAATTTGTGGGAGAGATGACGACGCTTATCGCGCTCCTCATTGCGCTGTGGCTTGTTCAGCGCTATGGGATTGCTGGCATACTGATTGACATAGCTCTTGTAGGTCTGCTCCATGCCCAACTTGAAGTAGAGCGTGCCGCTGTTCATTTGATTCGTCTTCTGCCGGGTGACCATCTTGTTGTCCTCCGGCTTCCGGTTTGTGCTCTCCTCGCTGGCCTCCTCTGCCTCTGCATCCGTCTCCTTGTCCAGCAGCTCCTGTGTAGCCTCTTGCTCCAGTTCGATGGCTGTACGTTTGTTGTGCTTGTGCTCGTTGGTTATGCTCTCGGTTAGCCTCATCTGGCGTTCAATCTCATCCTGGCGATCCAACAGCTGTGCATGGAGTCGTATCTCCAGCTCCTGCGGATCCAAACGCTTCAACAGCAGCTGCAACTTGGCCTGTGTGGTGTAATACCAGCAGGTGCCATCCAATTGATCCTCGACAAAGATGCGACGGGCAATGAACCAGTATCTACGACCATGTCGATCCACGCCAAGATTATCGTGTCGTATGAGCACGCCCTGCTTCTCCTGCGGCAGCACACAGTCCACCACGCCGCTAACCTTGTGCGACCGGCATAGGCCACACTGCCAATCCTCGGTGGGCACATCGTTCATGGGCGGATCCACACACTCCAGATGATAGACGGCGGGACATGTCTCGCAGCAGAGCAGATCGCCCAGACGATGACACACCCGGCAGTGATCATCATAGTGTATGGGTCCCTCCTGCACCATGACATCGCGCACCGAGTTGGCCGTGAGGAATTGATCCGTCAGAAATTGCAGCACAATCAGACGATGCTCCACCCCGGTGTAGGGATATTCACCCGTGCTGAGTATTTTATAGACACTCCGATCGAACTCCTTGTCACATTCCACATAGCTGCGCAGTACCTCTGGCCAGGTGATGGCATCAATCAGATACAGGCTGATATTAACCGTATCCTTCTGATCCAGCGGACCAAAGTGTGTGCCCTGTACGTCCTCCTCGCGCAGGATTGCCTTGAGCAGCATAATATGCACATCCGTTAGCAGGGCGCTCTGCTCCTCGCACGTGAGGGCCGCACAGAAGTCCTCAAAGCGAAAGGGCGACAGGCGCACCAAGTGACGAAATCGTCTCAATACTTCGTAAATACTTAAAGCGGCCAGTACATGCCGATTAGCAATAAATAGATCCTCCGACGAGTCGGGCAACTCCAGGGCGGCAAACGTGCGTCCATCCTGCAGCCAGACTGGCTCCGGACTGGGCGGACGTGGTGGTCGGCCCACACCGTTCTGTGTGAAACTGCAGACCGAAAATTCCGATTCACTCTCATTGCCCGCATCGAGACTCTCATCATCGCTGGGGGTCAGCAGCATATCATCCTCATTGTCGCTCTTCTCGTCCTCCGAGTCACCAAAGTCGGAGCCATAATGATACTCCGATTCGTAACCTGTGCGAATAAACGAATTACACTCATTATGATGTTTAGAAACAGGTGACTACAGCTCAGAGACTAGTGACAGACAAACCTTTAGTGGGCGGACGATTCGAATTTGAGTTACGTAGTTTCATGTCGATAACTTTTACCTAAGAGCACTCTTTTTTTACTAGTTCAATGCAATTGTTGGTTCTTTTTAACCGTAGTCAATGGTTGTTCTCTTTCTACGAGGGGTAAAGTACTGTAATTCCTCTGTGGTTTGATTCTAATACTTTACTTGTCACTCGTACAAGATGTTGTAAATTTTCTCATTTGACAGTAGTCGCCAAGTAAACGCTGACAATGCTCTTTAGGGAGAAGTGACAGCCATCACAGGAAGCACATGATGACATTCGAGATGTATATCGACAGACAGCAATAGATCTAAATATCGATATACTGCTGTCTATTCGCAGACAGATTATCTATCAAACTATCTAATTATCTATCAACTCGGATGCTT
The DNA here is from genome assembly GCA_035045005.1 of Liodrosophila aerea. Lineage (NCBI taxonomy): Eukaryota > Metazoa > Arthropoda > Insecta > Diptera > Drosophilidae > Liodrosophila > Liodrosophila aerea. Next base: position 766,206 of record JAWNNL010000005.1, read on the forward strand.
TTTACAGTGACAGCTATCACAGGAAGTACATGATGACATTTAAGATGTATATCGATAGAAATAGATCTAAATATCGATATATTTCTGTCTATTCGCAGACAGATTATCTATCAAACTATCTATTTATCTATCAACTCGAATACTTTTTATAAGTAATACAGTGAACACTCTCTTCGACTAACACTCACGACGCATATCGGTCAAGAGGAGTGTCCGATTAAGAGGATTTATAGATTAAACTAATGCGAATGTTATAAAATCGATTCGTTTTAAGCGGAAGTTCGCTTAAGAGAGGTCTTAAGTATGGTAGTTTTCACATCGGGTAGCTTTACTAATTATTTTATTACGGTCATTAAAGACCCCTCTCTTAAGCGGACTACCTAAAAGCCTAATTACTTCCTGGAAGAGTCGCTTTGGGTTCCCAAACTTTGCTTGACTGTACTAGCGTATTATTTCCCACACTCTTCCGGCATATTTACCTTTGCGTCCCGTATAGCTACTGCTGCTGGTATTGGCATGAGCATTTGATTTGCGTCCGCGTCCTCTTCTGCCGGTGCTGCCGCCGCCGCGGCTGCTGCGATTGTTGTGACTGCTGCGGCTGCACTCATCGCTTTGCGGCGATATGCAGCGCGAGGCGGAGGGTGTGCTGGGCTGTGATTTGCCCTCGCTGAGATACTTGGGTTTCTTGAGCAGCTGATAGTTGAAGCGTCCCGTGGAGCGTTCATTTGGCGTCTTTGGCGGTCGTCCACGTTTCCGGCTACCGCGACCACTCATTATATATAACTATTTGTATATATGTTTAATTGAATAGTGATCTGTTGGCCCGCAGCAGCGTCGTTGGCGCCGTTATCCTTTGACCACCCACTTTCCGCTTAGAAACTACAGCGAACGTATGTGTGAGTGTGTGTGTGAGAGCTTCCTGGGTTGCTTGTCTGTTTATGTGTGTGCGTGTGCGAGTACTTGCTGTACCTCTCAGATTCGAATAAGTTCTCTTCTTGCGATTCCTCTGACATGAATATAGCACATTATCTACGAGAACCAAACAAAACAAAATATGGGTTAACGTAAATAACAACAAAAACAATAACAATTTCTGTCGCTTCGATGTAACTGTAAGCAGCACTCGCTATGCGCACACAGTTCTAGGCATGGCGCATATGTATGTGTGCATGTGCATGGAAAAAATCGATAAAATTCACAGAAACGTTTCGTAGGCGATTTTGTTTACAATTTGTGTGTTGAAAAAGTTTACTAATTACATATTTATGCCGCCAAAAACACACACACACTTGGGCACTTCACGTACACACGCACACACAGTCGGTTAAGGATACTTTGCTCTGAGCCAGGTTTGGCAAATTATACATTCTCAATATATTTTTCACTCCGACACGCACAATTGTTCGTGTGTGTTCGTGTGTATGCGTGCAAATGTCTCTGAGCGTGTGTATGTGTGTGTGCGCGAGTCTGTATGGAACTGAACTGAAGCCAACGCACATTGTCCGCCATTTATAATAGCGTGAAAATTTTGTGCAAATTGCTACAGTACCCTTTTAATAGCCACAATTGACACTAACTTCGATGCTTGCCATTATATAGTGCACTTGGCAAAGTATTGCGAGCACGTTGCACTAATTTATAACAATATTATTCAACTAATTTTAAGCAAACTGTTAGAGCGACTTTTACCTTACATTTTAGTTCTGCACTTAGCCCGAGTAGCGTACAGTCAGCCAATCACAGAGCGTCTTTCATTTGCTAATGCCGTTAGCGACATCTGGCAGTCGTTTTTCGTGCTAAACGGCACATGGTTGTATGCGCGTCACAAGCAGGGTTGCTCAGCGCAACTGTTATCGAACGTCGAATTGTATATCGAATATGAGCGGGTGGAACTTGCTCGATGCGTAAACTCCTCACATCCATCAAGTTTGAATTGAATTTTCAAACTAAAAACAAATTGTTCTGCGCAACTTACAAAATGAAAACAGCAAATTAAAAAATTGCCGAAAATTGAATTAGCAGTTTTTATGTCAGTTGACGTCGAGTCGCTGTGATTGGTTCTTTTTTTGCCGCACACAACATGTAAACAGAGCAAGTTGCATCGAGTGTGGAGCGAACTTAATTTTTGAATAGAGGCGCAAAACAAGCTTGGATTGAGCCGGCTGCGGTTATTAATTTTGTTAGAGCGCACAATTGGTTTAATACAATTGTGTTTAATGTTTCATTAATTAAACACTGTCTACAATTGCAAGTGCAAGAAGTGGACTTTAATTATTGGTTTGCTGTAACCCTGTGTATAATATATTTATTATCTTATCAGTTGACAATGCCTCCAAAGGGGCTTATGTGCTAGACGCTGATTTCGCTAGTATTACTTCACAGTGCGGGCTCGTCGGTTGCATTTTGTTAAGCTCCAGGAGTGTTTCTCTAAAATGCTATATTTATGTTGTTAATTAGCATGCGAGCTTACAGTTATATATAGTTTAATACACACACACACACACACATACATACATGTTAACAACGATAAGTTCTTAGTTTTATTGGCATGTGAGTAAATAACGAAACGATTTTTAGATAAAGCCGTACGTATACACCTGTCTGCCCAACTGATTACTCTATTAATATTGCGGTACATATAAAAGTGTGCATAAAAACGCAATTTACAATACTAAACAAATACGGTGCTCTGTTCCCCCCCACCTGACCCCATTTACCTGTGACTCTGCGATTGTGTGTGTGTGTGTGTGCCTGTGTGTGAACAAGTGCTTATCATTGCATTTTTTATAAAGTTTTGTCACGGATTTTCCAGTGAAACACCCGAATTCACATCGAAGCACAGAAATTACATTCATATCTTTGTATAATAACAAGAAATTCTTTACACTCATGCCATGACGTCATAGAGACAGTGTGTGCCTGAGTGTGTGTGTGTATATTTTATAATTGGAGTAGCCAGTGGAAAGATAATTAACGTACACACATGCTGATCGCTTGATAGGTTCTTATGTCTGTACGTACATATGTCTGACGCCTACTATAGGTCCGGACTCACATTTCGCTCTAGGGAACTGGAATTGCCATAAAAAACAAGCGAATTGTTTAGCCAAGTTTCGCTCTTATTTATATTTATGTATATTGATTTCATTTCAGCTTAAATTAAACATTAGCACAACATGCGAGGCACCGGCAGCTACTACTATATCATTTCACTCTGTGCGTGCCTATTGCTAGTTCGATCAGAAGATCTGACTAATGCCTCAACTATTCTAAACTACGAAAGGTTAGTTTTAATGCGCTACACTGGGAGAAAAAGGGAGTGCTGATGTTAAGGGCGAGTGTCGAGTTTATGAGCATATTATTTTTAAAATATTGAAATTCTTTCGGTCTTCTGAAACTGAAATTAAATCTGATGTAACCAGTCTTTGAGAGGAAAATTTGTGGTCTTAAAACAAGCTAAAAATCTCAAAATTAGTTTCAATATATTCTTCTCTTTGAGCGTCTTTATTCTACATTGAAGTTTATATAACGTTTAGCTGAAGTTTCCATCAAACTCATTCTAAAACTTTCGAGTTCTTGAAAAAGTATGAATATAATCTTAAAATGAGAATTTTCCTACTTTAAAACCAACTCAAAATGATATAATCTGTTCTCAGTATTAAACTTTCACACCGTAGCCTACTTCTGACACCCTTTTTCTCTCAGTGCACACCAACTAACTCTCAAACTAAGCGCCTACTTCCGGCTTCTCTTTAGCACCAGCACAACTCTGGCCGACTTGACTGAGGGTAACCAAAGCTTAGTCATAACCACTCCCTCCACACCTGTAAACACAACAACAACAACAACAATAGATACTACTAATACCACTACAACAATTGGCCTACAGTTGGCCAGTGTTAATAGCACGCGACCTCCAGATATCGTCACTGCCCGGCAGAAGCAGAAGCAGAGCCAACCAGCTGACTGCTCACAGCGCGAGAAGTCCAGAAGCCAGCCCATTGCCACGGACAGTTCCAGATTACGTAAGTGCTGTCCACATGGCGAGAACTTGGACTTCTACCGCGAGAACCAGAGCGATTCCATGTGCGATACGGCAGTCCACAATTTCCAGCCGACCATCATCAGTGCGGTGCTGTATGACAACTGCATTGAGGACCTCGAGATAGACCCGCAGCTGTCCTATGAGATCGGTAATCCCTGCAATAGGTGAGTCTAAGGTGGGAACGGATTTCGCATAGGAGAGAAAGCAGAGTGGAATAGGGAAAAGGGTAAAGTAAACTAAAGAAGATGTAGTAGTAAAACGGAGCTTCACTCCATGAAAATGTAGGTTTCCATTCCTGTAACCCAACCCTCTTTCCTTTCAACCCTTTAGTCTCATCATCCCTAGTTGCCCTTGGGAAAAACTCATTGTATTTATTGCAGTGTTGAATTTTTCAGCTCGTTTCAATACGACAACTCGGAGGACGTGTTTTTTGTGATGCAGGATGGCTCCCTGCTGATCATCGACAAGAATGGCAACGAGTCGTATACGGTGCAGCAGAACTACTGCATGGACCAGGACAAGTCGGGTCAGATTCTGGCCTTTGTGTGCATCACCCAGGTGGAGGAGGTGTCCAAGGCCAAGGTGATAACAGTCGCTGTGCTCATGCTGATCAGCATGCCCTGCCTGCTGCTGGTCAGTTACCTCCATCTGACCCTGAAGCTGTTGCGCAATCTGCACGGCTGGTCCCTGGCACTGATGTCGCTGTGCCTGGCCTGCGGCTACTTTGTGTACTCCGTGGTGCACATCTATGGCATACCATCGGGTGGCATCATCGGCTACATCATACAGTTCTTCATATTGAGCTTCTACTTCTGGTACTTTTGCATCTGCTGTAATGTGCTCCTCAACATCTGGTACAAGCTGCCACGTTATGTGCAGCTCAACCACACCTGGATAGCCATCAACTTTGGCACTTACCTCCTGGTTGCCATCACCGGACCCGCTGTACTGGTGTCTCTGACGGTGCAGAAGGGCCTACCCGGCATGCCGTCATACTTTCTGCAGGGTCTCACGGAGTCCATACGCGAGTCCCAGCGTTATTTCATACCTCCAGTATCGACCATACTTGGACTGAGCTTTCTGGTGAGTTGTAGGCATAACTTTCGACCACAATCGATGCTATCGATCCACCACACAGTATATATATTCTTGATCAGACGAACTGAGTCGATATAGCCGCGTCCGTCTGTCTGTTCCTCTGTCTGTCCGTCTTTTAATACCAGCTGAATACCACAACCCGTCCTAAATATGCCTTTCTTTCTTCTTGTGGTTCTACTTGTACTCTACTATATATAGCTAACAATCTCTCCCCTGATAACCACCTAAAAATACTCTCTATTAATCGAAAGTTTGCCAATTAAGAAGAGATTTGATCAAACAACTGTCAATTGACAATGGAAACAATAGAAATACTCTTTTCATAAGTAAATACCTATTAATAATATATAGTATATATTATACAGTATATATAGTTCATATTATATACTATTATATTCCGACTAATATCCGAAAACATTTGATCAAACAACTGTCAATTGACAATGGAAACAAATACTCTTTTTATAAGTAAATACCTATTAATAATATATAGTATATATAGTATATATTATATAGTACATATATTATATATTATATAGTATATTTAGTATATATTATATGCTATTATATTCCGACTAATATGCTTTCATTAAGTGAAGATTTGATCAAACAACTTTCAATTGACAATAGAAACAGGTACTCTTTCTATAAGGAAATATTACTAATAACATATAGTCTATTATATATACATTATATTCCCACTAATCTGCTCTCGTTTATAGGTTATGATGGCTGCCTTCTTCGGCTTCCAACGCATCAAAACCGATGGCTATCTGCGTGCCAATGACGAGGAGCAGGAGAGTTGTGTGCCCGTCAAGCAGTTTGACATACAGAAGTATGAGGATGTTAAAAAGGAGTAAGTAAAGGGGTTCTTAAGTGTGCACATAACCTCAATTTGGTTTTATCTATAGCGCCAAATGTGTGGCACTGCTGGGCATCATCATCATACTAGCCTGGCTGTTCGAAATAGTTACATTCTACTCGCCTGGAAATGAAGGTAAGTCTGCTAATGGAACATCCTATATAGTATGCTAACTGGTGTCTCTACAGGGTATCTCTTGCTATGCGACATGATCAATGGCCTGCAGGGCCTGTGGATCATGCTCATATTCCTGGTGGTGCGTCGACGTAGAACCATTATACTGCGCTGGTGGTACGACCGTGGCTCGCACACCATAGCCGAGGGCACGGAACTGCAGCCGGTGCAGAAATCAGCGAATCCTACATAAGAATTTAGACCAAAGCAAAGGAGTAACTGTAAATTATATATATATATAAATCGTTTATTGCATTTTACATAGAAATGTTGGATGATGAGTTTTCACTTTGTTTTTCGTCAATGAGTGGAAATACGCGCTTAAGGATAGCTTTTCATATCAACTATGTTGTAAGTAAATGGAAATGGAAAATGGTATGTGTATGTATGTGTGTGTGTGTGTGTGGTGTGTGTATAAGAAAGGAAAGCAGTAAATAGTTTTCGTTTCGTTTCGTATTTTAGTTTCGTCTACTTTGCGCTTTGTCAAGTCTAAAGTCTAAATACTTTTTGTGTGGTTACAAGGAAAATTCTTTTGCTTTTGCTTCGTGTATGAATAAATAATTGTGGCCTTACTTGTGGAGTACCGCTAATAATAATACTATTTACATATTGTATGCTACGTATATGGGATCCAATTGATCCGCTAGAAAACCGTCTCGTAAATGCATACGCTGCTTCTCGCCGCGACTGTTGATGGGCACAACACCTGGGAACAGATAGGGCAAGGCATCGATAAGATATATATAGATACATATATAGTTGAATCTCACCTGGATCTACTACTACTACTACGCCCACGATGAGCTGATGCTCCTCCAAGACTGTGTTTGTGACTAACGGCACCAGGTCCAGCGCCTCCGACTCGTTGCCATCCAGCTCCACAACGACCACCAGTAGATTGGTCCAAGTAAACACAGCACTACAGGGAAGATAAAGCGAAGAATGATTAGAAGCATTCAAGAATGAAATATCATTAAAGCTCAATGCAAATCAAAACGCTATAACTGTTCTGGGAACAGTTGGCTACCACTCCGAGAAAGTTTAGCTATTGAGACAGTTAATGAGTGCATAGAGAACTGTAGATGGCTGACAGTGGGAACAGTTTAGCAGTGACTTGACAACTGCCACTGGGAACAGTTTCACTTGCACTCTCACACTTACCACTCGGCAATCTTCTTGTGGCAACGCAGCACAGAATTCTCAATATCAATGGGATGATAGTTCATGCCACGCAACGATATCACCTCATCCAGAGCACCGACCACATAGACCGCATCGTGCAGCTCCTGATCGTTGGCATTGCCACCTGGCCCACCGCCGATCAGACTGTGCTCCGAGTTGCCACCCAGCGAGGCATTGGAGAAGTTCAACTGCAGCTGGCTCATGGAGTTCAAGGACTCTGTATCACTGTCACGACTAGCCACACTTGGTGTGGTCTCATCCAGTATGGACGCGGCCTGGGAACACTCGGTGCGTCGCAAGAAACCCAGATACCCGGTGCGGGCATACAACTCCGAGGTGGCACCGGTCACCAGTTTGGCATTGAAGTGATCATTGTAGTCGGTCTCATCGCCATAGATGGTGAAGTAGCCATTGGCATTGTGTGGCGCTTGCACCTGGAAGAGAGATGGGATTAGTATAGAGACAAACTAGGTTATGTGTGACGCGACTTACCCAAATCTCGCCCAAGTGTGAATCGCCGCAGTGTCCTTTGGTCTCTGGATTGGCGATGATAACCTTAACGCCCGGCAGCAGCTTGCCAGATTCGATGAGGCACAGCGAATTGGGTGCTCCACGCTCCACCAGAGCCACGCGATTGTTGCGCAATGCCCTGAGATCCACATAGACCTGTGCACTCTCCGCAGAGCTGGCGCCCTGCACGCAGATGGCCGGATTGACGCGGCAGCCAAAGGAGGTGGACACACAGCGTGTGTTCAGTCCGAGTCCCTGGAATAGCTTGCAGAATTGTTGGGTGAGCGTGACCCGGGGACGCTCCTCTCCGACCACCACACAGGTGCGCACACATCTCAGATCCACGCCACGTTGCTTGAGCGAGGGCACGGAGTTGCTCAACGCCTTGGTGCAGAGCTCAATGACGCCGTAGGAGCAGAAGGTATCCCTCACGCGATGCTGCGAGAGCGTCGATAGCCACAGACTGGGATTGGCCTCCACCTCGTAGGGAGCAATCAGTATGGAATGATGACCACTGTAGACACCGATCAGTGTCCACATGACAAAGCCCAGACCACAGTACGGATCCAAACAGAGGGCCACATGACGCGATGGATACAACTCACAGGCCAGTTTTAAACTGGCGCACAGACTAGACAGAGATCTGTGGGGAGAGAAGTGGTTATGGCGTTGGTACTATGGGATGGTGTACTCCACCTACCGATGCGTTATGTTGACACCACTTAGACGACCGCAGGTGGACACACTAAAGTCCAAATAGGCGCTGGAATCCAATGATACGCTGGCTATGCCCGCCAATTTACGCTTGGGATTATCATCGATGTCCAGTATGGGTGGCCAGGTCTTGGGGTCTATGGACGAGGCAGCCTCTCGGGATTTCAGCAGCTTTATTATCGGTTGTATGGAGAGCACAATGCCGCTCTTGGACACGTCCACAATCATGCGCACCGTGGGCAGTGTGGTGATCAGATTCTGCGGATGCGGTGGCCTGATGGTGATGGGAATGGCACCCAGATACAGACAGCCATAGAATGCACAGAGTAGATCCAGACCAGGTGGAAAGATGAGTGCTGCAAAGGGAGAGCGGGGATGAACTAGGAACAGTTCCTGAACAGCTGATCGATTCCTCTACTCACCAACATGGTCGCCTGGCTCAATCTTGCCGCGTTCCTGCAGCAAGGCGGCAATCTTCTCGGCACGTTTATGCAGCTCCGAGCAGGTCAGGGTTTTGGCGATGGCGCCTAAGGGAGATGGGGATTGTTAGACATCGTTATTAACAATTAGAGTTCCGCTTACCCTTCGAGTTGAGCAGCGTGAAGATGATGTGATCCGGCGAGGTGTTGGCACGCCAGCGCAGAACGCCAGTGATGAGCTGCGGCTGCAAGGTGGAGGAGAGGATTAGTGGATGAATGATTGAATAACGAATGAGAACCCACCTTACGTTCACCATCCTCGGCCATGCCCACATCGCGTCCATGTGCAACGGCCAGGCGATTGCCCTGCACTAGGTTGCCCACCATGACGGAGGCGGGTCCTACACCCGTGTCTGTAATACCACAGCCAGATGTTGAGCTTAGTTTGGTAGCACTTGTTTGCACACCTTTTTTTTTCAAGTGTATATATTTTACAGGGTATTTTTATGGTTAGTATGCGGCATGATGGTGGATGGTTGGTTGGTTGGTTGATTGGTTGGTTGGTTGGTTAAAGGTGAGTAAATGGCAGAGTGTGTGTGGGATGATGTTGCATGTGGCAAGTGACGTGTGGCATGTGGCATGTGGCATGTTGGTTGTGGCATGTTGTTAGTGGAAAGCAAGGCAGTTGTTGACATACATGTTGCAGTTGCAGTTGCAGTTGCCAGAGTTGTTATGGTAGTTAAACAGTGTGGTTAGCAGTTGTTTGTTGTTCAGTGTAGATTAGTGTTGTTGCACAGAGAGTTGTTGTTGTTGTTGTTTGTTGTAGTTGTTGTTGATCAAGGAAGAGGAGAAAACAAATATTTTTAGTTGTTTGAAAGCATATTAGAGAGAGACACACCAAGAGACACAAAAGCCAATTAATAATATCGAGATGGAAGCCACACCCAAAGCATTAACCCCAGCGGCTGCTCCTCCTCCACTCACCTTGATGCATCTCCCGCGGCTTGGGCAGATTGGTGACGCACGTGTGCGGACACATCAGCACATTGGCCGGATGCAGTGAACCCTCCAGGAAGCGTCGCCTCGCCTCGCACAGATGTATCCCGCCCAGTGGCGTCTTGGGCAGATGATTGGGCGGCACCAGGGCCAGGCAATAGATGCCCACCTGGTGTATGGAATCGACCGCCTGCAGCACGCGCGACATCCACTGGAAACTCTCCTCCTCGGAGCAGTCGGGACGCTGTTCGGCAATCACGCACACCCGCTCATCCCGCAGCACCTTAATACTAAACACGGCAATGCGTCCACGATAGATGAAACGCATCGGCTCCACGGCCAGCACTGTGGCTATTATGTCATCCGCATTGTGCTTGCGTCCAGTCACGGTCATCAGGCCATCCCGAGAGCCGCATACGAAGACCAATCCACCGGGTCCGAGGAAGCCGAGCAAGCCGGAGCGCACATAGTACTCCTCGCTGATGGGTTTGGGTGTGCTCACAATGGTGCCGCCGCCCTCTTTGGGCTGTTCGGGATCCTCGAGCAGCGGCTGGACTTTGAATGTGGAATTGGTCATGCCGTCGAGGCCAAAGTAACTGGCGCCAGTGGAGCCACTGGTCACACAGATCTCGCCCACCTGATCCGTCTTGCAAAGCACCGGTGCCCCCTCTGACCGCACCACCACCATTTGGGCTGCCGGCATCACCTGGCCACAGTCCTGCAGGGTGAGTGAGGTCAGCGAATCCTCGCTGTCCACACGCACCACGCCATGCGAGAGCGCCGCCATGGAGAGAACACCGCGTCCCGTGGCCGATTGACTGAAGCCCGTGGAGGAGGAGCGTCCGGGTCGACGCAGAGAGACAGTAAACACTTCCGAGCTGCTGGCACATGGGCAAATGGCATCGGAGCGCAGACCCTTGGCCTGAAAGACATTCAGAAATTGATCGCAGGACGACAAGGACCACGGATTGGCGCCATCGGCCACAAGCAGCATGCGCAGCGATGACAGCGAGATGTCCTTGTGATCCTTGGTGGCCAACAGACCCCAGTGCAGATCCCGACTCTTCACCAGACAACAAGAAGCACGATGCTTGGTGATCAGCTGCATCCAGGAGGAGGGGCGCAGCTTCATCAGCGCATAGGGGATGAACACCACGTGCATTCCGTTCAATATGGAGGTGAGCACGGCGTGCCACAGTCCCACCTCGCGCTTAAAGTCCAGCACACAGACAATCGTCTCGCCCTCGGTGTAGTGGCAGGCCATGGTCAAGGCGCGGCAGTGATTGATCATGGCAGCGCGAGTGACAGTAATCCCTGCAAGGAATATATTAGTAAGGATTCAATATACATTCATCCGCTCCACTCACCCATGACACTGCCCTCCTTGTCCGTGGTGTACTCTATGTAGGCGGCGGCGGTGTCTTCGACGCGCAGATTGCCCACATTGAAATCTTTGGGTGGCTTGGGCAGATGCTCGGTGACGAACCACTGCAGGCGTGGCCAGCCCTTCAGCTTGGCTATCTCGCCGGTGGCCGACTTGGGCAGACCCTTGAGGCAGGCCTCCGAGGTGAGGGCCACCGTTATGCCACAGGAGCTGAGCAGGAAACCCACTTGCTGTGGCGGCGTATCCGAGCTGGACAGCGGCAGCTCTATGGGCAGCGGCACCAGGCCACGAAACATGCAGCCATACCAGGCAGTGATGAAGCTGGGAACAGTTGGAGATTAGATAGGAACAGCAGTATATAACTCCATCTCTACTCACCTCAGTGGATCGTTATTGGGATAGACCAGAGCAACTCGATCACCTGGCTTCAGTGTCACCTGCTCGGGTCCTTTGCTAAAGATCTTGGTGGACAGCGCATAGGCGATCTTTTGTGCACGTGACAGCAGCTTGCCGTAGGTCAGTGTGGTGGTAATCTTACCGTTAGGATCCAGTACCGTTGCCATGGAGCTCTTGAACGAATTGGCTCCGTAGCGCTGCAGGGCGCACTCCAAGGTGCGAGGCAATCCCGCCGGTATGGACAACTGTTCGCCCTGCACGGGTGTCATGGTGCTGCCCTCCGGCTTGGGTGCATTCGGATCCTTCGGATTGGCGGCAATCTCCAGCTCAATATCGTTATCCTCATAAAATTCGGGCAGTGGACGACGCTTGGGTCGCTTCAACGTGTTCAACAGCTGCTGTATCTTGGCCGAGACCTTCCACTTGCCATTGGCGTCCGTCTCGGAGAGATCTGTCTGCGAGACATTCACATAGCGTGTCACCCGATCGGCGATCCGATGCGCATTATTGAACTGTGTGATGTCCGGCGCGTTGACTAGAAACCAGAAAGAAAACCCATGAATAATGAGTGACAAATAAGCGAATGAGTGGATGAGTGTAAGAGTGAATAAGTGAGTACAGATATGAATAATTGGTGTCAATTAACACACAACTTCGTGTTCTACTCTATTCGCAAGACACTCACAGTGCTTCTGCTTGTAGGCCTTATCAGTGAACTCGTTATCTCGCTTATAAGCTATTGGCGGAGATTCAGTGCTCGATGTGTCCGATGTGGGCTAAAAATACAATAATAATTCAATTAATATAATTAACTAATTAGTGTGAATTGGCGTGGCACTTAGTCGAAGTCTATAGCGGGTGATGACTGTACTCAAGCTGAGGTCAGAGGTTTCATTGACTAATTGTATTGCAATAGAAACACTAAAGTAATTTCTTATAATCTAATACAACTAATATAGGAATTAGTGCTTCATATTTGTAAGATTGCTCAACTGAATATAGATATAGTAATATATGAATATATATTATAATACAGAGAGCAAACTGTTTAACAGAAGACTACATAAAACTTTATCTAAATTCTTGAGTATCTGAAAATCTATCTATAGTTGATGCTATAACAAATTCATTCACTTAACTCATCTTATATAGGAATTAATGCTTCATTTTTGTAAGATTTTTTAACTGAATATAAATATAATAAGAAGTGAATATATATTATAATAAAGAGAGTAAACTGTCTGGTTTATAGTTAACATAAACTGTATCTAACTTCTTGATTATCTGAAAATCGAGCCATAGTTGATGTCAACATCAATTCATTCACACATTCCCTACACTTTCCCTTGTACATAGTTCGTCACATTCTCTACATACTGTACTGCATATGCTGTGCTGACTTAATGCATGATATCATTGCTCAATTTACCTCCAAGTACTATTATGACAACCCAAGGCTTGACAAAGTTAACCACAGCGCTGCTTAATTATAGCGTCATGAATATGCATGAATCGATTCTTTTAGCTGATATTCATACACTCATACTCATACTCATATTCATTGCAACTTTGTGAGCAGTTCGATTGAGCCTAAGCCACAGACTGTGCTCTGTTATATTAGACTGTTCCCAAGTATTTTTATTTATATTTATAGACCCTTAGAATCCATGCAAAGTTTACTTAATTCCATATCACAAACTGTTCTCAATTAAAAGTATTATAGTACTACTCATTCATTAAGAGTGGAAGACAGTTTCCAGTCAGACTGTTCCCTAGCTCAAACTCTGTTGGATGTCAGTTCAACTCTAAGCATACTTCCTGACTGTACTGTAATCCTTACCCTCGACTGTTTCCTAATACTAATCATCGTAGTGTTACTCATTCATTTACAGTAGAAGCTTGAAGTTCATTTAAATTGTTAGAGTCCTTTCAGAACTGCTCAGACTGTTCCCTAATACTGTCTCTATACCTTGAACTTGTCTTGAAGACTTTATGCATTAAGAGCATAAGTAATAAGCCAGTTCATACTCCCCGCATCCTTTCAGACTGAACTCCTTAGCAACTACAACAATACCACGTTGATTTTGAACAGTTTCTTATATCTAATCCACACTGTACCTGATTGCTACAGCTATTGAGTGACTATTGAGGCAGATGACGCGTCTCGTCGCTAATTAAAGTAAATCTAATAAAGTGGCAATAAACTCAAATCTTGTGGCGTCTGCTTTACAGTAGAACCTGCCTATAAAGAGCCTAACTAATTCAAGTTTACATTATTATGCTCATGCTACAACATTTGTTAGATGCATAAACTAAACTTGACAAACTGTTCTCTGTGTAAACTACATTCTATACTCTTCTCCCGCTTAGTCAATCACTACTGTAGTTCAACTCTGCGTGAACTCACCAGCGGCGGCAGATTCTGCGGCGGGCGTCGCTCTGCAGCGCTACCGCTGCCAGACGATGGATACTTTTGTTGTATTTGTGCCTGGGACTGTTTTAGCTCGTGTTGTCGTAAATGCTGCTGCTGGTGATGTGGTTGCTGCTGCTGCTGCTGCTGATGCGAGACCATGGATGATTCACGTATTGGTGGCTTGATGATGGGCTCGGGCGGCAGCATGCTGTTGCTGATGTGATCACGCGGATAATTGTATTCCTTATCGGGTGAAATGAGTTCCTCGGGTATGGACTCGTCGTCAGTGGATGAGTCCAAGTCCTCGTTGCAGCCAGGACTGCGATTGAGCACAGAGCTGCGTTTCGATGGCATGGGCAGGCTGGGCTTGGGACGACTCTTCAGAGCAGCCAAGGCCTGCTGCACGGCCTCAGTGCGTACCTCTGCAAGGAGTGAAGGCTTCAATTAGTTAAGCTCTACGGAGTGGAGGGCAGTTGTTCCTTACCGGAATGATAGCGCTTCTCATTGTGCGTCACTTTGCGCTGTGTGCGTCGCTGTCGATGCTGACTGCTGTTGCTGGATTGATGAGGATTGGCGTGGTTCTGAAATGCGCTCGGCTCACGAGTATTCTGATAGCCTGGATCACCCACGGCCCCGCCCTGTGGCCGCATGTTCTCATAGCCAGGCGCACCAACGCCTCCACTTCCTCCACCGCCTCTTTCACCTCTTTCACCCTGCGATGAGTCCGACTTCTTGGAATGCCGCTGCTGGGATGTGGGCACCTCGGTGACATAGCTATAACCCTCGCTGGACACAATGACGCCATCGTGGTTGGCGTTGCTGTTGTTGCTATTGTTGCTATCTTTAATATTGTAATATGGCGGTGGCGGCAGATTCTTTGCCTTCTCCACATCGTTTACTGTAAATACATACACAGTGCGAAAGTATGGGTTAGTTACAGTGAAATCTGTGCTTCCCCTTAGGGGAGCTTACTCACATTCGTGCTTCTTCAGAAAGGGTTGCAGTAGTTTCGCCCGTTTCTTTTCGTATCCTTTTTGTGTAATGTCGCCTAAAAAGAAGAGCAAGGTTCAAGCATAAGACAAGGGGAAACGTAATATAAAACCACAACAAATTTGAGACGAATTAACAGTCTGAATGAAGCCAAAAATGCCAGTTAATTTTGCCATAAGCCAACGTTTTTATTTGGGGTTTAAGTAAGTGAGACAAATGCTTTAAGTGTGCAGTGAGAACAGTTTAAAACATTGAGAACAGCCGTAGGCAGTGCAGAGTAATTGAAGAGTGATTTTAGTAGAGTTAAATAGGTTTGAGAGCAACTGCTTTAAAATTAAACAGTGAGAACAGTTCCTTAACTCAGTAGAAACATACAGAGAACAGCTGCTAAGACACTCAAGAGAAATTGGAAACAGTTTTTAAAGTGTGAATAGGTTTGAGAACAGTTCAAGAGGTTTGAGAGTAACTACAGTGAGAACAGTTTTAGTACATTAGAGTAATATTGAGAACAGTTGCAGGGATATTCAATAGACTTTCGATACAGTAGTGAGAACACTTTAAAAGGTTTGGGAACAACTGAGAGTAACTACAGTGAGAACAGTTTTAGTACATTGGAGTAATATTGAGAACAGTTGCAGAGATATTCAATATACTTTCGAAACAGTAGTGAGAACAGTTTAAAAGGTTTGGGAACAACTGATGTGTTGTCATTATTGTACTCCATAAACAATGCAATGATATTTAAAGAGCAGATAACTGTCTATTAGATATTATTTCTATTAATATTAATAGATAATTAAAATATGTACATATATTAGAATATTATATAAGAACTCTATGATATTTGCATTATGTGTTTATGCCACACAATTGCGATTATACGCTATTATTCATAATGGAATACAATAGTACAGGGCTCGTTCCTATTTAGCGTACCGTTATCTCTCGAAGCTTTTGTCAACATAACCCTATTTAGGCATGGGCCAAGCCTATAAAAAGCTATATGTACGAGCACATACATACATACTATACGTCTCTACGTGATTTACGTGAAAACCACAGTGACTCGTGCTTAAGAATATGTACGAAATGATGTTGAAAAAAGCAAAATACATTCCAATTGGAATGTAATAGATACACAAGTAAAATCCAATTGGCAATGTGTAAAACTGAGATACATACATTATTATAGTATGCAAATTATCGAGTGCTGACTGTATTAGCATGAACTCGCATTAGTCTGGCTGTTCCCGCTATCGCTCTGCTTCTTCTTACGTATGTGGAGCAACATGTTTAAATTGATTTTGATAAGTGCATGGTGTGTACACACTCCTATTAGGTTAATCTGCCACTACAAAGAATTCGAGAGCGCCCTCTCTCCGCTGCCCACCACTGGGAGCAGTCATCACAGTGTATCATATGCATAGAGCAGCCAAATATGAATGTTTATGTATGTATGTATGTATGTATGCATGAGTAGTGTGCAGGCTGTAATCAGACGACAACAAAAAGACACGCACACACGCATGCCCACATACATATTTACATAAATCCATATGTAAAATGTAGGTATGTGTTGCGCAGTGTATGTAGGCAGCAGACACATGTCGCTTAACCGACAAAACCGCACACAGACGCTTCATATCAATGGCAGTTAAAGGGGCAGACGGTGACAAAAAACTACATACATACAGATGTATGTATGCATGTATATCCCCTGCCCCTCCCACTCCCTCTTTCTTATTGTCTGTCCGTGTGTGTGAAGTTCGAAGTGGGAATGCAGCTGTGACCCGTGGCCGGCGGCTACTGGCAGCATGTTCTAATTGCACAACAATATGTATGTACATACACACATTCACATACATACATACATATGTCTGTCTGTATGTGCGTGGAGTAGTAGGGGCAGCGGGGAGTGGGGTAGCTACACTATATACATTAATTAAGGTTTAAGGGTAGCAAAATTCACGTCATGCATAAATTTCGCTCAGTGTATGCTGGGCATACCTTCGGACAGCTCCAGATCCAACTCGGCCAGTTTTTCGCGTACATCAGCGGGCAGCGATGAGACGTGCTCCATCCCCAAAAAATTGGCAGCCGTCGCAGACATTTTTGGTTTTTCTTGTTGTGCGCTTCGAAATTGTTGTTTTTCTGCTTGGAGTTTTCTATTTAGTACACACACATATGTATTTGATTCTACACATACACACACTCTCTACCATACACCAATAGGCACACACACACACGCCCGCTAGTTTGCAACTTCGTTGTCAAAAATATCGATCGATTTTCAATACGAGAATACATTTAACCGGGAGCTGGAGCATTACTTTCTAAGCACAGTGCCTATTGTGCATTGATATTGTTCACATATTTATTATTATCTTTTGCATTATGCTTGCACAAATTCACACATCGCCCAGCTCCAAATGGCCCCAACAATAACCGCACCGACAAACGCGTATATATAAGTAAACAAAGAAAAAGTAGCAGTCAGCGATAGCAAGTCGATGCAGGTAGGCTCACAACTGTGAACCCATGGCGCTCACTGCGCATGACGTCACAACACACAAGCGGGAGATTTGCGCCATCTCCACTAAATATGTTCTAGTTAAATACAGCTGATTTGTTACACTCTATACTTGAGTCTTTACGACGTGTTTTATTTAAATATCGCTTCATTTAACAATAAATAGAGCTGAAAGTTGTTGGACAGTGACGTCACATTTGATTTATTTCGCACCGGACCTGCGCAATGTTACTTTCTCTTCCAAGATTGCCACACTTGGCGTTTTTGCGCTAAATTGGCGCATTTTGTATGCTGACGAATTAAATTGGCGCTCTTGATATTGTGCGCCAAGAGGCAACTGTGTCAGTGTTGGTTAATGCAGTAATTCATAAACTGAGTGTGCGTCAATTGCTTGCAGTTGGATTTTGAATGAATTATGTAAAATATATTTCCGCATTGTTTAATATGTTATGCACACTATTTCCGTATGTATATTTCTGTTTATGTTGTTTTTAAAAGACACTGCCATTAATTGGCGCTGTTAACTGTTGAGAAGCAACCAAGTTGGCAGCGCTGTTTTTTCGATTCTGCTTCTTCAAAATGGGTGCGCGTCTGGTTAATTTTGATTGAAAATATTCAATAAACTATTTCATTATTCTCTTTACAGAAAAGCGCAAACTAGATGAGGAAGTGAAGGCACTGAAAGCACTTGGTAAGCCACAAACTTTGGTATACATATGTATGCAGTAAATTATCATCTTATTCTTACAGGTGAACAATTGGAAACTCGGCTCAAACTCGTCAGCATCGAGCTGAGCGACTTGCCTGATGATGTCCTTGTGCTGCTGGATAAATGTGTGCAAATACAGACCCAAACACATCTGCACGAGTTGAGCCTGAGCTACTTGAAAGAATTGTTCTACACAAGAAAGCGCGAGGCCATCGAGCACAACATTCTTGTGGCCCAGCAGACGGCGGAGCTGCGGAAGCTGAATAGCACTCTGGAAGAAACGGAGGCGGACATACAGGCATTGGAAAGGTGTGTTTGACTGGTGACTAGACTCAAATACTCACTCACTTATAATCCACACAGATTTAAAGCCAGCGTTGGTAAACGCATCTCGGATGAATCAGCTCAGTCCAAGCTGAGCGAGATTCACACCACCTGCCGCGGGATTCTGGACAGGCAGAAGAACCTAAAGATTCCCGAGGACTTTAGCATAGATGCGCTAATGGACAAGGTGGACGCCTTGGAGAGCAGTAAAAAGAAGAGCGAGATGAAACAGTAGTTTGTTGTATAAAAAATGATTTTAATATATATATTTTTATTATTATTTAATCAGTAAATTCAAAAAACATTTTATTATAACACAAAAATCAGCGAATAATAATCATATATTTATAAAAAATGTTGAGTTTTTGGGCTTACAAATTATTGTTGTTGTTGTTGTTGTTTAGAGGCATGCGCGAGAAACAAAAAGTGAAGTTGATCATAACGACGATCGGTCGATGTTCATTATAATATATAGTACTTTACTTTGATGCTAATATGTATCTTTATTGGAAGTGTTAACCGCCGTCTCACAAATGGTCAATTGCTGCTAAGTTTATTTATTATTTACGTTGTATATTTGTTTAAAGAATCTTTAAATGTTGTTAAAAAAATGTCCAACCCGAGGGGAGCTGGCGTTGCTTGGTTGCTTAAAGCATTACAAAATGTTCTTCTTTTCAGAGTTTTCCATGCGGTTATATATTTTGTTGCTTTTGTATACTTCATATATACTTTAATATGTATAATAATATATATATATGTATATATATTGTGGTTGTTGTAGAATTAGTAATTTCATAAACATTAAGTTGTTGCTGTGTTGTTGTTGTTGTTGTTTGTTTGTTTCATTGTATTATATAAAGGGCGGGTATGTGGCAGACAAAGTATTCCAGCTGGACAGACGCCGACTGCTGCACGCGCTCTCTCCTTAGCGGAACTCGGGCGCATCATCCTGCGTGATGTCGCCGTACTTCCAGATGGCCAAATGAGCTGCCAATGCTGCATCCTGAGCCGCTCTATACTGCTCCAATAGCTCCTTGAGCTTGCGCTCGCGCCTCTTCTCCACGAGCACCAGGCCGTCGGAGACCAGTTGCTTGCCAAAGTCCGTCTTGGAGTTGGGATCGTGCAGAGTGGCCAGATTGGGACCCGTGCCCACCTTCAACTCCACATTCAGCTGCAGCTTGTGATTGAGCACATCGTCCGAGAAGGCGCGCAATGCCTCCTCCTTATCCTCATTGTCGGCTGGCAGTACGACTAAGGCGAGCGCATACTCCGTGGCATGCGGCTTCTCGCTGCTAAAGGCAGGCGGCAGTGCAGCCAAGCGGCTGACAGGCAGTGTCTGCAAAGAGGAAACAGAATCGTTAAGATGGAGCAAAGGATTAGACAGAAGGTTGTGTCGCACAACGTCGACCGTCGCTGCGCCATGTCTCGGAGCTGCCCCCAACAACGTGCAGTGCGCTGCTCGAGCGGCACCAGATGGCCACCCACTGCGGCTCAGAGTGTCTGCCAAAGCATATGACATAACCCATACAGCCAGGACGTGGGCACCACCCGGCACCTAGGAAGCAACGCTCCACACTTGGTGTTGCTGTAGAGTTTGGAATGCAGCTCAGCATGGACACAACTGGCGTCTGACACGTGGTGTGCATTGTTCATCTGGCAAACTTATGACTCATGCGTTTCTCTTCGAGACGGAAACGGATCTAAGGAGCTTGCGGAGATTAACACTCGAAGCAGTGAACTTACCTCCTTGTTGCCGTAGTCGATGTACAGCACACTGGCATTGCTGCCCTGGACACGGTCCACCTTGGCGCGATACCATTGATTGTCGAAAGTGAATTGGGCAGC
The DNA here is from genome assembly GCA_035045005.1 of Liodrosophila aerea. Taxonomy (NCBI): domain Eukaryota; kingdom Metazoa; phylum Arthropoda; class Insecta; order Diptera; family Drosophilidae; genus Liodrosophila; species Liodrosophila aerea. Next base: position 786,797 of record JAWNNL010000005.1, read on the forward strand.
ACAGAGATCGCCACGTTTGGGCGTGTAGGTGCCGGCAATGGGGGGATTGGACTGGAAGTCGGCATGCAGTTTACTCATCAGTGTCTCCAGTTTGGGTCCATTGTCCACCGATTGGGCAAAGAAGGTCAGGGTCTCGGTAATCTCAGTGACAATGACATTCTCATAGTTGACCTTGCGCTCGACGGGCACCTTCTCATCCTTCTCCTCCTCGATGACCACCTTCTCCTCAGGCACTTGCTCCACATAGTTGGCCCAAATGTTCTTCTTGATGGCCTTGGCACGATCCTCGGCACTCTTCAGCAGGCGATAGTATTCCGATTTCTCAGCGCTGAAGTGCACTTCGGCCAGACCCTCCTCCACCAGGGCAACAGACAGATTGATATTCTGATCGGTCCAGAGCCAGCCGATGACAGAGGAGCCAGCCTTGTCCGTGGTATCGATGTGCACAGAGACATCACGCTGGAGCACACGCTCGCGGGTGAAAGTCAAAGCTTCATCGCCAAAGGGTTCACCCTCCTGGGCAGGCACACCATTGAGAGCGGGACGCGACGAGCGTGGGCAGGAGATGCCGGCCAAGAGGAACGTCACCAGGCAACTATCCTTGGGCACATAGAGACGCAGACGTGAGCCGCTGGCCACAAACTCCACGATGGCTTCGGTCCTCAGAGCACGCTGCCAAGAGGGCAAATACTGCACCTTGATGCGGGAATGATCCACAGTCAGATCGTTGACACGCAGCGTAGCATTTTCCTTCTTCGCATGCAGACCCTTCAGTCCCTTGATGGCCTGTTGCTCAGCCGCGATGAGCTGATCGTATGCCGATGATCTCTGATCGTCATCCTGGCGATAACGCACACAGGTAGCCAAGCCCTTGGACACCATGGCCTCGGCCACATTCTGTCCGCCGATGAGGACAGTGTAGCAGTGCTTCTCCGGGAAATTGTCACGCATGGGCGAGATGTAGTCCAGATTGCATTGGACCTTCTTGTTGATTAGCTTCTTGCGCAGAAATTCACGGGCATCAAACATGTGCGGAATCTCGTACAATGGACGGTAGTTCTTGCCACGTGGCGGCGCCTTCACAATCTCCTCGCCATCGGTGCCAACCACAGCGCGTTGATCACGTGGCGGACGAATGGATGAGAAGAAGACCTTCTTCACCTGACCATTGGCCAGACGCACATTGATGGCATCTCCATTGAACACCTCAATCACAGTGCCGCCGAAGTCCTTCTCCTTCGAGTTAAATGCGGGCGCCTTGGCCTGATAGTCTTGCCACTGGCGCAGACGCTTCTCCTTGGCCACACGCTCCGCGGCACGAAGTTTATCAGCGCCTGCAAAAGAAAACAGATGTTAGCCAACGGAACGGGGGGAAGGTATAATGATACAACTGTGGACGGGGTGAAATGAACGAGTAGACAAGGGGTCAAGTCTTCCATTCTTGGTATCCGTCTGATTTTGATCTGGCAAAAGGCTGATAGCAGCGCAGCACAGCACAAGGCTTTAGCCAAACGGGCGCTACACGCTACCAGCCCATTGCTGGTGAGGATAGCAGCGATTAGTTTGAACTCACCTTGCTTCATTACAGCCATGGACCAGTCCACACACTTGGCCAATCCTTCGCGCAGCAGCGACTCTGCAATGTTGCCCTTGGGGTAGAGAATGGTGCCGATAAAGTTGGAATTGTTCACAGATTCCAGACGAATCTCCACATCACGCTGCAGCAGCCTCGTCTCCACATAGTACCTGGCCTCATCCGCAAACGGCACCTTCACGCTCAGATCGGGTTTGCCATCAGCATCGAGCTTCACACCCGGACAGCGGATGCCCGAGATCATGAGGGTAATATAATGGAAGTCGGGCAGCAGGAAGGCACGCACAGTGGAACCATCGCGCACATGCTCAATGATGGCCTTCACTGGCTTGCCACCGTAGACATCGACGATGTGGGCAGGATTCTCGTGCGACCACTTGATGTTGCGCACCTTCTCTTGGGCATTGGCATTGTGCGCCCACTTGCCACGTCCGGCGGCACGTGCCTGATCCTCCAGCTCGATGAGCGTCTGCTGCTCGGGTGTAGGACGACCCTCACGACGCACGGTGACCAGACCTTCGCGCACAATCGATTCGACAACATTCTCACCCGTCTCCTTGTCCTTGCCGAGCCACACGAAACCGTATTCACGGTTGGAGTTGGCAGGTTTGTCAAAGGTAAACGTCACCTCGGCGCCAATCAGTTTCTTACGCAGAAATTCACGCGATTCCCAGGCCCAGGGTTCATCCTTGGTTTCATCGCCACCAGCTCCAGGCCGGCGTGCCAGTTTAGGTGCCAGGACATGCGAGAACGTGATTTGTTTCTCCGGAGGCGGCGCACCTTTCGTGGCGCGTATTACAACCGTATCGCCGGAGAGAACCTTTAGCAATGAGAGGTTAAATTGAACAGAAAGGAAATCAGAAATGTTCAACACAAGCACGTGCGTTTACTTAGAAGCCAATAGATGGCGCCACTCAAATTGGTATAAAAGGTATTTTATTTGCGTTCTGGCTAAATTAGTATATTTTGAAATGTTTATCGATAACTTGGAAGAAGGAAATTGTAGAAATTTGGGGAAAACTAAGGACATTCTAACAGCTTCTTTTGAATGGAAACTACTAGCATTCTAGTAATGAAATGCAATTCGTATGAATAGAAAGAAAAATTCTGCATTCCACTTTTGTTGAATGCAGTTCATTGACTTTTACCTAGGCTACCTATAAGCATAGATATATACATACGTCTGTATGTATTCATATGCACTTATCTAAAAATGTAAACAAAGCTCCAAAGTGCAATACGCTCGGCTGGAAGGCCGCCTTCCAGCCTTATATGTATTTAACTGCACTTTACTAAACACAACTTTAAATTAAAGTGCTAAAGATTCCACAATTTAAATATTACTTGAAACCCGTTGAACATTTACATGGATAACCGACTCCCTGTTTGCAGCTGGGGGTGGGGGAAGGTGCTGTTATAGTGTACTCGCTTGCACAGGTGTTTTAGTATTGGTGTGCGGCATTTTAAAAAATCAACAGGTTTTCCACGTAAAATCTGTAACATGGAATGCTGACGCGGCATTTGGGCCGGGCCCAAAAAATAAAAGAAGAAATAATCGCCAGGTTGTGCCTGTGTGTGCGTGTGTGTGTTGCTAAGACTCGGCGTGTGCCAACGTCATCACATACATAGTTGCCGCCGAAGGCGCTTGCAATTGATAACTTTCTGATAATCGTTATCAATGGCAGCAGTCATGCACTCGCTTCAAAATGAAACACGTCTCAACGTAAATATGTATGTATGCCAATGTGTGTGTGTGTGTATGCGTGCGTGAGTTGCTGGACTCAAGGGTCAAAGCGCGGCGGGCGAGAGACTGCCAACTCTATGCCCTGACCACAAATACATTTGTAAAAATCGAAAGTAAGCAGATGTACACATACAACGCTACATATTTACATATGAATTTATAAATATGTATGAATGTAGGTTTTGCGCCTGTGCATGCCAATTTTGAGGTTAGAAACGAATAGTTTTGCATTAACTCGTGCCACTGTGTGTGTGTGTGTGTATACACGTTTGTATGCGTGTGTGTTTATCAGATAAAAACGCATGTTTCAAAACGCCGGCTAACGCCGCCCGTTGATTGATGACGTTGGCATTGGGAAAAGACACACAATGGAAAACAGCAAGAAGAAGACAAATTTGAGTAATTTATGCCAGCAAATTTGAATGTTTCACACATTCTGCGGTCTAGTTGAAGAGACGAAAATCTGCCAGGTTGGCACCTTCGATAACTTTCATTTCTTTACGCTACGCTATGCTCTGTGCCGACTGTATGAGCGTGTTTGACGTGTCACACTCACACTACGCGCATATACGCACGTCTCGCTCGCACTCGCTTTGAATGGGACTGGCCGCCGCATTTGCCACGCTGATGATAATCACATCGCACACACGGAATTTTATATTCAAATTTTACTTTACGTTTGCTTTGAATTAAAATTGGATTTGGTTTTAGCTATCGATGATAATTTGGTGACTTACTTGTTTCACAATACCGGATAAAGTCTTGGCTGGCGTTGGTGCCGCTACTGCGGGCGCACCGTCTTTCGCTGCTGCTCCAGCTGTCGTGTTAGCTGCTGTTGCCATTTTTTTCGTACGGGTGCGGTTCTACCGGCGGGCCGTTATACGTGGCTGTTTAAGTAAGCGGGTTGAAATCCTCACGTAGGTTTAAAGTGCGTCTAACACTGTTTTCCTTCTTTTAACTTAATTAAGTTAATTGAGTATGAACACACCACACAATACAATCACCTCAGAGAATTTTTCACTGCTGTGTGACCAACTCGACGGTTACCAAATAATACTGATAAAAAATATACCGCAAAGCTTTTAAAATACTATATCGATAGGAAAAATCCCGCCAAAATACTAGGTTTCCAAAGTTGAGGGAAAAGTTTGTGTACATTTATGTTGAGCAATTAATAACTAGATTTGTATGTTGACTTCTACAGGAAGTATTACTTTATTTCGGATCAGTTTTATTTTTTTCTCGTTTCTGTTCTACATAAAACAAAGTGACTAGACATTATCGAAAAAATATCGATAACCATGTTTATATTGCACTGGGTAGCGCGTGAGTCAGCTGATCGTGAGTCAAATTTGGCGGGAAGCAATGTTTATATCTGAAACAAACAAACATGAGCTCAAACAAAATGTTTGGCGATAAAGCCTTCGATTTGCTGAAGGAGCTCAAGCGGTCGACCCATACAATACCAGGCTTCGACGATGATGGCGTACGGCAGGTACTGGAAGAAATCAAAGCCATTTTTGAAGAGAATGTCGCGCAGGCGTCCAACTACAACAGTTCCGGCGACCGGAGCCTGTGGCCCCTGCTAAACTACAGGCACGCGGCGTTGCAGCGGAATAAACGTTGTCTGCTTGCCTACCTGTATGAGCGGATGCAGAGAATCAAGGCACTGCGATGGGAGTTTGGTCCCATCATACCTGGAGATATTAAACAGTCACTGTGTGAACCCGAAGTGAAGTTCTTCAACAACTATTCCAAGTCCTTGGCTGCCTACATGCGTTCCGTGGGCGACGGCCAAGGCATTGATCTGACTGGCAACCTACGCCCACCCAAATCCCTCTACATTGAGGTGCGATGCGTTGAGGACTACGGCAAGTTCGAGCTAGATGATGGCGAAGTGGTGCACCTAAAGAAGAACAGTCAACACTATTTGCCGCGAGCACAGGTGGAGCCCCTAGTGCGACAGGGCGTACTACAGCACATAGCATAATTGTAAATTGTATTAATTATTATAAATTATATTATACTATACATATTATTTACATAGATAACATATAACTACTTTTAATTGTAGTTAATGTTTGGAATGTTTTTAGCTATTTTAAGGCACATTTAAGAGTGGTGAGTCATCGTCAAAATCAGTAGTTTGCACTCTTAATTTAAATAATGTTTTGTCATGTATGCAGGTGCATATCTTTTCCTCATCATCATCATTATCATCTGGTATGACAGGTTTACCCTCCTTGGCGTATTTTAATTTCAATATGGCATAATTAGGTGGAACACATAAGTCACTCTCATCTATCTGAACTCCAAAGGCGATGATATCGCCATTTCTGACCGTAGTGCGCCTGTGCCTCGATATTTTTATACCATTTAAGAAAGTGCCGTTTGTGGAGTGCTGTCAATTGATTTATTTGAATCAATATATGTAGTTATCATGCTATATTTCAAAACTTACCATATCTTGTAATTTTACTCTATTCTTTGAGTTTATAACTATTTTGGCGTGAACCCTGGAAATGAAGTCATAGTTTAAGGTATATGCGCAATCGTAGGACCTGCCTATTTTGTATTCGCCATTACGCAGAACAGTTTTTGCATGAGTTTCAGGATGTATAAGGTACCAATAACCGCCTCGCCTTTTCATATCGACAATGAACGTGTACAAAGTGTACTATCAATAAAATAACGAAGGGCCTAATCAAAATTTCTACTCAATTGCGCCCGATCTATCGTACTATCGATAACACTGTGATAAAGACGACAAAATTGCCACGCTTGGCGTTTTTACGCCAAAATTGGCGGTTTTATGGCTGGGTTGTAGAGCTGTTTAGCCAGGTTCACAACCCAAGTTAGCAAAACTCACAGCCTTATTGCATGCCACAACCCCGAATAGCCGCTAAGTTTCTCGTTTTCAGATGGCAAATAAATTTGCTTGTATTTCTTTAACCGAAGAAAATGTCTTCAAATATATTATATATATATTGATAAACATTCACTTTAACTCAAGTTAAAGGCAATCTTAGGCCAATTTAAGAAAACACTGGCATTGCGACAAGACATAAAAAGAGCTAAATTTGGCGCAATAAACGCCAAATGTGGCAAACTTGGTCAGCTGTGCCGGCTATTCGTTACGTGAATTTGTACTATTATTTTAGTTAGAAAACAATAAAATTAACGCGCAAAATGAATCAAGCCGATGTCAGCAAGTTAATGTCACAGCTGCGCGTAGCAGTGCTACCAAAGAAACGCAATTTAAAGAATCCGGATGGACCAGAGGGGCGACTACTCAAGTTGCGCAAAACAGTAACGGCGCTGGTCAAACACGAGCGCATTGAGTTATACTACAATCGAGCGGACGAGGCGCGTGGATACGCAGAGCTGGTGAGGATTGGCTAGAACTGAAGTGAAGCATTATCCTAATTGTGTTTTGTCTTGCAGCTTATTTCAAATGCCATACGCCATGGGGATAGACACAGAGCCACCATGGAGCTGGCGGACTACTGGCTGCTGGAGAAGCAGCTGGTGCACAAGCTGTTCAAGGTGCTGGTGCCACGCTACGAGAACTACAATGTATCCTACACACGCATGTTCAAAGCACCACGTGACTATCCCGGCATGTACTACAAAAAGTCTGTACTGGAGCTACGTGGAAATCCCTATCCAGTGCTGACGCAGGACACCAGCCAGAATCGCAATCTGTTGCACAACGTGCTGCTCGATGAGGCGCGCAAGGAGTTCCGACGGGAAAAGCTAGCCGAGATGGCCAACAAACTGGCCGCAGAGACGGACGTAAAGCCAGCGCAAACGGAAACGAAGCAGAGTACAACGGAGACATAATAGTTAATTATTGTTTTATAATTTTTTGAATATAATATTAAACATACGGTTTGTTATTTAAGCCTGGAATGCATTTTGCCCATTGACTCTTTAAACAAAAAACGCGGAAAACATTTTCATGAATTGTCTTGTACACACACACACACACACACCAGTAGCAGGGGCGTGGCGCTGGGGCGTGTGAGTGTGCCACAAGCGCTGATAAAACACGTATAAACGTATTGTTAGCTTTTTATATAATTTATCACAGGCTCCTGCGCTCCCTGCCTCCCTCCCTCCCTATGGCCCTGTCTCTGGTGAGAAACCTGTCAGAATTGTGTGAGCGTCATTATTCATGTCAACTCACTGCCGTCTGGCACAAGCTGTGTGTGTGTGTGCGAGTGAGTGTGTGTGTGTAGGGAGTCAAAATTAAAAGATAGCTAAAGAGGAAATTTAAAATGAGTTTTCTTTCTTTTTGGCTAAAACACAACTTGCGGACGTGTTAATTAACGCTATTCAAATTAAGCTTAATAATGCGCTTAAAAACAAAACTTGAGCGTTATAATTAATTTTCGGGACAATTTCTTTTGATTATAGACGATTTTAAGCAATTCTTTCATATACAACATTTTTAAACGAATTTTTTAAATTGAGTCCTGTTTTTAGCTTTTTTTCAGAAGTGAGGTTAAGTTTTTGTGAATTAGTCGAGAATGCCTTAACTGATTTTTAAGAAGGTTTAATGTTACCAACAGCTAATTAATACAGCTATTTTTTATTCCTATACACTTTTGATTTTAATGCAGTAGCTTGGGAGTTATACGAGTTAGAGTCATAGTAATAGCAATAGTACTTTTTGCTGCAGATTTTTTCAACTCATTTTTTAACTTTAAAATTCTGTGAAAAATCTAAAAAAATTTTAAAACTATATTGGTTATCTATTATATATTCCTGCATTAATTAGTCATCGTTTGAGCTATGAATCATTGAAATAAGTACAGAAGTAAGAAGTACAGTTGCCACACTGAGAAGCTAGTCGGAGTCAAGCAGAGTTGCTCTTACGATAATTATTTTTGGCAATTGTTTAATTAATTTGTACACCCCAATAAGCTGTGCTGGGCAGAGCACAAAGGGACTGCCAATAACTGTTGCTGCCTGCTGCAGTGGCAAGTGGCAACAAAATTGAGTTTTTATAGCTTGCAACAAGCACAAGTTGCAACTTGTGTTCTTCTTTCACTTTTTCGCTTTGCTCTGCTCTGCTCTGCATTTTTTGTGCTAATTGGCTGTGTTTTCAATTATTTTGGCACAAATTCATTAGTTCTGGTTTTTGTTAGTGCGTACCACTTTTCTCTCTCCCCCCTCCCCCCACTCTCTCACTCTCTCTCGCGCTCAATTGGGCGACAAACAGTTCAATATTTAATTATGTGCTTCCCCTCTCTTAACTCGCAGTGAACTAATTAGCTTTTTGCTTAAATGAATTCAGAATGAATAAGTGAATGAATGAGTGAGTGAATGAGTGAGTGATTGAATGCAGGCCATGTTAACTATAGAACATATGTATATACAGTGTGCTCATGCTGAAGTCCTTCTAAACATTGCAGTCAAAGAAATCTACCAGCACTTGAAGCCCATCCATCCTGGCCCTCACCCCCCTCCAGCCATCCTCAGGCTTTCCTCTGTGAAATCAAAGAAAATCATCAGCAGCAGTTTAAACAGTGGGAAATGCTCTTGAAATGCTTTTAGAAAAACCAACTGACAGCAGCAGGGTGCGGGGTAGGGTGAGGGGTAGGGTAAGGGGGACGGGGGCAAAGGACTTTAAGCAAACTGCAAAAATTCAAGACACTTTACACCAGGGTAAATAATTTGTAATCATTTTCAGTGAGAGAGAGTGAGCTTCCCCCCTCCCCTCAGTTTCCCCACTCTTTGTGCTGATAAATGATATTAAAAAGAAGTGTTTAAAGCAAATACCAACAGAGTTTAGCTTAAGGACTTGTGCCCTGCCTTTGGCATTGCCTTTGCGCTCTCTTTTTGGGGTTAGGTTGAGCTGGAAATTATTTTTAATTTACTTTTATTTGCCTGAAAAGTGCAGTTTAACCAAGCAGAAAGCAGAAAGCAGAAAGCATTTGCTCAGCCCTTGTGATAATATTATTCCACAGCTAGAGAGCTGCATAAATAAGTGAAAAATAATGTTGAGGTTATGTTTGTGTACATAACCTAAAAGACGTTCAAAATGTGATACAGCTTGTGTATGGGATGCATTTTAATTGGCAATTGTAGAGCTGACAGCAACCCTATAATGACATATTACTTTTGACCATTCAGCATGTTTAATCAAGTGCCGTGTCCTTCTCCTCCTCCTCCTCATACACTCTGCCTTACTCCTGTTTCCATCTTCATTTTTATAATTAATGTCATCAGCTCAACTTTTATATACATGTGCAAGTACTCACAAGTACACACACACACGCACATGCATATAGAAAATCCTGAGGTTTAATGAGGCAAGAAGAAGAAGGAGGAGGAAGAGGAGGAAGAGCAGCAGGAGCAGGAGCAGGCTTAATACTTTCAGTCCAAGTCTGTGAATGGTCTTTCATCTTTGAATAGGAACTTTTATGCCTTGTAAATTGGCTTCTTGTGTTGCTCATTATGAGGCAGCCCAAAAATAACGGTAACTGGGTCTCTCGCCTCCTCTCTTTCTCTGTGTGTGTGTGTGCGATAATATCCTGTGTTTCCTTTTCGGCTTTTCGCTGTTATAATTACGTACAAATTGTATGAGAAGAGGCAGAAGACGGCTTAAGCCTCACATGCAATTAATCAAAGTGCTTACTTATGATCTATATACATGTGTGTGTGTGTGTGTGTGTGTGTGTGTGTGTGCTATATATATCACATAATATTTATAAAAGCAGAAAAAAGAAATCTGTCAACGCTCGCCTGTTTTTAAATCAATTATATTCCGGCTCGTAAAGTCTTGCGGTTAAGTGGTTCCGTTACTTCGAGCACTGAGCCTAAGGGTGCGCAGAGCTTTTGTCCCCCCTCCTCCCCACTCACTCACACACACACTCACTTGCATATTTAAGCACCGTTAGGCTGGTTGCCAAGAGCTTTAATTACCTGCTCAAACGTGTCTACAGACACACATAAGTGCCTCACCCCCCTCCCCCTCTCCTCACCCTCTTCCCATTGACACTTGCACTTAATGTTATTTTGCGTAAAAGTTTTCTTTATTTAAGTTGCTCTTAACTGAGTTTTTATTATAGTAAGCCGTATCAGTCTTTTTCGAATTGATATGTGGAACTAATTTGGTTTTACACCCGCTTTGCTACCCCCTCCTCTCGCTGTGTTCCTCCCTGTCAACGAGAGCTAACATTACAATGGCTCAGATAATCCGTTTTCCAATCTGTGGGAATAAAAAGAGAGCAAATTGAGGGAAATTGTAGTACAATATAGTCAATAGAGGCAATTAATGCTTTAGAAACAGACAGGCAGATATTATATAGTTGTCTGATACCATTCAAATCGTTCTTAGTCCTACTTATAGTCAGTTAGACTATCTAGTTAAACTATGTGTTTCAGCCTAGATCTCTATTTCCCATTTCATGTATAGACAGATCTTGATATTATCCTAAAACTAATATCCCAAAAAAAAGGTCATATATGACCTTTCATCATATCATATCCTGTCATCATATACCTTGTCATCATATCACAATTCGCAACATATCATATCATATACATATATCATTATAGTATTTCGCTTATTGTTATATCATATTAAGTATTATATCATATCATCATATCCACTCATACGGCATCATATTATATTAGATCATATCACATACTATTCTATCATATCACATCGCATTATTTCACATCATATCTAGTCATATATAATCATTTTTACTTCATATTACATCATATCTCGGCTTATGCTATATTTTCACCTTATTTCACATCATACTTTATGAGTTCACATTATTTGAAGTTCTATTAGATCAGATAATATCATATCTCCTCATATTAGAACATATCACATATCACATAATCTTTGGACTGTACACTATATCCAAACATTCTCTATCATCATATCTTGACATATCACATCATATCACGTGCCATATCACTTTCTATGACACCCATATTTCTACATATCATATTACATCATATCTCTTATGGCATAATTTCACCTCTATTCACATCATTCTTTATAATACCACATAATTTGAAGTTCTATTAGATCAGATGAGATATATCATATCTCTTCATATCGGAACATATCACATCATAACATTGCACTTCAGTTTCTCTTCTAGCTGCACTTTCTACACAATCATATCTAGACATATCTCTTCATATCACAAATATCATATCATCTAATATCACATCTTGCCATATCACATCATATCCCCTGCCATATCACATTCTATGACACCCTATGTGACCTACCCTTTCCCGTTAGGCAGTTCTCGCGCACCATGTCGCAGTGGCTGTAGAAGAACTGATGCTCATTGGTGTGGGCAGCGCAGATGGGCAGGAAGGGATCACAGTCGGCGATGGCCTTGCAGGCGTCCGAAGACTCCAGGATGGGCAGTGAGAGCACGCAGAGCAGGCTGACGACGAAGAGCAGCAGTAGAATCAGCGAGACTTTCGATGCAGCACCCCAGCTTGGCATTATCAGACTATATCGCATTCTCAGACTCTTGAATCGAAGGTGAAGTGTTATTTGAAGAGGTGTTAATCGCAATCTTTGCACAGTTGTGATAAATACTTGAGATACACAAATAGACTTACTTATACGATCGCACTAACAGTCTATTCTTAGATGACTAATGGGTGTTTTACCCATGTGACGAACCCGAAGCTCTGCGGAGACAAGCGCGACTGACCGTGCGACTGATAACCGCTTGGGCCACAGCTTAAGCCAAGCCAAAAAAAACAACGAAACCCTGAGCGCGCGCTCTCTCTGAGCTTTACAAGCGCTCTCCCTCCCCACTCCCCACTCCCCACTCCCCACTCTCTTTGGTCGTGAGATTGCCATGACAACCGTTGAATCGTGGCGCATTATTGTTGCTGTATTTCCACAGAGACAATGATAAACATTCGACTCCCCATCACAGTTCGCGTTTATTGCTTCTTTTTTTCGCAGGGGTACGCTATTGTTTATGCTGCTGCTGCTGCTGCGTCAGTCGCTCTGCCGCTGTCAACGGCGCTGCCATCGCCGCTGCTGCCGGCATACTAGAGACCCGTTTGAATGCCGATGCGGTTGCTCATCTAACTGGAACAACATTTACAGCCGAATCGGAAGCGCTGCTCGGCGGAAGCGTTGCGTGCAGGTGCATTGCGGTCGGTATTGAGCGTGCCGAGAGCGCATGAAAAGCTTTCGAATACCCTGTAAACTCACGGAGCATACGGGGTATAGAGGGGTGTATAATGAGGGGGTAATTGAAAAAGGGAAGTTGAAGTGTAGAGAGGGAAGTTGAATATAGAGAGTATGAGTACAAGATAAGTTTACAAGTTTAGTTTCAAGTATAAGACTATAAGAAGAGTTTATAAGTTGCAAGTAAAGAGTATAAGAAGAGTTTATAAGTAAAGTTTCAAGTTTAAGTATAAATAGAGAGTAAAGTTCGAGATTATAGTGGGTAAATACAGTTAAATGGACAGTGTAAGGGCAGAGTACGATTAAAGACAAGAAGTAGTGATTGTAAAGAGAGCGTATAAGCAAAGAGTATAAGTCAAGAGTATAAATAAAAAGTATAAGAGTAGTGGAGCTTATTATTGGAGAATATTAGTAGAGATTGTACATTCTAATAGTAGTTATAAACGGACAGTATAAGTAGAGTATAAGTTAAGCAAGGAAAACGGACAGTATACGTATAAGAGAGCGTATAAGTTGAGTTTATGACTATGTAGAGTATAAGTAGAAAAGAAGTAGTGACTGTGAAGAGAGAGTATAAGTCAAGAGTATAAGTAAACAATATAAAAGTAGTGGAGCTCATCATTCTAGTAGTAGTTATAAAGGGACAGTATAAATAATAATCGTACAGTAAAAGTATAAGAGAGCGAGTATAAGTAGAGTTTATAATTATGTAGAGAGTAGAGTTTATCACTATGTAGAGTATAAGTAAAGCAAAGCTAAACGGATAGTATAAGTATAAAGAGGGAGAGTATAAGTTGAGTTTATAGCTATGTGGAGTATAAGTAAAGCAAAGCAAAGCGGACAGAGTAAGTATAAGTCGAGAGTATAAGAAGAGTTTATAACTACGTAGAGTATAAGTAAAGCCGAACAGCAAAAGTATAAGAGCGCGTGTATAAGTAGAGTTTATAGCTATGTAGCGTATAAGTAGCGCGAATCCATATACTACTACAGTTTAGTATAAACTAAATCTATTCTATGCACCGTCAACTATTTCTCATTTCTTTAGGGTACTCTCGAGTCGAGCATGCCCAACTAATTTCATATTTTCAGCAGCAAAATTCAACTTGTTTCCCCAATGAGTCATGAACTTTTATACACACTCGCAACGCACACTCACACAATCTGTACTGTTTTCATCTATCTGACTAACCTTTAACCAAGCTGACCTATAGACAGCACAGCGATAGAAGTGCCCCTCCACCCCACTCCCCCTCCCCCCCTGCAGACCGCATCACTGAGTCTATAAAGTCTAATAATATCTGCTCTACATGTAACTGGATATGTTGCGGCACATTTTGTGTGTAACCAATTAAACGCCTTTTGCCACTGGCCTCGATATGCCATACTATATACGATATGATATGATATGATGATACTAAGAGTGCCATAGACAGACAGACAGACAGACAGACAGACAGACATACTTAAGCGCTCCCGCAGTTTGCTAAAAGAAGAAATTTCATTAGGCACTTTGGGGAAATTCTTTTCCACTTAAAAAGGAATACAACAGCTTGTGTAAGTATATGCTAATGTGTGTGTATATGTGTGATATGTGTGTATGTATATACACACACTTCCCACATACATATAGCTATAGATATCACGCTGTGGATTTGCTAAATGGTGTGTCAACTTAATGTCTTGCTCGAGCTTAAAGGCGACAAAGCTTCAACTGTGGCACATACTAAAAGTATACACACTACGTAGTGTGTGTGTGTGTGCCAAGATGGCTGCATTTCCTGTTGCTGCTCCCTAGAACTTCCGTAAGTTCAGCGAACACACATACATATGCAAAACAATGGGCGACATCGACGCAAATAATTTAGCGAGCCATGCAACGAACTTAAGCGCATTTGAATATACTTAAACACACACACACACACACACACACACACACATTAGCGCTAACGTATATGTATATGCATGTGTATATATAAACAAAAACACTAAGCGAAATTGATGACTACTTTGGCCCATATTACGTCTAATTTTACTTATACTTCATTTCAGCTTAGTTGCTGTTTTAGTGAGCCATAACATTTTATTTATTAATCAAAGCAAAAAGTACTCAAGGCAAAGTGTATAGCCTTGACTATAAGCTTCCTAGAATGCTAAGCCAAGTCCTTTTAGTGCAAATACTTTAGATTATAGAGTTAAAAAACTATAGGTATATTTTGAAGTTATATTGAGACTGTACATTCTCATAACGACTGCAGTAAGGTATGGATAACTTTTTATATGTTTCTTGCAGTGTAAAATCTTGTAAGAGAAACTTTTAGTTATATTCATTAACTATTCAAAACAACAAACCGAACTGAATTAGCACAAATACTTTAGAAGTTAGAGCCAAAAAACAAGAGCCATCTCTTTAACGCTTATGCTGCTATTGGCAACTGTTGTAGGGTATGTATAACTTTTTATATATTTCTCGCAGTGTAAAATTTTGTAAGAGACACTCTTAGTTAGATTCATTAACTATTCATAACAACAAACCGAAGTCATTTAGCACAAATACTTCAGAAGTTAGAGCCAAAAAACTAAAGGCATCTTCTAAATGCTTATGCTGATATTGGCTATTATTCCAACTACTGTTTGTAGATATGCATAACTTTTTATATATTTCTTGTAGGTGAAACTTTTAGTTACATTCATTACCCATTCAAAACACGAAACCACACTCATTTAGCACAACTACTTTAGATTTTAGACACAAATTACTAAAGGCATCTCTCATATGATGCCAAACAGTGTGTTTCTTTTTAATTGTGTTTCTCTCAGTGTAGCTGCTACTTGTACTTAGCAAGACTCTTAACTAACCTCTCAAGTTGCAAGCGGCAAAAGAGTTTTAAGCGCTATTGAAACATACTCAAGTGTTTCTACAAGTATTATCTAGTTTTCCTCCTCTACTTCTTCTTCCTACTCTTGGTTGGCTTCGCTTGTGTTTTCCCTTGAATTTGCATGGAGTGAAATCATAATGGTTATTTTTCTCAGTATACTTGAATTGATTTCGCATTTAAATGTAATTTATTTGCATACATTAAATTCTTTGCTATTAGAAACTTTTTGCTTGGCTTCGCTCTGCTTTTAGTAATTTGCTTTTGCACTGCGTTTAGCTGTTTTGCTTTGCTCTCGAGTTCTTGTTTATTTTGTTGCCAAGTCCAAAGCAAACTTTAATATGCAAATAAGATTTTCACGGCGCACAGAGTACTGAGTACGGCGTAACATTACGAGCAAATATGGCTAAAAGGATTGTCGCCAAAGTGTTTAAAGTAGAATTTATTATAATTAATTGGTTCAGGCCACACAGAAGAGAATGCAGAATAGCTAGCGGGAGTATCCCTAATGTCAACCTTTTGTGCAAATTCAAAAAGCGTTTTCTTATCAATAGGAAATTATGCTTATCTAAGCCAAAGTCTTGGCAGCTCTTAACACCTCTATAACTACAACCATTTGATAAACAAAAGAGCATAAGGCCAAAAAAAAAAGAAAACACGAAACTTGGTACAGGTATTCCGACAACTTATTTCCTTTTTTGGTTCTTTTTTCTTTTGCCGGGTTGCCAAGCTCATAACCGTAACGAGGTCGTGTCGTATAAAAATCTGAATACAAATAGACTTTGAAGTGTCCGGTGTGCTGGAGGCGTGGCTGGGGGTGGGCGTGGTGGTGGGGGTGGCTTTTTGGGCTAGCAAAAAAGTGAAATAAAAGCGCAGCCCACAAGGTCTTATGATAAGCTTTGTATAAACCCAAAGCACCGGAAATTTGTCCCTGCACTTGTTCTCAGCTCTCTCTCGCTCGTTTCGCTTGCTGCTGTTGCTGTGAGAGCACTTGTTATATGTGAATTTTATTATATAGTCTGCAGATATTAAATGCTGAAAATTGAGTCAACACATTGTGCAGCTTTTACTTAAGGTTTTGTTGTTTAAAGTGTGTGAATTGTTTGCACTAGGCAAAGAGAAAAAGTCTATGAGGAGTGGGTGTTGTTTTTATAGTATAAATAAACCCCAATTAAACTTCTTTAAATTATTGAATTTTGTTGTTTAATAGAACTTAATTTAACCATTTTTAAACTATTCCAATATGCCGTAGTAATATTCATATGAATTTCGTCTTGCTGTTGAGCTAAGAAAAAAAGTGTTGCAGCCTTTCGGGCTGCGCTTGGAAATGAGTTTCAGCCACAGCCCAAAAGTATGCAACACTTTGCTGTAGCTGAAGAGTATGACTTGTCAAGTTTGTTATTAAAATGGTACTTTTACTACAACTATAATATAATTGATATTGCTTAAGAAGAAGCATGTAAAAACTAATAAAATACTTTTACTATTTAGCAGAACTTTATCGTCAGTCACACTTTATTTGAGCTGTATTTACTGAACTGTAATTGCAGTTAATACTCTGTGTAAGCCCAGGGCCTAAGCACGGCTCAACTGCAGCTAAAACGAAATTCCTTTGAGGCAACATAGTCAATAACTAGTTGGCAGTTGGCTCTTGGCTTTCAGCTGTTGTTGTTGTCAAACGTAGCGTGAATTATTTCCAATTAATGCTCCTGCTTCTGCCCCGGACTAGACCCAAAAAGCAGCTGTACAAGAAAAAACAACGTTGTACGCCGTAAATGGAATGTGTGGAGTGAGCGAATCGTCACGAGTTATGCGAGTAATAGGCATACCTTAGGGGGCCAGGGGGGAGGGGGGGAGGCTGGAGGTGGGTGGCGTTGTGACCTACATAAATGGCGAGGCTATAGCTGAAACTGAAGCTGTAGCTATATGGCTATATGGCTATAGCTGTGGTAAAAGCGCATCGAGTGGATAATCGTCTCGAAGCTCATTCGCTGTTTCGCATTTTGTATGAGTTTTCATTTAGATTGAAATGCCCTCAGCAGCAATAAACTGTGTGCGAGTGTGCGAGTGTGTGTGTGTGGGCCGGTCGATTGGTTATGCGATACGATATATAAGTAATAGAGAACGATCTATACATGAGCTGCCAATGTGGCTGCAACCATTCAGCCAGCAATATGAAAATATTGCTCCCAGCACAAGTAACAACAACAGCAACAACAACAGCAGTAACAGCAGCAACAACAACAACAGCAGCAACAACAGCAACAACTAGCGCCAGCGTATAGGCACCAAAAAACACAAAAAGACCAAACGCAACAGCACGAAACATTGTTGTATGAAAAGTAACCCCTGCGCATACCTATGGCCCATACACACACACACACACACACACATACGAACCCATTACCATAACGCTCTGAGTGCACAGTGAAAAATGTTGTTGGACTCAAATGTTAAATCTTTTACTACTCATTTGAACTCTAGTCTCTCTCTCAGTTGTGATCATTGGCCGCAGCTACTGACCAATAGATGGCGCTAACAGTAACTTTTATTCACATTAACTCGATCGTTGGCCGCAGCTAGTGGCGAATAGATGGCGCTGTTAGTAACGTTATATTCAAATGAGCTCCAATCGTTAGTCGCAGCTAGTGAACAATAGATGGCGCCATCAGTAAGTTTTTATTCACAATGTGCCCAAACAGTTTTAAATTGAAAATGACTACATAAACACTACTTCTCGTATTATATTACTATATTTCTGTCTACTACTACTACTATTTTCTTTCTATACTACTACTACTACTACTACTACTATATTTCCTTCTACTACTACTACAATATTTCTTTCTCCTACTACTACTATATTCCTTTCAGCTACTACTACTGTATTCTTTTCTACTACTACTACTATGTTTCTTTCTCCTACTACTACTACTACTATATTTCTTTCTACTACTACTACTACTATATTTCTTTCTACTACTAATACTATGATTCTTCCTACTACTAATACTATGTTTCATTCTACTACTACTACTATATTCCTTTCTACTACTACTACTATATTTCTTTCTACTACTACTACTACATTTATTTCTCCTTCAACTACTACTACTATATTCCTTTCTACTACTACTACCATATTTCTTTCAGTGCATACCTCTGACTGCCAGCCCTTAACCCTATCCTATAGCCTGTCATGACATACTGTGTGCTGTGTTTCGTAGCGGTTTTTATTATTGGAAAATTGCTCAAACGCGCACAGATATCGACTCTTTAGCTAGTTTGCCCAGACGAGGCGAGGCGAGTGCGAGTGCGAGGGGTGTTCCTACAGTACTATGACTACACGTGTGTGTGTGCAAATGACTAACTGTATACGTGTGTGTGTCTGGGTGTGTGTAATATTGGCAACAGTCGCCTAACCACAAAAAAGGTCAACAAAAGTAAAGCGCATAAACTGAAAATTTCAAATTACACCCCTAGGATATGCTATGATATTTGTATTTATACACACACGAGTGTGGCTGTGTGTGTGTTTCTTTATTTGTACTGGCGCATTTCATAATTTAGCACAAGTGTAGTCGATAAGCTACAACTTCTAATTTCAGTTCTAATTAGTTGCAGAGTAAATAAATTTTGCATTAATTGGGAGCGAGTGGGTTAAGCATGCCCTACTCGCCTACTCGCACTGCCTGCTCCTGTTCCTGTGCCTGTCATGTTATTTTCTGATGGCTTCCCTCAAATTCCATTTTCGATAGGGCCACAGAGATAGCAGAGATACAAGATACATTCTACTTGATACAATATACAGCGCGTACTCAAACTTTGTGACTGCTTTGCAAACTAGATTTGGACAGTTTTGACAAGCTGCACACACAACCAATTATACGGACAGACAGACCGACAGACAGACAGCCCAACATACTGCAGCTACAACTATTTTAAAGATTTATTTATTAGATTATACTTGTTTGCCCTGTTGCCAGAGGCTAATAGTTGTACTAATTGAGCCATTTAATTATATGCTCGCCTCTCCTTTGGCCCCTGACTGAGTTGAATAATTGAAGCCATTACGAGTACATTCACAATTTCAGTTGCTGCTTCATCGACTGCCTTCATATTAGTAAATTGCCTCCACTTTGATTGCCTGCAAAACTAACAAGTTTTACATAAATTATTTTCTAATTGATGTGGCAATTTTTACAAAAGCAACTCACTCAATCATTGAATCAGTCTGCAAGGCAAGCCCCAGTCCACCCGCCAATCAGTATTCCAATTGCCAAAGATCTTAATCAATTTCTTAGACCCTGTACTACAAATGTGTTAAGGGGTCTATTCTAAGTTTGTAATACAAAATTACATCGTAATTATAAGACTTATTGCTTAGCGAGCCAATCAGTCAAGCAGTCAAGATACAGTCAATCTTTTAGGAAGTCTATCACAGTCAATCATTTAGACTCAATCATTTAGACTGTTCTTCATAGCTTATTCTTTCAATCAGTCTGTCCTTGATTTACTCTATTAGCTAATGTATCAGTTGATGATATTTTGTGGTAGTCAATCATTCAGTCCCTCAGTTTAGCTGTCAATCTTCACATTATTAGCTAGTGTATGTATCAATTGATGATATATATTGTCAGTCATTCGTTGGGTCTATCCCTTAAACAGTAGATCAGTTAGTCAATCCCTCATACTATTATCTACTTCATCAGTTAACGATATGTGGTGCCAGTCAATCATTCAGTCTGTTACCAATCGCTTAAACAGTATATCGGTTTATCAGTCAATCACTCAATCCTTCTCTGTAATGTGTGTATTAGTTGATGATTTAGTCAGTTCATCACTTAAACAGTATATAAGCTTATCAATCAGTCAGTTTTCTGCCAGTCAATCATTCAGTCAATCACTTAAATAGTATGTCAGTCAATCAGTCAATCTCTATACTATTATCTAATGCAAGTCTCCGTTGAGGAGTTGTTCTAGCTTTCAATCGTTAGGTCTATCTCTTCAACAGTATGTCAGTTAGTTAATACCTTATTCTATTCATCAGCTAACGGTATGTCATGGCAGTCAATCATTCAGTCAATCACTAAAAGAGTATATCGGTTTATCAGTCAATCGTTCTCTATAATGTTGATGATTTTAACGGGCAGTCAATCATCCAATTTATCAAATAAACAGCATATAAGTTTATCAATTTGTCAGTTATCTACCAGTCAATCATTCAGTCAATCAAGCTCATCAGTTCGTCACTCAATCAGCAACACGCTGCAACACAATCCTTGCCTTCAATCTTAAGTATGTATATCAACTTCCGATCAGTCCTTGACCCAGCTAAACAACTTGTAGATAATGCTCAGCATACTTGAAAGATATTCAACCTGATGAAACCCATCCATTACTATTTTATATATTCGAAAAAACATGCAAGACACTCCAGCACCTAGGGCAGAGTGTAGTGTTTTTATTAACACTGTCTGCAGTCTAATGGAAAGCTGTTAAATTGACTAAAGTTAAGAACACTTCAAAGAGAAAAGCTGCAAAATTTGAATTGTCTGTCCGCACTGAGTGGGAAGTGGCATTTGGACTTTTGCCCCAAATGTGCAGCGAGGTGTATGGTGTAGGGTGTGGGGTGTGTAGGGGTGGGGGCAGTTGGACGCAGTCGTACAATTAGGGAGCGTACATGCGCTGCACTTGCACAGTTGTAGGCATTAAATTACAAATGAATTCCAGGCACGTGATCTTTTGCTTGACTGCATTTTTGGCCAGTTGGCGCTGCACTCCACTCACTCGCCATGGCCATGGCCATTGGCCATTTTGCTGAGTTGCAAGCACAACTCAATTACGGAATGCCACCCAACATTTTTATGGCCAAAACGATTTGAGCCAACTTAGGCTGATTGTATTAACATTTACCACTTGCATATGCTTGTTCCTCCTCCAAGAAATGTATTATTATCACTCGACTATACGCACCACTGCATCCCCTCCCCCTCCCCCCCACCTGACCTCCGCCAACTTTCAATTGCTGCAAGCGCAGAGAGAGAGAAAAAAAACCCAATTGAATTCTTCTTATTTTAGTCACGCAACTGCAAAGGCTGAAAGCCAGATAGACACAGAACTCAGAACTCTTCAACAGTTTTCTACTTCTTCTTCTTCTCCTTATTCTTCTTCTATCTCTAGCTTTTCCTTTTTGTTTCTCACAAGTTTTTATGACCAGTGCGCTGCTGCAGTTTTGTATATTAAAGTATTTTGCTGCCGCTGCAGCTGCCCCTGATGATACTTAACCAACGCCTTTTCCACTACAGCGTAAGATCTACTCAGTTCCCCCTGTCTGTTCCCCCCTCCCCTACTCGAACGGTGGTAGAGTTCTTCTACAGTGCCAGACAAGCAGTTGACATTTTGGTATATGGGTCAAGTGGACATCAAACCCAAAGCAAAGTTGTCATAAAAATAAGTAAGCTGCGGACTTGAGACAACCATTTTGACTCCAGCATATCCTGTATAATGACTTTAAAGTGTTTTAGCGCAGTTTCAACTGCTGTGAATCAACTGAAATTTGGTCTATTGGTAGAGAGGAATTTAATATACATTTAAACCAAATTTCAGCTGGTTAGCTAAGGGATTGCAGTTTTTATGCGTTTAGAAGAGACATCATTACTGAGTTCCATTTCGAGGCTGATTTTGCAGTTCCCAAAGTGAGTGGTATCACTTAATGTAAACTTTTCTAGGCCAAATATAGGTTAGTCCAATCAAAACTAAATTTATTCGTAATAGAATTTAGAAGTAATAAAAATTATAAGTAAACCTAATCCACACAATCCTTAAAGACTCAAAATAAAGCTGCTTGAGGCTGTCGAAAAGTTTTGTTGACTCTAGCTCTTATAGATACTGAGTTCATCTAGTTAGTTGAGGAACTTTATTAACCTAATAACTTATAGACTGATAATTTGGTCTACCATAAAGTAAAGTTCCAAAATATAAGTAGTAATTGCTTCTACAGACTGTAACTGAGCCCAGTAGAAACCCAAATGTCTGTCACCTAATGGAGCCTTATATCATCCCAACTTTCATTCTCCTAAACTCTACACAAACCTGTTGTAATAGACACCATTTTCAGCTAATATAGTTCTTATAGAGACGGATTTAGTTGAGAAGCTATATACACCTAATAAGTTATAGACTGATAATAACGTCTACCATAAAGTAAAGTTCCAAAATATAAGTAGTAATTGCTTCTAAAGACTGTAACTGAACCCAGTAGAAACCCAACTGCCTGTCATCTAATGGAGCCTTATAGAACTGCAGTTTCATCATCCCAACTTTCAGTCCCCCAAACTCTACACAAACTCGTTGTAATAGACACCTTTTACTCTTTAAGTACAGGGTCAAAAAGTAATTTCAAATAAATTAATAATGTCGCCTGAGGGCAGACTTTGACTAACCCCACTCAGTCACTCCCGATTCGCCCCCTGTCTAGCATTACCTGCTTACAGACACTCCCTGTCTACTACAGGGTATGTAATGGCAATAGCAATAGCAACGGCCACATTAAGCGCTTCAAATTCAACGGCCAAAGGGCATTTAGCATTTACTTTTTACATTCTGCTCTGCGTACATGAAAATTTAAATAATTACGCAAGTTTTAACTACAACGTTGCATAATAATAATGTCATATGCATATTTAGATGGAATTTGTTGCATACTTTCGGGCGATTGCAACTAATTAATAATGTATCGAGCGGGGGGAGTGGGAGTGGGGCAGTGGGAGGAAGTGTTGTTGCTGCAACAGGATATTGGACGGGCATCAAAAGGCAACGGAAGGAGAGACGTACGAACGGACAACCGTCACGGGTAATGCAATCAGTTTGCATGCCACACAGGGGGGCGTGGGGCGGGGCTACATTTCCCGTTTGAGGTTAGGTCCTCCACTCTATGGTACAGTGTGAATTGCGAGCTGTGTGTGGGTGTGTGTGGGTGTGTATAGGTGTGTTTTTGTACTGACCATGTGACTTAATTACATTTGCATTATTAAATTTTATGACAGCTGTTGGGGCTCTGCTCTCAATAGCGTTCGCACGGCCTGCCGTGCAGCGCCACCTGCCGGCAATAAGCGTGTGTTCGTTCTGTCGCAGAGCAATTAAAGCGAGTAACGGTACCGAGAATCGCATGGAGATGAGTCTCTGCCGTTGCCATCGATGCCACAAAGCAACAGCTAAAAGAGTCTGTCTTGTATTATTTATGTATGTGCAAGTGTATAATACGCCATGAGTGTGGACCATTTTAAATATATTTTCAAAATAATAAGCAGTAGATTAACCTATATAGCTATAAATATAATGCAGTACGTTCTAACTGATTGGCTTATCAAATGGTAGGACATAGGGACCCACTTTGTTCGCGAGATAGTAGCTAAGCTTACTACTGCCTCCAGTATCATCCTCAATATATCAGTATCTCACTATATGAATATCTCAGTTCATGCCAATATATCAATATATTGAGCTACATATATCAATGTTTGTATACAGCCATATCTCAATATAACATGAATATGAGTATGAAAATCAACATCAATATGGTGTTGACGCGTATATTTGTCCGAGCAAAGCCTCCTAGTTTCTTTCTAAAAAAGTTCTATACTACGCACTTTGATATCCGTAAACCCCAGTTAAATATGTACATTTCACAACCTTGTCTCATCTACATTAAGCAATTTGAGCACTGTGTTTATAATTGTCAAAGTAATCATGTGTGAATGTATCGATATAACTCAATATATCATGTTTAAATATACCAATATCTTCATATATCAATATGAATATGAATTTGAACGAATATCAATATCAATATAAGTACATATAAGATTGAGTATGAATATCAATATTTGTTAGTGTGAGTGTTGACGCGTATATTTGTATGTATATTTGTCGGAGTGAAGTCGGCTTATTTCTTTATAAAGAGTTTCCAAACATTCATTTTGATAACCGTAATCCCCAGTTAAATATGTATATATCAAAACCTTGTCTCATTCACATTACACAATTGGAGAACCGTGTTTATAATTGTCAAAGTAATCATGTAGGGTATTTAGCATCTAGATCACATTACCCGCTGCCTTTCGTTTGTGATGCGTAAAGCGATTTATCATGTGATTCTTTTTTTAATTTCTCGCTGTCAATAGCGATGACGCAATGCGAAAAGGCTGTCAACTACCAGCTCAGGCGCAAAGAAATTCAATCAAAGCTGGAGGAGCGGGTAGGGGAAAGTAAACCCAAGGCAAGGCAGGGCATGACAAGGAATGGAATGGAATTACTGGTGTGTACAGATTTACGTCAAAAAGTAAATAGAAAGGAGGCGGCAAAAGGCATTAGGTAAAAGTTTCTATTACATTTTTAATATGCACACCACAGGAGGAGGAGGAGGGGGGAATGGGGTCTGGACCCAAGGCAACATAATTAGTGCATAAAATTTAATTTAACCGCTAAAGCGTGTAGAATGTAGACATGTAAATCGCAGTCGTTTAGCTGTAGCTAACGACGTTTCTCGGGTTTATATATTTTAAACTTGGCACACACGGCAGAAATTAACTAGCAAAAAATGTGAGTTAAACAAGAAAAGCCCAGCGAGTGGGGATGCTTTTGATGAGCTGGTATTATGGGCACGATAAGGGGCAACGGAGTGAAGGCTAGTACCAGTACCAGTACGTATACTAGTACCAGCAGTACCATGCCCGTACCAGCGCCAGTGCCAGTTCATTACGATGCCTAAAGGTTGTGCTCTGCCGCTCTGTCGAGTGATTATACACGTACACGATACGCGACCAGAAACAGCAGAAAAATACACACAAACACACACTCATACACACATACTCACAAACACACACACTCACACACACTTGGCGCTGTCGCCGAGTCAACCGCAACGGAGGCAAGCCAAAAGGATAACGAAAGCTAAAGCAGACCCAAAGGGCAATGGCAATGCCAGCACATCGTATATAGAGTTATATATATATATGCATAATTTCCATGTGTGTGTGTGTGTGTGTGCAGTAGACTACTCTGTGTTATATTTAATGCTTGGTGTTGGGGGAATTTTCTAAAATTTTCTACTACATTTCATAGAGCTGCAGGCCCCGAGCTCAGCTCGTACAGGTTCACTCCTCTTACAGCCATATGCAAAAGCCCCGGCCTGACAAGCGCTTTTGTTTTGGGAATAGATCAGATACTAACTAAGTAATGCAAATAAGCAGTTGAGATGGCAGTGGGTGACTGTCGAGATACCCTGTAAGGTGGACTGGCGAATGAATAACTAGAGAGTGTAGAGCGGGATTAGTATTCTGAATTTTTCTGTATTTACTTAATGACTGAATGATGTCTAGATGTTCTGAATTAAGTAATTAATTGGTGAAAATATATATAAATTAAATTAATCGTATTCTCATATGAAAAAAAAGCCTTTTAAAACTTGAATTTAATTTCGTATTCTTCTTTTTTTAATAAGATAATTATTCATATGAATTTGAATTACATTTTTAGGATGCTGGGGAAATTGAATTTATATCAGCTGTATATCGGATATTAATATATTATTATATACATTTTAATGTATAGTTTAGTGTAGTATGTATAGTATATGTTGTCAGCGAAAAAAGAACTGCTTCCTTAAGATATTCACAAGAGATTAGATCAATTGATACATCTCCTTCATATGTTCACGTCAAACTAGTCTAGAAAGGAGTTGCCAGATGTTTACAAGATTAATTAGACTTACCATATTAACAACATATTTTATCACATACATTTTTTAATCATTATTCCTTAAATATACATTTAGAAATAACTTTAATTATGTCCAAGAAAATCTGCTAAATATTCCCCTATAAACTATAACAAACTACAATATATCCAGCCTTAGTCTTAGTCTTTTTCTAAGTCTCAGTTTCAGTCGCAGTCTCAGTCTTTTTCTCAGTCTCAATCTCAATCTCTTTCTCAGTCTTAGTCTCAGTCTCAGTCTCAGTCTTAGTCTTGGTCTTGGTCTTGGTCTTGGTCTTGGTCTTGGTCTTGGTCTTGGTCTTGGTCTTGGTCTTGGTCTTGGTCTTAGTCTTGGTCTTATTCTAAGTCTTAGTCTGTTTCTCAGTCTTAATCTTCATCTTTCACAATATTTCGCTCTCATTAATCGATATACCCACTCAGCCTAGCTCTAACTTCCACAGGGTATGCTAAAAATGCGATTATCATTGCCATGTTATGATATCAGCGCTTCAACTGAATTAAAGAAACACAGAAATGTATCTTTGATTATGGTCGACTCAATCGTTATCGTTAGCGGGAAGAAATATTAAAAACTATGTGTTAATTGTTTTTGTAGAATGCAAACTCATTAAAATTCACTCAAAACTTGCAACAATGCCTGCAGCTCAAGAGGAGGAAGGGGAGGGGGGCACACTGTGGGATAAAAATAAAATCAGAAAATGTTTTATTTTTGGAACATGCGCAGCTCATTGATAAAAAGTCCTGGGTGCGAGCCTAATGAGAGAGCGCTCAGTTTATGCTGAGTTACTCTCTCTCCTCTTCAGAGAGAGGGAGAGTGAGCGCAGTGCGAGAGCGCGAGCATAAAACATCCTACAGGATGTGTCAGAGGACTTGGCGTTTGGCTTTTTGCAGCTTTTCGCATATTTTGGCATTCAGTTTGTCCGAGACGCGCAACGAGAACAGTTCAGCCGAAAAGCATTCGCACGCCTAACGCTCTAAACGCAGCCTCAGTCACAGTCGCAGTCACAGCCTCAGTCGCAGTCGTCGTCGCAGTCGTCGTCGGCGTCGCAGTTAGAGTTCGCAGCCAATTGACTTCCTTAGTCCGTGCGAGTGTGTGTTGTGTGTGTATAACGGTTAGTTCAAGATATTTCTCCCCCATCTCTGTGTGTGTGTGTGCGAGTGTGCGAGTGTGTGTGTGCGCTGCGTAGTTTGACATTTTGCTACAGCAGCCAAAAAGAAGAATATAAGAAGCAACGCAAAATCTGAACAACTTGATTTAAAAGCAGAGTAATTAAATTTTATTTATATTGTTTGTGTCTCTCCTCCCTCCCCCCTCCACTCCCCCCACAATCTCCACCCCTCTCTCGCCTGTATAGCCAAGCGGATATTGCGTCACTGTCAACTTAGCTGAGCGCATTTGCTAAGCCAACTTTGTTTTTCTTTTCTGCGTCGTAGGAACAGCAGCAGCAGCAGCAGGAGCAGGGTATAGGGGACGCAGGGTAAGTACGCCGTACTTTTAATTAAATTTGCATTTTTCCCTTGGGGTCAGCTCAAACAGCATAAAGTAGTAGGCGCACCAGGAGGCGAGTCGTCCCCTTCGCTGTGGAGACAGCTTTTTCGGTGTTTAAGCCAAAAAAAACAGACAGATTTTTATGCAAGCTAAACATGCCACACAAACACTCAGAGTACAGGCAATTATTTGAATGAGTTTGCGAATATGTAAACAAAATTATTACAGCTAAAGCTGAGGCAGCTTATTCCTTATTAATATGAAATTTATGGGAATAGTTAGAGAGAGAAATATAGAAATAAATGAGTCGATTGATGAATGAGAAAAAGGTCCTGCTGAATGTATAAAATATCTCTTCAAATAGTAATATCTATTTCAAATATTTTGTATTACTTCAAATGCTTTTAAATAAATTCCTATTTGCTTCTGTTTTTGAGCTTTCTATTATAATAAAATACTCTTCAATTTTATATAGATTTTTTCTGCTTTCAAAAGTCTTATTATAAAGAAATACTTTATTATTTTTTATAGTTATATTCTGCTCTTAAATTTCTTATTATAATCAAATGCTCAGCTATTTTTTTTATTTTTTTTCCTACTCTTCAAATTCTTATGATAATAAAATGCTCTATTCATTTTTATAGACTTTTTTGCTCCTAAAAGTTTTATTATTTTAAAATACTCAAACAAATTTTGTGGATGTTTGTATTAAGTAAAAAATATAATAACAAATTTAGACACTTAATAATGCTAAAAAAAATACTACAATTATTAAATTGCGTGAAGAAACATGAGCCAAAATTTATAGAAAATATATTTTGTTATAAATACATTTTATATTTTATAAATCTTAATTATTTTGGATTTTTTAGGATTAATTTTAAAGAATATAATCATTTTTAAAATATATATTTTGTTATAAATACACTTTATATTTTATTAATTTAATTTATTTAAAATTTTTTAGGATTCAATCTGCAGTTTAAAATTATATTTCTTCTTATTACTTCATTTTCATTTTAAAAATATGTTTTTTTATAAATATACATAACATTTGAAGTATTTCATATATTTTGCTGTTTAATATGGTTTACTTTTCATTATATTATTTTATTTTCATTATATATAAATATTCTTAATATTTTTAATATCATTTTAATTGTATTTCCCTATTTTCATGATGCTTTATTTCACAATATTTGCTATATAGTTACTACCTATTATTCACATTTAAATAGTAAAGAGCAAGATACAACCCCGCCTAGCTGAAAGACTTTCCTTGAACTTTATAATAAACCATTTCCTACTCAAGTTACTTGAAGTACAGCAAAAGCGTAAAAAAAAGTAAGGAACACATTCATAATAAATACAATTTGAAGGCAAGGCTTATATGTCGGATGTACTTGGAATTTATCTTTTATTCGCCCCACGAGTGCCGTAATTGTTGAGACAGCCAAGTGGCAGCTGAGTACTGAGTACGGTGTCCTCTGGCTCTGTCTGTGGCTCTGTCACACGCTGCGTATGAGTAATGTCAGGCATTAGAGCTCATTACGCGGCCATAAAGTAAAGTAAGCTTGAAGCTTTTATAAAACCGAAAACCGGAACACAAAACTTCATTAATTTAATTATATTGTATGGAAAATGCTGTTGAGCTCAAGGCATAAATAAGAAGGACCGAAAATTGAGGGAGTTTTGTGAAAAGTTTTTTACTCCGAGTAAATTATATTTTATAGGCCATCCGACTGCCACAACAAAATGAGACATAATTGCAATGGGCTATTGCTGGGAGCGCTTGTCACATGCCTGGGTCTGTGGGGCAACCTGGCCTGTGGCACCACAGAGGGGCAGGAGACGCCACTAGCTCTGCCCGTCGCGGAGCTCACGCAACCCACCACAGCCATACAGGGTGAGGTGTGGGAGGAGGACGATCACGAGGTGCTCATACGCAATGAACGTGGCACAAAGACCGATGGTGAGTCGCATCGAGCAGATATAGTAGTGTGATTTATCTAACCTGGTCTCTATCTCAGGTCTATCGTGTCGCTATGGCAAGAATCCCTGGACTGAGTGCGATACCAAGACCAATACACGCTCACGCACCTTGACATTGAAAAAGGGCGATCCAGCCTGCGATCCCACACGCACCATACAGAAGAAATGCAAAAAGGGTGAGTGAAAAGATACAACTGTAATAATATTTAGACCCTGTACTTTACGAAAGTGCAATAGGGTCTATTAAGTTTGTGCAAATGACCCCATAAAGTACAGATATTCTTGATCTGGACGACGCGCTGAGTCGATCTAACCATCTCCGTCTGTCTGTCTATACTTAATTTGGTATCTCATCGCTCTCCCCCTCAAATTTGCAAAAGTGTTCTTAGCATGTACAGTTTTAGAGTCACTGGAGTCCTTTTTTGCATGAATAAAGCTTTAGATGCTTTGAATGTTTGGTGCGATTTGCAGCCCAATCGGAAAATAAACACCAGAGATATTGGATATACTAGGTAGTTGGCTGGGGGAGGGGGTAAGCCACAGTGTACGCGGCCACTAGGGCGAATGCATGATTTTTGATTGTGAATGAATGAGTATAAATGAATGTCTGTATGAGTATTGGTTATGCCAAGGCAAATCGAAGTACAGGGTCTCCTACTGTCGGTTGCGTGCGACTGTAGCTTTCTCGAATTTGTGTTATTTCATAACATAATATCTCTCTTTTTTCGCCAGCCTGTCGCTATGAGAAGGGCACCTGGTCCGAGTGTGTTACAGGCCAAATGACTCGCGCTGACAAGTTGAAGGCGACCAGCGATCCTTCCTGCGAAGCAACACGCGTCATCAAGAAGAACTGCAAGCCCGGCAAGTCCAAGGACAAGAGCGCCAAGGAGCAGCGCAAAAACAAGGACAAAGGTGAGCATTAAGAAATATATAAATATTCTCGAAAATAATGTGAAAACCCTGCTCTAAATCTAGTCTAAAATCTATGCACATTCTCCCCCCTTACAGCCGCACGCAAGGGACGCGTCTAAATACTCTTTTCCGTAGTAAAGAACAGAAAGAACTTACTGATTTTTTAAGTGTCAAATGTTAGTTTTTATCCCAGATACTCGTTTTAACTAAACGTAATACAAATAACTATAACAAGACGTAAAACATAAAGCAGCAAAACATATAGACATTAATTAACATGTATAACCGTAAAACATTCAATTTGCATAAATTTATTAAGACAAAAACCAAAAACCAAGTGTAGATTTTGTTTTCGAAACAAACAATAAGAGAAATTAAAATTAAACCTAAATAAAAGTAAAGAGAACTCAACTCGAGGAAAAAGAAGTGAGAAATCAGGCGTGAATTCAGGTGGATTTCTCCCTAGAGCAGAGTTCTGTTGACAAACCCCAAGCAGTTCGACTGAATCGACATTTCTAATTAGATCCCCAATGAATAGACAACAAAACCAAAAGTTATTTCAACAATGTATAATGTTTGTCAGTAATAAAACAAAACAAAATAAAATAATATCAGCTTCTGTATTTGATCTCAATGAAAACCGGAGAGAGAAATGAGCGGGAGAACTACATTTTAGACATACAACACTTAAAACCAAAACACTTAGTGTAAATATTGTAAAAAGTAATACAAATAGTATTGCAAAGTAATGTATTCGATGCAAATTTTGTGTGGAGCAGGAGCAGGAGCAGAGGAGGAACCGAGGAGCGAGGAGCAGGAGCAGGATATGTGAAGACGAGCGCATGAATGCAATTTGGCATTTTAAAAACCTACATATAACCCCCTCAAAAAGAAAAACGATCAACTTATTTGCATATTGTAATAGATAATAATGATAACGACACACCAATACACACACACATACACATACTCATACATATATACATGTTTTATTGAACTGAAACTTGCAAACTTTAATGAAGTTGTCCCATAATAATAACATTAATAGTCATAATAATAGAGCCCAGGCTCGTCTTTTTAATAAACCAAATACAATTGAGATTAGAGCGTTGTTTACGACTTAACATATATACCGTAACAAGTACGAATCATTACTCGAACACTCACTCAAACACCCACTCATTCAGTCACTCATTCAGTCACTCACTCAGTACTCAGTCACTCACTCACTCACTCACTCAAGTGCAGTTCCAATGCACTGACTATATACGAAGCTACAGACAACTTTTCGAGGCAAATTCAATGCGTAAACTTATTTGATTTCAATCAGGTAACGATATATATACATACGATATATAGTCATTTGCATACATACATATTTACATACATACATGATAAGTTAAAGAAGCGAAGAAGAGTAATGAATGCAAACTGCGAAACTTACATAACAAATATTATGAATAATAAAAAACTTGACATGAGAAATTTCAATAAAAACAAAAGCCCAACACTGTTGTTTCCATTCGCACGCTCGCCGAGATACATTCGTATCTTTTATGGCCTCGCTTAATGAATATGCATTCCGCAGATACTTTTATAGCTGCAGATACTTTTGTGCTGCCAAAGAATACTTTTCAGAGATACTTTTTATGCCATCCTCCTGCATTAAACGACACTTTTTCGAGATACTTTTCTATGTAGATACTTTCGTATCCCACTTTGGCCCCGTGCCAGCCAGCCTGCTGCCATTTATCATGATGCAAATTAGCTTAAAGTCTGGGCACACTTTGCCTGCAGCCATGAACGAGAAGGAAGGCGGAAGGAGCAGAGTTATCAGAGCAAACAACAATGAAAACAATGCCATGTAGGGATTCCGACTGGCAATTACAAAAAAGTGTTTTTCAAATATAAAAATGGAACGGAACGGCAAAAACAACGTTTAGCAAAAAAGGCGAATGAAGGTATAGTATATAGTATACGGTACTTGAATAGCTGGCGACACTATTTCAGTTTCAATGCAGAATTTGTTGGCTCTGCCTCGCCTCGTTCGCTCGAACAATGGAGTTGCGCCTCGGAACAACGGAAGCCGCCATGTTTGTTTACGTTCAACACCCAGCAAGCACATCCTGTCTGCGTGCGAGTGTGTGTGCGAGTGTGTGTGTGTGTCGTGGACTTTAAGTGCCATACTATAATGTTGTGTGTGTGTGATAGTTTTGGCCATTATTTTCGTGCTTAAACTGTCAGAAAGCAGCAGCAGAGTCAGCACCAACATTTCCAGCCTGGCTGACAGCTGCAATACCCTGTTAAATGATCAATAAAACACCCAATAAGTAAGTACATAAATGTAGAAACTTTGCCAGCGAAATATGCTTTTGTTAGTTGGCTTTTATGGCAGTTGTTGGTTCTTCAACCGACTCTAGTTGAGCTAAGTTCACATAGGTAAAAATGCGATAAGGTTAACTAGGAGAGAGTCTTTATAAGGCCAGTTCAAGTTATAGCAACAGCTTAGACTCTGACTAAAAAACTAGTTTATTAAAAATCACAATTTACAGGAATAAATGAATATAATTTTATAGATTTTTAGACCCTGTACTTTAAAAAAGTACAAAAGGGTCTATTAAGTTTGTGCAAATGACATTTGTGTGTAACAGGCAGAAGGAGGCGTGGCAGACCCCATAAAGTATATATATTCTGATCAGAACGACGAGCTGAGTCGATCTAGCCATGTCCGTCTGTCTGTCTGTCTGTCTGTCTGTCTGTCTGTCTGTCTGTCTGTCTGTCTGTCCGTCTGTCTGTCTGTCTGTCCGTCTGTCTGTCTGTCCGTCCGTCTGTATGAACACCGAGATCTCGGAAACTATAAGAGCTAGAGACGTAATTTTTTTTGTTTGGTTCGTGTTTTACATAAGCAGGCCAAGTTTATGTTTTTAATTTGATATCTCTTCCCCCTCCCCCTCAAATTTACAAAAATGTTCTTAGTATATACAGTTTTATAGGCACTGGATGCATTTTTTGCAGGAATAAAGCTTTAGATGCTTTCCATGTTTGGTGCGAGTTGCAGCCCAATCGGATAAGAAACACTGGAGATATTGGACAAACAATTTTCGGTACTAGGCATTTGGGTAGGGGAGGGGGGGAACCACAGCGTACGCGGCCACTAGGGCGTATACGTGATTTTTGATTGTGAGTTTGAATTTCTGTATGAGAATTGCTTATTGTTTGTATTTGTTTGTATTTTAGTACATATTTATATGAATAAGTGTATGTGTGTGTGTATAAGTGCATATGTATGTGTATGTGAGTATATACATACGAGTATATGCTGCTGCTATGTATTATGGACTCCCAGGGCAAATCAAAGTATAGGGTCACCTACTGTCGGTTGCGTCCGACTGTAGCTTTTTTCAATATACTCGTATGTATGCAAATTTGGAGTCTCTACTGTAATGCAATAGATTGATAATTACACAAACACCGTCAACACACAACAACATTTGTAGCTTATCATCTAGCGAGAGTGTGCGCTTTTAATAGATTTCCTGAAATCTGAAATGAACCGCTCAATACGATCGGATTGCTCTCCGCAGTACATATTGCGACTAGTTCCGTGACGGTGGTGTTCAGCTTGTGTGTGTTGTGTGTTTGAATATATTATAATTTATGTAAGATTTATAATATCTTCAGTATTTATTTAAATAATAATAGTATATAGTATGTAATGTGTTGAACAATAATAGTGAAATACAAATCAAATTAATCAAGGCAACTTCAAATTAGTAACAACTTTAAATCAACTTTTATTCTGCTGCTCAACTTCAACGTCTGTCTCTCTATCTTCTTCGTCTTCAACTGTATCGATTATTCTTCTCGATGATTTCAGGGCTGCACTCTCATGAAACATCGGTAGAGTTACCAGATCACATTTATACACATGGAAATGATGGAAATTCTGTTTGTTTTATTGCTAGCAGCCAAGATCTTTGGCCAAGATGCAGATGTTGTCAGCTGTAAGCAAGAGAATGGCATTTCGCTTTACTCGATTGTATTGTATCTACATATATGCTCTTCGACAGCCTGTACGAAGTATAAGCAGAGTGTATTTGATGTACAGGTGGGCTATAGTTCCATACTGCCTAACGAATCAATTTTATACAAGAAGCTGGACAAATGCCGGCGTGTAGCTACGCCGCTGATAGTGATAGGAGGAGGTACATCCGCAGAGCCCAAAGAGTTTCCTCACATGGCACGCCTGGGTAATCGGAACAAGGATAACAATGTCACCCACTGGTTCTGTGGCGGTACATTGATCAGCAATCGATTGGTGCTCACAGCTGCACACTGTCTCTATTCCGAGTAGTAAGTGGCCAGATCAAAGCATTCTCTACTTCTCCACTTATGCTCACTCACAATTTCCTCTAATGCAGTGGCATGACCAATGTGGTGCGCTTGGGTGAGCTGGACTTTGCCAGTGATGTGGATGACGCAGATCCCGAGGACTTTGCAGTGTCCAATGAGACTGAGCATCCGGATTACAAGTATCCGCTGCTCTACAATGATATAGCTATTCTTCAATTGGATCGCTCTGTCCGTTTTAATGTGTATAAGCATCCCGCATGCCTTCCCTTTGACAATGGAGACACCCATGACAGCTTCATTGCCACGGGTTGGGGTCACACAACATTCGCTGGCAGAGAATCCACTCACCTGCAAAAGGTGAAACTGGATGCCTTTGCCAATAGATGCCTCAGCACAGATGAGATCGAAGAGCTGCCAAATGGCTACAATGCCAGCACACAGTTATGCATTGGCTCTGGCCAGCAGAAGGATACATGCAACGGCGATTCTGGAGGCCCAGTGCTGGTCTATCACCAAGACTATCCCTGCATGTATCATGTCATGGGCATAACCTCTGCGGGCATCAGCTGTGGCACGCCCAATGTGCCAAGTTTATACACCAGAGTGCATCATTACCTGGGCTGGATTAAGCAGCAAATAGCCAAGGTCAAGTGATAACCAGTATGAAAAGCTACAGTCGGATGCAACCGATCATAGAAGAACATGAAATTAATAACATTTCAATCCATTTCAATCCATTTTCGCCAGCAGCAGAGCAAAATTTGTAAAATTACACTTGGATTTTTATCCAAGTATATACAGTTTTAGATTTACTGGATTAATTTTTTGCAGGATTAAAGCTTTAGATGATTTGCATGTCTGGTGCGAGTTGCAGCCCAATCGGATAAGAAACATCTGAGATATTGGACTAACAATTTTCAGTACTAGGCATTTGGCTAGGGGAGGGGGGAAGTCGCAGTGTATGCGAGCACTAGGGCGTATACGTGATTTTTGATTGTGAGTATGAATTTCTGTATGAGTATTGGTTATTGTTTGTATTTGCGTGTATATTTATATGTATAAGTGTATGTGTGTATGTATATGTGAGTATATACATACATATATGACGATGTTATTATCGACGCCCAGGGTAAATCAAAGTACAGGGTCTTCTACTGTCGGTTGAATCCGACTGTAGCTTTCCGAGTTTTTTAGTAAGATATAGTACTCTAATATCCTTTGTTATAACTCGTGTTAATCGTACTACCTTAGGCTACATTTCTGACAAATTTCAACAGCTTAGGTGCAGTAGAAGCTGAGTTCAAATAGTTATAATTAGAGTATACCTATATAAAACAGACTCTTAGAAACCTATACACTTCAATGAGAATAGTTTAGACTACTAAGAATAATTCTCCAAGAAAAATATATAGTTTTACTAAGAATAGCTAAAGACAATTTCTAGGATAAAATGCCTACCATTTCCACACAAATTATTCCACCACATTATAACATTAAAATGTATTTCTTCAAGTGTACTTATTGTTACAGCTTTTGCTTTTATTTTGTTATTTTTTTCGACGTTGGAAATTGACTTAAAATTTGCATAGCCTCGAGGCAGACAGAACAGGACGTTGTGAGGGAAAAGCGTAAAAAATTGAAAAATATTATTGGCACAGTGTATTCCCAAGATGTATATCAAAATGCTGTTTATTTTTACTCTGGCATTCAATCATTTATTCAGGCAACGCTCAACGGGGAGCGTAAACTTTGCCGTAGTCTCCGTATCCGGCGGATTGGAAGAGCGTAGTATTTCAAGTATAATTGCTTGGATATAAAGTTGGCTTGAATGGCCATTGTATTGGTAAGAGAGCGAGCTGACAATGGCAGAACGCCAGACAATTGAGGGCTAAAATTAACGGATAAACACTGGATTAGCACAATAATACGAGCAGGGATAATACACACACACACACACACACACATGTAGACTAGTGTTATTTAAAGCGAATGTGTAAACAAGTTGTGTGTGTGTGTGTGTGTGTGGGCTGTAAGCTAAATTAACCTTTTGGCCAAATGCAGTCGTTATACGCTAGACTAAAGCTTCACCGAGTTAAGGCAGAGAAGATGTGGAATTTCTCGTAACATTATTCATGCAATAAATCACAAAGGATTCAGCCAAAACAGACACTGGGATATGCTACAAAAATAGCACAGAAAATGAACAGAAGAACCTAAATGAAAATACACATGCTGCAGAGAGACAGCAGCCAGGAGCCAGCAGCGGGGGGAGTGTGGGGGAGACTTGGTTTTATGTGAAATGTGCAATAGAAGCGGAAAATCTAACAACTGGCGAATGAGTTCCTGCTGTGCCCCGTGGGCTTTAACGGTTCTTGGGGAAAACGAGTAAGTACAGTAGTAGTCGCTTGACTAGCAGTTACTCTGCACATCCAGCGAACGCTAGATGGCGCTAACTTGAGACTGATGTGCCGGCTCACAGAGCCATCTAGCGGCAGTTTTATGCAACTGCCTCGATTTCATATAACTATACATTATGAATAAGATATTTATCACAAGTAAAATAATAATACAATACTAATACAATAGCTTATACTAAAGAGCCACCTAGCGGCAGTTTTATGCAACTGCTTGAATTTCGTTTAATTATACATTATGAATAACATATTTATCACAAGTGAAATTCTAATACAATACTCTCTTTAGTTTACACTAAAGAGCCACCTAGCGGTGGTTTTATGCAACTGCTTGAATTTGTTTTCATTATACATTAAATATATATGAAACTCTATAGTTTACACTAAGGAGACATCTAGCGGCAGTTTTATGCAACTGCTTGAATTTCGTATTATTATACATTATAAATATCATAAGTAAAATACTAACGACACTCTCTATAGTTTACATTAAAGAGCCACCTAGCGGCAGTTTCTTGCAATTGCTTGAATTTCTTATAATTATGCATTATATATAACATATTTCTCACAAGTTAAATACTAATACAATAGCTTACACTAAAGAGCCATCTAGCGGCAGTTTTATGCAGTATAATTATACATTATAAACAACACATTCCTTACTAAAGTTATTCTCTATAGTTCACACTGCACATCCATAGTCTCAATCCAACTCTACTGCATACACTCTGCTGTCTGTTCCACTCACTTGTCATACCCCACTTTAACACTTTGCGAAGGGTGTCGTCTATGAAATGTAGCGAATTTGACGCAAGTACAGCTTGATACACGTGTGTACTTTGGCTGCTACGTGTTCCACTGTACCACTATGCTAGTACAGTGAGGCAACTTTTTGAGGCATGCCCCACTAGTCATTATTATGTGTGTGTGTGTGTGTGTGTGTGTGTGCGGCACATTGTTGCAGCTGTCTAAACCTTAACTAGACTAACAGAACGCTAACTGACTAATACATACTGTATGTGCGTGTGTGTGTGTGTGTGTGTGTGTGTGCCACTGTTGCACATTACTTGCCATACAAAGTGTGGTGTGCACAACTCGCTGAACAATCACAAAGGATTGGCATTGCGGTTAGCTATTGACTGCGCACCAAAAATGCAATAAAATACCCGTGCTTCTATTATGGAACAGAGCACACAACAAAGTAGGCAAGGCTCGGTCCCTACACACATGACTTGGCTGCTTTAGAGTCCTAGTTAAACAAACTTGATTTATGTTTTCCAGATTAAGCTAAACAGCAGCAGACAAGGCTTTAGTTTGCTTCGATGTGGTGCAAATTTAGAGCCAGCCTAAAAGTAT
Organism: Liodrosophila aerea; assembly: GCA_035045005.1. Lineage (NCBI taxonomy): Eukaryota > Metazoa > Arthropoda > Insecta > Diptera > Drosophilidae > Liodrosophila > Liodrosophila aerea. The sequence continues at coordinate 825,496 of JAWNNL010000005.1, forward strand.
GCAGCAAAATTTAACATTTATGAAAAAGTAAGAAAATGAATTCAATTTAATTAAATTAGTTTAAAACATAGGAATTGAACTTTGTAAACGCTTTTAAGTGAATTATTGCTATTAGAAGCTTCTATAAAAAATCATAATGAAATTATTTTGTACACAAAGTTTGCTTCCGTTTTTCATTAACATTTTCCCATCAGCCACAATATCAAAATCAAAGTACAGCTTATACTATGTTCCATAGCACACGACTGTAGTCTTTCCCCTGCAGCAGCATAAGTATATTTGCCATAATCGACCATGTTCTTCTACTTTAGTCTGACTTAGTTTGCTTCGATGTGGTGCAAATTTAGAGCCAGCCTAAAAGTATGCAGCAAAAATTTAACACTTACGAAAAAGTAAGAAAATGAATTCAGTTTAATTAAATTAGTTTAAAATGTGGGAATTGAACTTTGTAAAGACTTTTAAGTGAATTATTGTCATTAGAAGCTTCTATAAAAAATCATAATAAAATTATTTTATATACAAAGTTTGCTTCTGTTTTTCATTAACATTTCCCCTTGGCTCTACGTCAGCCACAGTAACAAAATCAAGGTACAGCTTATGCTATATTCCATAGCACACGACTGTAGTCTTTCCCCTGCAGCAGCATAAGCATATTTGCCATAATCGACTAAGTTCTCTTTAGTCTCTTTCGCCGAACTTGTTGGAACTCGAAACTAAATGATGGACTAACTCTCTGCTCTGTTCTCAGTTCAGCCTCTAATCTATATCATATGCTAAGTATGTGCGCATCTATTAAATTACAGACTAAGTAACTTAAATTTGGCAAAGGCTGGCTGGGTTTAAGTGAAAGTCAGCTAAGCCAGCAGGATAAACACTTACCTAGCCAAAAAAAACAAAAGCAAAAACAATCTAAAACAGGAAACGACTGGCTGGCAGCTTAACAGGATATGTTGGTCAGAAAAATCCAATTACTTATAATTTCATACATATGTAAGACTGTGAGAGAGTGTGTGCGTGTGTGTGAGTGTGAATTTAGGTGCGTGCACAGCGACTAAGGGTTGCATAGAAACAGCTAAGCTCTGAAGTATGCGTGGGCATAAAAGAGTGTGACTGTGTGTGTGTGTGTGTGTGTGCGTGTGCGTGTGTGTGCGTGGGTGTATGTGCGTGTGTGTGCTAAGGTAAAGCATGATGGCAGCAAATTAAAGCGCCGTAAACCCTTTGCACAGGTCTTGACAAACTGTTGGGCCATATGTGCGAAACCGGCGGCTTTAGCCAAGTGGATAAAAAAGCGAAGAGAAGAAGCAGAGTAGGAAATGGGGCAAAGGAAAAAACAAATATACTATACGGTAGGTGGGGGGAGACAGCGAAACGTTAAGCAAATTCAACTTAATCATAATTAAATTAACACGTTACGAACCTTGTAGCGAAAAGCCTCCCCTCCCCCTTTGCCGCCCCTTCAAAAACTGTAACTGGGTGTGGTAGCTTGTGTGTGAAAAATACAACAAAAAGTCTGCACTAATTTGAATATAATAGAAGAGCATAATTCAGGGTCCGCAAGAGTGATAAGTAGAACATTTGATATAGATGTCGACGTGCATAAATTCCGCTAGATTAAAAGAGTGTGAAGGCAGAACTAGAGAGAGTTGACAAATGTTCCACAGAGATAAATGATAAAAAAGAAGCAGTAGTGTGTTGCTTTAATTAATTGAGCATGAGCAGAGGGTAGAAATGGAAATGGAAACTCATAAAAGAAGGAGTTGAGGGGGGGAGTGGTGGGTGTATAAATCAGACTCGCTGCGCTTTATGGAATGTGGAGAGGATGTTTGCTGGAGTCTTCCTTAAAGAAGTTTACTCAGTGTATGCATTTTCACCAATCAAAATCGAAACTTGATCTATTAGAAATGTGATTTAAAAATAGTTTTTCTCCTTTAATAATATGTAATAAAATTATCATCATAATGAGTTTCTTCTGGTTTAAGTGAGCTAAGAAACTCGAAGACTTAGATGCCGCTCTAACCTCAGCTAATGTGCTGCATTTTATCAATGATATCTTGAAGTATTAATGAACTTATTTTTGCCTTAATTTATACCTTTTTTTAAAGCATATTTAAGCAGAGTTTGTTCTCATTTTGAGCACATTTTTGAAAGAATTTTTTAGGCTAATTTTGTATACGTTAAATCAAGTTTTATTGTTGTGAAAAGTCTGCTACATTGAAGTAGACTTAAACTAAGTTTGAACCTAGATTATTTAAGCATAAAAGGCATTTAAATGAAGTCCAAAATTCATTCAATATTGAGACATGATTTATGACTTTATGATTATTTTTTAAAATATTTTATTCAATTTTTTTGTATAGCTAGATTATCATTATCATTCAACTTATTTTAAATATGCTGCTCTTATTTAACTTTACTTTACCGTTTAAGACATTTTTGATGGCTCTGTGGACTGCGTAAACTAATATTAAAATATATAAAATAAATTAAACTAAATATAGAACTATCTAAAATAAACTTCTATAGTTCTTTTTCTTCTAGTTGTTAGTTTCTTTACTCCCAAACATTTCCTACCTCTACTTAGTTTCAAGAACTCTTCTTAATTGCTAGACAAGCGCCTTGATTCGAGCTTACACTCTTGCTGCAGTCTTATGGTAAAGTTTCTTTATTGCCACAACGTGGTGTTGTGCACAACCAGTTGGGAATTACAAGCGCACATTCCGCTTCACACGTTGCCAGCGATATCTTCATCTGTATCTGTATCTTTTTATCTACATCGCAAGCATTTGATAGTAGTATGCAAAGCAATACATGGCAACTGGCAATTTGATACCATGACATTTGCTGCAGTGCCACACTGCCTGCCACATGCGGCAAGCAGACAGCGGGGGGCGGGGAAGGGGCATGGAATAGTAGAGAAAGATATATAGCATATAGTATATAATGATTTCACTCGTCGTGTCGTGTCGTATCAAATTGCAATTGAATTTGATTGTGAGTCTGCGAAAATTTATGTGCCGCATCGTTCAGGCACTTTGGCGTCATGTGTGTGACACTATATTGGACACATATTGCTGGATAGACTTGTAGTAGTCGCAGAAGGAGGGGGAATAAATCGGCATCTGATTTCGCGCAGAGTCATCAACAATCCATGAATCGGCAGCCAGCAGGCATGACGCTGCATGTGCCTCTCCTCCCCTCTCCGCTCGGACAGAGTTATGCCATATGCCAGAAACAGTAGCTGGGAAATAGTTTAGACCCTAAGCTGCAACTATCTAGTCAAAGTTAGTCTAGCTACAACAGCTGCTGGTCATTGTACCGTCTGCCAGCCCATGGGGTAGCTACAGCTCAGCAGAAAAATAGCCAAATGTGCAAAAAACAGCTAAACACCAGCCACATAGCAACACCAAAAAACCCACAAAAAAGAAGAGAAGGAAGCAGGAAAATATCCAAAGAAAATTTGAGCAAACTTTGAGATACAATTTCCCTCTGCCAGATGAGCAGCATGCACAGTCAGAGCGCGAGTGTGTGGGGCACTACGCCGGCGCAGAGAGTGCGGCACTTCGACTGGAGAGTGGAGCTGATAAAAAACAGCCAGATGAATGTAAATTTCAGCTCATGCGCAACAAAGCAGCAGCACAACAACTGCCCAATACACATTCAGCTGCAGATGATGCACTTGGAGTTATGCTGTAAAACAGCTCGAGGTGGCTAACAGCTGAGATTATCCCAATTCTCTCCGATTCGACTACGATTTTAGCTCTTTCCCGCTAAGAATCGACTCTCTATATTCCATTTCACATTAGTGGGATACACTGTGATCCAATGCCAGCTGGGATCATCCCAGTTTTCTATATAGAAGTCATCTTAGCAGCATTCTACTGATAGTAAACAGCTCGAGGTGGCATAGCAGCTGGAAAACTCACTTCGACTTCGATTTTAGCTCTTTCCCGCTAAGAATACGCTCCGTTTGTTTCCTTTTTACATTAGTGGGATACACTGTGATCCAATGCCAACTGGAATCATCTCAGTTTTCTATATAGAAGTCATCCAAGCAGCACTCTACTGATAGTCCTTTCGACGCGTTTTAAAACGCAACAAACTTTAAACTCCGTTTCCAAGCTAGACCTGGACTATAGCTCTTTGCCGTTAATAAGCTGCTTTGTTTACTCTTTCCCGCATAACTGGAATGCACTGCTATTCAGAACACCAGCTGAGTTCATCCCAGTTTTCTATATAGAACTCATCTTTGCAGTCGTCTACTGACTGTAGTTTTGACGCGTTTTAAAACACACGAAGTGCGAATTTCAGTTGTGTTGTCTAACTTTGACTTCCCCGTTAATAATCCTCTTTTATGTATTCCTTCTCACATTATTGGGCCTCATTATGAGTGGGAATACCAGCTGTGATTATCACAGTTACCTATATAAAAGTCATCTTTGCGGCCTTCTACTAAATCTCCCTTTTTGGCAGCGCATTGAAAAGTGGGCTTCACTTTTCTAGCTCTAAAATCTAAAGTATTTCCGCTAATTAAGATCGGTTTGCTGTTCTATATAGCTGTGGATTGTATATAAGAGTTTGTCTTACAAAATCTTGCGCTGCGAATAATACATAAAAAGTTGTCAATACCCTACATCCGTACTTGTGATAGAACGCATGCTCAGCATAACATCAAGACATAGCTGCAGTTTTTTAGCTCTAAATTCTAAAGTATTCAAGCAAAAATCAAATGGTTTGGTTTTCTAGAAAGCTGAAAGACAGAGCTAAAGCAGTAAAATTTATAAAAATTATGTATAGTATAAAGTTTACAACTTCTACACTATGACAGTTGATAGTTCGAAAGCATACTCCAAAAAGTTTCTAGCATTTATTATGATTGCGACGATGATCTAAGAAGCTGTTGAAATTCCTTTAAAGTTTAATTTTTACGCACGTAAAATATTATATAATTAGTTTTAGACGTTAGACATATAACATATAAACGTTATCAATCCGGAAACGAACTCCATGCGCATATCAAACCCCATACTCTGGCTCTACCTCGTGCTGCTGCTGCGCTCGAGTATGATTGTGAATGGTTACCGCGTTGTTAGGGTAAGCCAATCATATACCCTAACTTATATACCCTACACTACCCACTTCTTCGCAGAGGCACCAAGACGATGCCCTGGCACGTCCAGCTAATCTGTTTGCCGACTTTGCCGCCGTTAATCTCAGACCACGCAGGGAGGAGGGATCTAAAGCAAGTGATCAACAACAACAGGTGATGGAATCTATGCCGGCTGCATTGGAAGGTGGTGGAACTACGGGTGGAGCTGCTCCAGAATGTAAAAGCAATGCTGGTCAGAGCCAATGCGATGTGAAGAGGATATTCGGTGGCGGAGATCCCAAGCACAAATCATCGAGCATTGCTGTAAAGGCAGCGGAGGAGGCCAAGGCGGCCAATGAGGCACAGGCGGCTGCCGGCCAGTTGGCTGCCCAGCACATCAAGCAGGAGCTGGCCGAGAAGGCCTTCCAATCCGCCAAGGCAGCCGAGGCCGCGCTCACGGGCAAGCAAATGCTGTTGCAGCAGCTCGAACAGGAGATGCATGAGGCACATGCCGTCGTGGAGGAGGAGACTTCCTCGCTGGAGAACACGGAGCGGAATATGAACGCCGCCGTAGAGGCAGCACGTGCTGCCACCCATCACTTCGAGATGCTCACCGAACTCCAGAAGACATTCAGGGACAATCTGAACAACATACAGACGGTGGCTCTAGGGGCACAGCAGGAGATGTCCGGCAAGGTGCAGCTGCTCGAGGCGGCCAAGAATCGCATGGAGTCGCTGGAGAAGCAGCTCAACAATGCCAAGGAGGACTACGAGAAGACCAAAGCGGCCGCATACAAGGCAGCCTGCGCCGCTGTCGAGGCCAAGCAGAAGGCCTCTACCGCTTGAAGACTCTTTACTCATTCTTTATATATTTGCAAATCCAGTTTTAGCTTTTCATTACAGATTTTTGTTTGACTATATAATTACTATAATTGGTGTGTTGTAAACTGAACAATGTAGATAAGTATAGATTGAAGAAGGGGCTAAAAAGATTAAGATTATAATTTAGGGAGAAGACAAGAGGGAAACAGATAGGGCGATGAAGCCAAGTAAAGAGAGGGGAATCTGGAGATAGGAACATACATATACAACTATAGTTATATAGTTATAATAAAGCAGATAAGTTGAAGATAGTATATAATTACATGATAAGATAGATATATTCATGGTATTGACATCAAATTAGAAAGTAAAACTGATAGATCAAACTAAGTTTACTGGCTTTAAAGGAGATCCGAACTGCTAACTATAGTATATATAGTAATATAGTAGATGCAAAGGCTCTCTGAATTTATAGATATACTATAGAGACATTTAGATAGATAATAGATACATTCAAATGTATCTTTTGTGTGGCATATACACCCTATTACCTTCACCTATATTTGGGATTTAAAAAACACATTGGAATTTAATGTAGATAAGTATACGAGTAGGAGTGGAGATCAAGATTAAGAGCTTCATTCGGGGAGAAAGCAAGAGCAACTGGTAGAGTGATGAAGCTAAATAAAGAGAGGGGAATCTAGAGATAGGAAAATGGTTAAAAATAAACGGATAATTTCAAGAGTAGAGAATTTTAGACATATGATGATATTGACAACAAATAAGAAAGTAAAACTGATAGATCAGTTGGTAAGGGAAACAGTTATCAATCATCTAAAACAAACTTGATTTACTGGCTTTAAGGAAGATCCTGCTAAATATGGTAGAATATAGTAAATGGAGGATGGAACTTATAGATAGCATTACATTTAGATACATCATGAACGGATAGATAGCATTACATTTAGATACATCATAGATACATTCAAAGATAGGCTAATAGATATGTATCTATTCTGTATCTGTAGACTAATATATGTATCTTTTGTGTGGCATATACACCCCTTTACTTCCACCTATATATTGGAATTTATGCACTTACCCCGTAAAACCTACAAACTACTATTCGAGTCTTTATCCAAGCTTCTCCGTAAGCCATACCTAAGGTACTATGAGTAGTTTTCAAGGGAACTTCCCCTAGATGTTCGACAGGTGTAGCTGCAGGTGTTGATCGCATTCCTCCCAGCATTTCATATAAAAGCTCAGCAGAGTCTGACGATTACAGTTACTCCATAGACTTCAGTATAAGAACATGAAATCTAGCTGCATCTTTATTTTGACTGTAATACTCTGCAGTTGCAGTGCACTGGTGCATTATCAGAAACAGGAGGTGGGAGGTAGGTTACAAATCGGAGATACTAGTACTATATGGAGTACTATAATGCTATTAATCTGTCTCTCCAGAGGGTGGCTGCCTGGATAAGAAGGATGGCAAGACGACGTATGGAGTGGGAGAGTTTATACAGGATCCAAACACCTGCGGCGTCATCGTCTGCATGAGTGAAGAAGGCGATGCGCTGATACACTAGTAAGTGCGAAACTACACTATGCTACATGATCTACGCTCAAGTTAAATCTACTCCCCATTAGCTGCCAGAAACCACCGCCCTTTGGGTACTGCGACACGGATGGTGTGTCAACTACCACAGATTTTCCACAGTGTTGCTGGATGTGTGTGAGATATGTCAGCTGTTAATGGGAACAGTTCAGCAGTGTACAGTGGGAACAGTGTAATAAAGTTTCAGATTCAAACGTTGCCGTTTTATTATAGTATGAATAGTTACATTTTTAATACTCACCCCCTTGCTGTGAATTACACTGAGAGAATGAAGAAGTCAGTACGAGAAAACTCTTTCACGAGTCTGAATCTCACTGACTGAGATACTTTTGTGAATCATCTAATCACATTATAAATTATTTTCACATTTTTCCATTAACTTTTTTTCACAGTGTATTCATTATTCACTGATTCATTACCAAATGAAATTTTCAATTATTTTGACATTTTTCCATTCAATTATTTTTTTACAGTGTATTCATTAATCACTGATTCATTACCAAATGAAATTTTCAATTACATTCACATTTTTCCATTAACTTTTTTTCACAGTGTATTCATTATTCACTGATTCATTACCAAATGAAATTTTCAATATCAATCTTGTCATAATAAACACCAGTTGCCGGCGACTGTTTACAGGGTATGCATAGCCCACACACACACGCGCGCACGCACACAGACACAGACAGAGAGAGAGCGCCAAGTTGTTTACTGTCTTTTGCCATGGCGAACACGAACTCTGCGCATAAACAAACAAATCTTGTTGTTGTCGCGTCGCTGTATAGAACGAACCTGCAGCCCTGCTGGTCACACACACACACACGCTGCCTGTAAGAAGAACCTGAAAAACAAACAGAGAAGCGAAAAAAATACACACATACATATGTATGTACAGCAAGCAGCGTTGAGCGCGTGTCGTGTTTAACCTAACTTCGTGCGTGCTCGACAGGCGCTCGCATACACACACACACGCACACACACACACTTGCATTTGTTGACAAAACTTCACTTACATACATACAGACGTCTGCATAGATCGTTCAATTTACTCTGTGTTTGTTTTTTTTTCGGCTGCCTCTGCCTGCAGCGGCGCTGACTGCGCTGCCTGCCCGTCGCGACGGCCTGCTCTCAGTTACTCTCTTTCTCTCTGCTCTGCTCCGCTGTGATTTTGTTTTTGTTTTTGTACAGTGTCCAGTCTGCCGGCTCGACTCAACTTGTCTTGGATTCTGACCCACTCGACAGATTCACTCGAAACTCGTTTTCTATTGCCTCGAAATGGAGTCAGTTCACTTCTTGTTTATTATAAGTAGAATTATGGTGCATCTGAGCGACGTCCACTCGTACCACTGTGCCACTGCTGTTACACAATTCTCTGGCATTCTTTGTTTACATTCGAACACTTTCCTCTGCGCTTCGTTTACTCATTCTGCTTATCGCCCCAGTGCAATACGAGAAATTCATTGAGCTCAGTTTTGATTTCCCTATAATAGCCCCACAGCTTATGGCGTATTTCTGTCAGTGTAGTTGTGTCTGTATGTGTTTATTTATAGCAATTATTGCTGTAGTAATATGAGCTGCTTGCTGACCAAGCAGTATGCGTGGGGGAAGAGTTTTCAGTGTTAGTTTTAACATTTTTCTTTACAGCTGTTGGACAACTGTAATGTTAAATGACTGTTAATAAGCTGCAATTGCATTAGGCTTGTGCTTATTATGTTAGCTAGCAGCTAACAGCTGTTAAAGAGAGTTAGGCAACTGCTTAATGACGAATGTTAAATGACTGTTAATAAGCTGCAATTGCATCAGGTTTATGCGTAATATGTTAGCTAGAAGCTAACAGCTGTTAAAGAGAGTTAGACAACTGCTTAATGAGGAATGTTAGATGACTGTTAATAAGCTGCAATTGCATTAGGCTTATGCTTATTATGTTAGCTAGCAGCTGTTAAAGAGAGTTAGGCAACTGCTTAATGAGGAATGTTAAATGACTGTTAATAAGCTGCAATTGCATTCGGTTTATTTAGTTTGCTATTTATGGAATGTAAAACAAATAAATTTTACTAAAATACTAAAAGAAAATGGTAAAGAAGCTACCATAAGAGGAATCAAACTTAACAGACCCTTTGGATGGTATTGAGTCTAACAATTTAGGCTTATGTTATGTTAACTAACTGTATTGAAAATGTTACTTTTTGTATAGTTTTATTGCTTATCCTATATTTATGCTATTTTATCTCTCATTTCATTCCAATACTCAGTCATATTTCGGCTCACAACAATATAAAGAAACACTTGAGTGGCTTTTCTGTTACTTAACATGCAGCTAACAGCCGCTGCACTTTTAACAGCTGTTAAGTGACTGTCCATCGTTCTAGGTATTGATTGGTAGGCAGAAACATAAAATACGATGCCGAAATGTGATTTAATCAGAAATTCGCTGAAGCAGCTGAATAGCAGTTCGCCCCCACACGACTCAACTGTTATTATTATTACAGTGTATAGGTGTGTGTGTGTGTGCGTGTGTCGCTTGAGTTTCCATAAGCAATCAATGACAAACGACCTTGGCATTCTGTGGGAGCCAGTGTAATAGAGTGGATAAAAGTACCTTCGCCCTATTAACTAACAAATTCCAGCCTAAAACCACCAACGATCGACGATTATCGATAACCGATAACCGATTGTTATTCTCACAACAGCAGATAATGGCAGAGCCGGCTTACACGGATGCTGAGGCGCCTGGCACGAGCAGCAGCACTGCTCAGCCGCTGGTGAAGATTGGCTACTATCTGCTGGGCGCCACCCTGGGCACTGGCACCTTTGGCAAGGTGAAGATGGGGGAGCATCAGATGACACGGTTGAAGGTTGCCGTCAAGATACTCAATAGGCAGAAGATCAAGAGTCTGGACGTGGTGGGCAAGATACGACGTGAGATACAGTGCCTCAAGCTGTTCCGACATCCACATATCATCAAGCTCTACCAGGTGATATCCACGCCCACTGATATCTTCATGATCATGGAGTATGTGAGCGGAGGCGAGCTCTTCGATTACATTGTGACCTATGGCAAGTTGGAGGAGCAGCAGGCGCGTCGCTTCTTCCAGCAGATCATCTCCGGCGTGGACTACTGCCACCGCCATATGATTGTGCATCGGGATCTGAAGCCGGAGAACCTGTTGCTGGATCAGAATATGCATGTGAAGATCGCGGACTTTGGGTTGTCCAACATGATGCTGGATGGGGAGTTTCTGCGTACATCGTGTGGATCTCCCAACTATGCCGCACCCGAGGTGATATCGGGTCAACTGTATGCCGGTCCCGAGGTGGACATCTGGTCATGTGGCGTCATTCTGTATGCGCTGCTCTGCGGCACGCTGCCCTTCGACGATGAACAGGTGCCCACGCTGTTCCGGCTGATCAAGTCGGGCAGATTCACCATACCGGACTACCTCAACAAGCAGGTGGTCAATCTGGTCTGCCAGATGCTGCAGGTGGATCCCCTGAAGCGAGCCACCATGGAGGAGATCAAGCAGCACGAGTGGTTCCAGAAGGATCTGCCTTCGTATCTGTTTCCCTGCACCATCGAACAGGACTCGAATGTCATCGATACCTCGGCCGTGACGGAGATCTGCAGCAAGTTTGGCGTCAAGGAATCCGAGGTGCACAATTCACTGCTCAGCGGGGATGCACACGATCAGCTGGCCATTGCCTATCACCTCATCATCGATAACAAACGCTTTGTGGACGATGCAGCCACACAGCTGAGTGAGCTCAATGCCTTCTATGTGGCCGGCTCAGCACCTCTGTCAGAGCAGGCCTCCACCAGTGCGGCTGCTGCTCCTCGACCACATCCGGAGCGTATGTCACCCATGCGCGAACGCTTCGCCCTCTCCGCTCTGCCTGGCGCTGGCTTCAAGCGTGCCAAGTGGCACCTGGGCATACGCTCGCAGAGCAGACCCACCGACATCATGCTGGAGGTGTATCGTGCCATGAAGGCGCTGGACTACGAGTGGAAAGTCATGAATCCGTACCATGTGCGTGTGCGCCAGCTGAACCCCACGACCGGCAAGTGCTCCAAGATGTCGCTGCAGCTCTACCAGGTGGATGCCAAGGGCTACCTGCTCGACTTCAAATCCCTCACCAACGACGAGGTGGAACAGGCTGATGAGCTCAACATGATGGGTGCCACACCACCAGCTGGAGCTGGTCTGAATCCCACTGGACATCATCATACCATGGAGTTCTTTGAGATGTGTGCGGCATTGATCATGCAGCTGGCCCGTTAGGGGGAGGGGAAAAACCATTTTTATAGGAATTTTATTATTATTATTATTTTTTAGTAATATTCACTATTATTTATATTATATTTGGGTATTTTTTATGAGTAAAGAAAAGTGTTCTCTTCGATATTAGCAGCAGTTACTTAACAATACTTTCCTTACCGAAAGAAAACCCTAAAACCTCTAAAGTGTTATCAATCAGCACCTCCTATCAGTCATCAGTCATAATCATGCATCATAATTTGTAGCAAAGCATCATATACACATACTAGAGAAAATAAAATGGCGTCCGGTGCTCACAACAACAACAACACTCGCGTCGATTTTCGTTGTTTCTTATTCTCCGTTTTCTTTTCTTTTTTCTTTAGCAATAACTGCTGAAAGTTTATTTATTTCACTAAATATCTAAAATTATTAGTATTAGGCATTTATTGCCTCGCTTTTGCACTTTGTAAGAGCTTTATTTGCCACTTAAAAAAAATATAAAAAAAAAGACGAAAATCGCGGGCACGTCTGATCGCTTGGAAAATTCGAGCAAACTGCTCTCTCGCTAGCGTCCTTTGCCAATTTATGGCGTGTGCCTCATCCTAGGCAAATTCCGTTACTTTCGCTCTCACTCTCTTCTTGATCGGCCGATCAGTGATGCGCAAAACGCCAGTGTCGAGAAAAATAAAACAAATTAAAGAGGATTTACTAGTCAGGTCGTGCAGGTGATTGCATTTTCTAATATACTAAAACTACAAAGCAATAGGGAATTTGAGATATTCAAAATATACATATGTCTTTTTATTGGCCATAACTTATTTATGGGTACTTTAATATTTGTCAAAATACATGATTTTAAAATATTTTTATTTCTACTATATCCTGCCGTTAAAATATTGAAATGTTTACCACTGTCATCATTTTTGCTCATCACTGGTGCTTTGTGCATCACTGCCATTTCTCTGCTTCCTTATTGCCGTTATCCGTGCGAGCGAGCAGCTAAAACACCGCCAAGCGACAAATGCAGTGAGCGTCGGCAGCGACGGCGTCAGCAACAGGTGATCAAGAGCGCGAGCAGCGAAGAGAGCGAGAGTAACGGGCTTTGCCTAGGATGAGGCACTCGCCAAAAATTGGCAAAGGACGCCAGCGAGAGAGAAGCGTTCAGACGTGCCCTTGCACCGCGATTTTCTTATTCATTTATTTTTGAGTGGGGAATGAAGTTCTTACAAAGTGCTAAAGCGAGGCAATAAATGCCTAATACTATTAATTTAAATATTTAGTGAAATAAATAAAACTTCAGCAGTTACGAGTATTGCTAAAGAAAAAAGAAAAGAAAACGGAGAATAAGAAACAACGAAAATCGACGAGAGTGTTGTTGTTGTTGTGAGCGCCGGACGCCATTTTATTTTCTTTATTACGCGTACATTTATGTATGTATGTATGTATGTATGTACATACATATGATGCTCTGTTACAAATTACATATGACGCATGATTAATACACTGACTGATAACATTTTAGCGGTTTTAGGTAAGTAAGGAACACACACTACACTTTATATCTTTATTGACCATAACTTATTTATTTGCCAAAATACATGATTTTAAAACCATTTGTTTCTACTACTTCTTGCCGTTCGGAGTCTTCACATTGCAGTTTTGAATTTTATGTGCACGTGATCCACAGCGAAAGCAAGCACCTGGCGTCCAATTCTTGGCGACCGGTTCATTCTCCTTACAGTTGGTTGTTGTATGGCCCAGACTTCTACAACGAAAGCAACCAGTTCTCTTCCACATGCCAGAATCATCCCATATCTTCTGCCCACACTTTTCTATTTTGTGGGAACATGATCCACAGTAAGAGCACATAGTCCGTGTAATGTAATGACACATCACATCAATATGCCCCGTTCTGTTACAGACAGAACAATGCGGCGTGGAGTCATCTTCATCAAATTCCCATCCTTCCAATTCCATATCGAAGTGATAACGCTTTTCTTCTTCGACGATAGCGTTCAATTTGCGCTCGGAACCGCTTTGCTGCCGCGTAGGAGCTTCTAACTTGTTGACGTTCGCCAATTATTTCTCAGAAATGCACTTCACTTGATTGCTTTTATATCGTGCCCTGCTCTGTAATCGATTGTTAACAGAGAGTGTATCAACTATCGATTACGTATCGGTTACAGAATAATACTCTACCTTCGTTTTCATTTCAGAGCTAAAAGCAGCAACATTATTATCAATTATCTTTATTATTATTATCATTATTCTTCATTATAACATTATAATTGTTATTATCATTATTCTCTTATTATTTATCTAACTAAAAGACTAATAAATAACGAGCACAACTGCGCACATCTGCAAGGCTGTTAAGCCTTTGCGCTCACTGTTAACTCGCTGTTAAGCAACTGTTAATAACCCTCCCATGATTGCTCCAATAACTCTATCGCACATCTGCACTGCTGTTAAGCCTGTGCGCTCACTGTTAACTCGCTGTTAAGCAACTGTTAATAACCCTCCCATGATTGCTCCAATAACTCTATCAATAAGCTCAAAAATTGTTCTGTTTATTTTCCAATCTATTCACGTGCTTCACTGCTTAATTTAGCTGTAAACAAAACGCTTGCAGCGAGGGCTGATTATGCTGTACTACATACATATATTCAGAGGCTATAAATATATGTGTGTATGTATTAAGTACATAGAAAGTGTTGTTTATATTGCTTAGCTGCGTCTTATCTGAATTGACATGCATTCAATTGCCATCAATCATGTGGGAAATGTAAGTAGTAGAGACTGCCGCTGCTGCTGCTGCTGCTGGTGGCGCTTGTTGCCCCACAGCAATAACAACAAATGTCAGTTATTGATAAGCGCCAAGTCATATATGCATAATAAAAGGCAATATGTTTAAATAAAGCATAAAATGTGTGCAAACAAAAGCACCACTCCAACGCGCTCACTCACTCAATCGCCAGCATTTCGCTCAGTGTATTGAGTGAGTTTTTTCCTTGGCTGGCTCTCACATTTCCAGTGCCGCCGCAGCTGCCGCTTGTTGCTGGCGCAGCAGAAACGCAGGCGCTCAGTTCTCGCAGAGCTCTGGACAGCGTCGATCGGCAGGCAGCAGCGCGTACTGAAATACTATACTGAAGTATAAACACATACAGTTATTTGAATTGATTGAAATACATCGCAATAGTAAATCAAACATATTTCAAGTGCAGTAAATCATTGTGTGTTTGTGCTGTTGTTGTTGTTGCGCGCGCAGCAGTAGGAAATATCCTAAAAAATCCCTACAAACGAATATCAAAGTGTGCAGCGGGAGAGCGGAGAGAGCGCGTTTGAGAGAGCAGAGCCTGACTTGATTGCGGTCAGCAGCGCAGCAGCAAAAGGTAACTTTGAATACATACGTACAAATGCATGTGTGTCTGTGTGAGCAGGAATTTCAGCCAGAATTTTTCGTGCAGATTTGTAGCCTTTTTAGGCTGTTTTAAGTGCAGCTGGGAGCCCAAGTCTGATATGCGTCGTATATACAGTGCGTTTCATAATCATAAGACACTTAAACATAACTTATATATGGTGATTAAACCTTTCTAAAAATCTTGTTTCATTATCATAAATAAGATGAAACATTTTATTGCACTTTTTTATATTTAGTATATTTTTCTATACTTTTGAGAACCTCTACCAATCGGTTTGGCAAGAATCCTATTAATTTTATTTTAATAAATGTCTTATGATTATGAAACGCACTGTATGTGTATACTGTATGCTCTGCCGCTGATATCGGCAACGGAAAGCGTCTATATGTAAAGCAGATTACACTTAATACTACGTGCTAAATTTAAGTACATGCTTAGCATAATACTACTTATTTCTCTTAGTGCTAGTTGCTTGCAACACACGATCGTGGCAGTGGCAACGCCTAGCTAACGGGCTGTCGGCTTAGCTTGTTAGTCTGTCAGCTTGTCAGCTTGTTTTTTCGGCAGCTATTTTTAGCTTTTTTTTTGACAGCAACATTTCGGTTCGGCTTTATGTGAAAGTCGCTGCACATGCACTGAGCATTGCGACAGTCAAAAAGATACAACTTGTAGTTGGTGTGTGTGTGTGTGTGTGTGTGTGTGTGTGTGTGTGTGTGTGTGGGAAAGTTGCAACTCTTTGACTTGGTTTTGGCTTTTTGTGTTTTTGCCTTGTCAAAGCTAAAGACATCTGCAATTGCAATTGCATCTCGATGCCACTTAATGCCTTTATCTGATGCAGACAGCAGCAACGACTTGCCGCTGCCGCTGCCACTGCTTAATTAACATGTTGTTGCAAGTGGCAAGCGGCAAGCGGCAACATTGCAACTTGAAATGCTGACAGCTACAACATCTTGCAACATACGACGTTTCGTTTCTTACAATTGTTTTGCCTCGATATCTTTATTCGACTGTCTGCCACATAAGTCTGTGATTTTTACTGCTATTCCCACAAGACTATGGACTGTAGGCAATCCAATGAATGAGCTAGTTCAGAGTTCAGACTACAGAGTGTTCTATAAATATGTAAACGGTAAAGGTAAAGGGTGCATTAACTCGACTACAGTCTTCTCGGAATGTATTTCTTATGCCACTTTGGTCTATTTCTATATAAAAAATTGTTATGAAATATAGAGAAAATAAATTTAAATAGAATATAAAATATTAAACGGATTATATAGTATCTGCTAGTGTAGTTAAAGTTTATACGACTGCACTACTCTTGCTCAGGGTCAGCTCATACTCTTGGTTATAACTGTAGATAGACACAGGTTTATTCCAATTACCAAATCGAGTATTTAGAAAATTTATTTTCCAATATCTCCAGTGTTTATTATCCGATTGGGCTGCAAATCGCACCAAACATTCAAAGCACATAAAGCTTTGTTCATCCAGAGAAGGAATCCAGTGACTCTAAAACTGTACATGCTAAGAACATTTATGCAAGTTTGAGGGGAGGGGGATGAGATATCAAGAGACAGAAGGACATGGTTATGTCGACTCAGCTCGTCGTGGGGTCTGTCACGCCTCCTTTTGCCTGTTACATACGTTTCTGAGTTGCACAATCTTAATAGACCCTTTTGTACTTTTTTAAAGTACAGGGTCTAAGTTCCAGGTCGCATAGTTTCGACTGTAGCCTGCTTACTGAGCTGCATTCATAAGCATAACGTGTAATGAGTGCATCTTTCTCATTGTCCAAGAAATACCCCCAATCTGTCACCTTAACTCGACTGTAGCCTTCTCCCTAGTTATCTCGTCAGAATGAGCTTCTTTTGCTCTGTAATAAGAGCGCTTTACTCAGCTCTGTGTTAATTGAGACCGTACTTTTTGTAGCTCTTCAAACACCTTATTGTTCATTCAAAGACCTATTACATATTGTACTATATATGTATCTTTATTTTTATTTCTTTGTGAGCGTATTCGTGCGTTCAATGCGGTTGGTTTTCGAGTGACTTGGCAGTTTAGTGTTTTGTCGTGTTTTGTTTCTTTTGCGGTCATAAAATTTGTGATTTTCTGCACTTTCATGCAATGGAAGCACTTATGAAATTCAATCTATGAACACGGCGCAGCTCTAGCTAGATTTATATAATATCAGAGCTGTATCTATAACTATTCTTTAAGTTCGATTTTAATTCGCTTAAATTCCCAGCCAATTTGCCTTTGTCGCTGTGTGTGAAGGACAAGTGCCAGGCTTTTGTACGGATTCCCTTTGCCCAAAAGGAAAAAATACAAACAAAAATATAGGAGAATAAGACAAAGCAAAACAAAAACAAAAGCACAAGTACCCTGGGTACTCTATGCTCGCTTTGTAACCTTCTCAGAAAACCGCAAGCTGAAGCTAAAGCAAAATCTATATCGCCTCAGGCAGGTTTGTTGTACATATTTTTGTGTATTGATGAAAAATCAAAGTCGCATTCGATTGCAAAAAGCTGAAAGCTAAAGGCAGTAGCTACACTTGGCAAAAAAATGGCATAGAATTTAGTAAACTTTCTATTATAATTTACTTTAAATATTTAGGAAATATTTTAGAATTGTTTTGGGTGTGAAAATATTTCATTAAAGTTGGATAAATATGACTGTTTAATTAGAAGTATTTTAAAGAGTTTTTAAACTTATTTTAAGCACATTAAATTTGGCATATTGACAGCAGAAAATGGGTTAAAGGATATGGATATTAGTATTATATTTATCACCCAAGTATTATATTTATTTATAATAATTTTAGGGTTACTTTAAATGTGAAAATAATAGTCTAGAATTAAGAGCACTTTAAGTTATTTTTTAGCTTATTTTAAGAACATTAAATTCAGTATATTGATAAACGAAAATATGGTAAAAGATATGGATATTAGTATTATATTTATTTATAGGATATAAGATTACTTTGGATAAAAATAATCGTCTATAATTAAGAGTACTTTAAGTTATTTTTGCGCTTATTTTAAGAACATTTAATTCAGCATATTGACAGAAGGATATAGGTTAAAAGATATTGATATTATTATGTGAAAATATTCATCTTTAATTAAGAGTAGTTTAAGTTATTTTTGAGCTTATTTTAAGCACTTTTAATTCAGCATATTGACAGCAGAAAATATGGTAAAAGATATTGATATTTATTATATTATATTTATATTTATTTATAGGATAGGATATAAGATTACTTTGGATGAAAATTATCGTCTTTAATTAAGAGTACTTGAAGTTATTCTTCAGCTTATTTTAAGCACAATATATATACTTTAAGTTATTTTTGAGCTTATTTGAAGCACATTATATATAGCACATAGACTGTAAACAAGATTTATCAGCTTTTAGGATCATTTGGCATTAATTTAAGAATATTCTTCCATAACGAATTCAGTTGGGCAATAGGAATACTCAGGTTTATTTTCGTCGAGTGTCTGCCTGTTTTTTGTTAAGTCGCAGGCAGAAGGATAACAGGTAAACGCGTTGTTTACGCTCGACTGCATTAGATCAGGCCACCAGGTACGGACAGACCTACATCTAATGTATATAATACATGTGCATATGTAGACATTATGTAAAGCAACGTTTATTGTGAACTCACGCAGAATCTTTAAACGTTTTCTGCGCAAACTTAATATCCGGTTAGCTTAAGTGAATATTTTTATTTTGCAACTTGAAGGGGCGAAGGGGGAGGGGGAACTGTGGGCTGTGTTATTATTGTTGTGGAAAAGCATATATCATGTTTTTATGGTGGTGTGTGTGCGAGTGTGTGTGTGTGTGGTATAAGCATATCATGTGGTCTGCCAGCTAAGAGCACACACAATAAAAGCATGGCCAGAGCCAATTGGTAATACGAGTGGGTCATGACCTGCTGAAAAGCGGCGAAAAGCGCTTGGTAGGGGCAGCTGTATGTGTGTGTGTGTGTGTGTGTGTATTGTCCCTAGAAGGAATGCCTGGTTCTAGCCAGGATATTGCCAAAACAGAAGCGAGCTTTTTTGCCTATGCTTTGTGAATTTTCAATTGTTCTGTGACCACAAATAGTTTTCCCCCCGCCCCAAAAAAACACACACACACACAGCTAAGAGGCAGAGCCAGAAACAGAGTAAACAATGGCACTACAACAGACTTGAAAAAGTGGCAAAAAGTTGAGAGAGGAGCAGGAGGAGGAGACAGGAGACAGCCCTAGTCATGCCCTCAGGCCAGCATAATTCTAGGCCAGCAAAATATATGCATAGGCCTCGGCTCTTAGTTGTATTTATTTTGCAGAAAAGTTTCTGTGTCTTTGCTGCGAGTTCTTAAATTAAACTTTTTATTAAAATACACAGTGTTTTCTTTGTTTTTCAATAAGCTCAAGTCGTGTTTACTGAACCCAGAGCAAATGTACATAGAACCCACTGAGCGTGAGTAACTCGATGGGGTTGCTCGGCAGTGCGCGAAAAAAGAGTGACGCTCTGGGGTTAAGGTTGCGCTGGGGGTCTTAGGGGGTTAATGGAAAAATCAATCAATCAGCTGGTACCTGGTAAACAAAGTGTATTGTATTTAAAATATGTGTTACACTTGTCAGCAAAACACTTATCACACTTTGACGTAATTCAATCTTCCATTTGAATGCACGCATTGTGTGCGATCTCATCCCGAAAAGGTTCGCTAGTCGAGTGTGCTCGACACCGGAATGGGTAAATCTATTTAAGCAGAAGTCTTAGATTGCAGAAAAAGGCAGGCTGTAGTCGTGTGTGCGCTGGAGAGATTGTAAATGAGATGAAGGGGAACTCAGTTACAGATTGCTCTGCTTTTCCTATGACAGTTTGATGGAAAGTTAACTTTCAGCTATTGATGGGTTTGAAATGTGCCAGAGACAGCTCCAGTCGAGTGTGCTGTGACATTGTAAGTAAGGGTGGACTGAAGTAAATTGGGGAGCTTAGTATAAAGTGAGAAACTGAAGAGTAGAGTGCATTGATTCGAGTTAGTTTCTATATAGCTACACTAGGGAGTAAGCGACTTAAGGTCATCTCCTTTGATACTTTCCATTAGCTCTAACTTTAAACAAGAAGCTTATGAATCCCTTTGTCTATGCTGAAATTTTCAGCCGAATCGGATAATACAAGCCAGAGATATTCGATAATCATTTTGCCTAAATGGTAATCTATCAATTTACTGACTGACAGATGGATCGTCAACGCACAACCCAAACGGAAAGACATAGAGACCTAATCTTGTCGCGATATATCTCCTTATAGGTAGTAGGTTTTCCTTAAGGTATCTTATATGCGAAATCAAGCCTCCTTTGGTACTTTCCATTAGCTCTAACTTTAAACAAGAAGCTTATGAATCCCTCTGTCTATGCTGAAAATTTCAGCCAAATCGGATAATAAAAGCCAGAGATATTCGATAATCATTTTGCCTAAATGGTAATCTATCAATTTACTGACTGACAGATGGATCGTCAACGCACAACCCAAACGGAAAGACATAGAGACCTAATCTTGTCGCGATATATCACCTTATAGGCAGTAAGTTTTCTTTAAGGTATCTTATATGCGAAATCAACCCCTCTCTCTAGAAACTAAGCGCGTAATACCATAGTTTCAAAGATATAAACTTGAGATATATAGCTGACAACCCTCTTCAGTCTAAATCCAGGGTATTACGAATGTAATTTGTGCAAAATTTCTTACTGATTTCAGAGCTCATGTCATATCAAGTGGCCAGCAGTTCACTCGGGTTCAACATTCACTTGCTTTATCAGAGAGAAATGCCAGTTACTTCACCAGCCTGGGCATATTTTGATGCAAGTATTTAAAAAGGAAACAAACTCATAAATAACTGCAGCTCAATCTCTGAACCCGACTGAATAGGTCAAACGAATACGAGCACGAATGTGAGTGTGAATAGTTGTGTGTGCTTTGCTTTCTCACACTTGGCGAATCAAAACAAAAAATATATTTTTGGTGCAATTTGTGGAAGCAAAGCAACTACGTGATGCTGTCCCAGCGGTAGCTACGTGACTGCCAGGTGGAGCAGGGGGAGGGGGAGCGACTGTAGTGACTGTAGTGTGTGTGTGGTGTTGTGGGAGTTAGCTGAACTCTTGTATTCCCTGGTGTTTACTCAATTATTTATTTTATTACATTTTATTTGCTTTGTTTCGCCTTGAACCTCATGCGTAAGCGTCAATTACTTAAGCGAAAAGTCGTCCATTTAAGTTCACTATACTCGTACTCGACGCCTCCGATGAAAGATTTATCCATATCGGGGACAAGCAGTTCCCTCAATTGGGTCCGCCTTGACTTTTGATAATAATTTATTCAGTGAAATTGTCGTTACAAACTGCCTGCCTGCCCCCAACACTTGCAGTTCTTCCTTTCATCACGGGCAGAGTGTGTGCCTCGGCATCATCATCTTCTTCATCAACTCAGCTCATCTGCATGCCATCGCATGGCCAACATTGTACACAGTACGGTCCAGAGCAGAGCAATTTTTACAGCAGTCAACTTGCCCATAAATTATCTCAATTATTGCCTCTGAAATGAGGCAGCTTCACATGCTCACCAGATGTGCAACGTGCCGCATGGTAATGTCAGATATCACATGGATTTCGTCGGATTTCAAATGTTTCCCGAGGGCAGCTGTCGTTTAGCTTTTCCTTTTCTCTTTTTTTTTTTTCTTTTTCATATATAGTTTACACTCTGTAGAGTGTAGGGTATGCAAAATGTGTCGCAGATTATGTAACACAGCAGGCGGAGACTTTCTCATGAGAGATGGACTGTTGGGATGTGCTAGAGTTTACTTTAACTGAAAGATACGACCTAGAATATAAACTGTCTATACTTTTGGCAAATTTAAGTGCTTAGTGGGCATCTAAGGGTTATAAGTTATAATCTCCCGAAAAAATTAGGTCAGTATGTCTAAGCGTTTGCTTTGTGCGTTGTCAGTCAGTCAGTCAGGACAAAGAGATCTATGATTTCTAGGACTGTAATCAAGTAATTGGAGACTTTTATGAGAGATAGACTGTTGAAATGTCCTAGTGTTGTGTCTTTATATCAAGCACAGTTGGAAGAGTTTACTATAACCGAAAAATACGACCTAGAATTATAGAAAAGTATGAAAAACTGTAAAGCTTTTTATATTTTTGGCAATTTTAAGAGCTTAGTGGGCATTTAAGGATCATAACTTATAATCTCCCGCAAGAATTAGGTCAGTATGTCTAAGCGTTTGCTTTGTGTGTTGTCAGTCAGTCAGTCAGGACAAAGATTTGTATGGCTTCTAGGACTGTAATCAATTGGAGACTTTTTTTATGAGAGATAGACTGTTGCTAGTGTTGTGTCTTTATATCAAGCACAGTTGGAAGAGTTTACTATAACTGAAAGATAGGTGTCAGAATTATAGAAATGTATATAAAACTGTCAAACTTACTATACTTTTGGCAAGATTAAGTGCTTATTGGGCATCTAAGGGTCATAAGTTATAATCTCCCG
Organism: Liodrosophila aerea; assembly: GCA_035045005.1. Classification (NCBI taxonomy): domain Eukaryota; kingdom Metazoa; phylum Arthropoda; class Insecta; order Diptera; family Drosophilidae; genus Liodrosophila; species Liodrosophila aerea. The sequence continues at coordinate 848,241 of JAWNNL010000005.1, forward strand.
TAAGAATTAGGTCACTATGTCTGACCGTTTGCTTTGTGCGTTGTCAGTCAGTCAGTCAGGACAAAGAGATCTATGCTTTCTAGGACTATAATCAACTAGTTGTCGTTTATTTTCTATAAATCAAAATATACTTTCTCGATAAATGCAGATCTAACCAGTCCGCAGTTGTCAGTTCAAGAGGGCATTCCATCTTTTACTTGCTGCAGTTGGCTTTTCCACTCTATTTGCTCTGCTTCCTCTTGCTTTTTGGAACGTTTTCAATTTTTGTTTGAATTTTGTGGAAATTAATGCGCACACATGGCCGCTTTTATGTGTGTTTAATGTGTTGTTTGTTTTGAATTGTGCGTGCAATGATGAAGGCAGCAATTGAATACGTTTTTATTATGGAATGGAATAGAATACGGAATACAGAATATATTGTATTTTCCACAGGGAGAAACCGCTGATAAAAGCCAATACTTGTTGTGTACACAGTAATTAGCTAATGTCCACGTTTTATTTGCCTTTTAGTTAATAAACTAAATTGAATATGTTTGGATTTAAAATGTAATTGAATTTCTGCAGTTGCAGCTACTATTTATAGTAATTGACTTGCGTCCCGTCCGAGTTGTAGCTCAGTTCGGTCGATAGCATCCAACTTACAATTACAATTAACATCAGTTCTGATGGCTGGGTGGTTCGGGTGGCTGGGTGGTTGGGTGGTGCGGTGAGTGGCTTCAACTGACCTTATTTATAGTGTGAAATTTGTTTTTCTGCTGGGCATTTTAATTGAAATTGCGTATCAAGCATTAATTTCATTTTACATTTCATGGGACACCCGTCACGATTTAAGTCCGGTTCATTTGCCTACAGCGCTCCAGGGAACGACAGGGGGCGCCAGCCGATGTGGGCGTGACACACGCAACAGTGTTTGCCCTGTCACACCAGTTTAATGATAGTCACACACAATGAACGACCAGCAGATAGCTCTTAAATGTGGGGAGGTTATTCGCAATTGATTAATTGACTGTGGTACTCGTCTGTTTATAAACCAAATTTCATGACTATAGCCCTTTATCTTGTTAACTTTATCATAATTAATATCTGCTCAGAGTTTGTTTATATCAGCTGTGTCAAATTGAATCTCCTGTCTGAATCTACATACCAAATTTCAGCTGTCTAGCCTCTATAGTTGCTGAGTTCACTTGGTTAGCAGCTCATTAATAAAAGTAGAATAAGAGAGTACATGGAGCACAAGTGTATGTCTTTATGTATGCTATTATATTTAAGGTAATTCTCCAAGTATAATCCAAATTTCAGCTCTCTAGCTTGTCTATATACAGAGATTTTACTTTTTTGCTATATAACAAGCCTATAAAACTAATTTCAGGGTAGTATTTAGTACAGTTCATATGGAATACTGCTTTAATGGTTGTTTAGGTATTTCTCCAAGTACAAACCAAATTTCAGCTCTCTAGCTTCTCTATCTACAGAGATTTGGTTCTTTTTGCTGTATAACAAGCCTATAAAGCTTATTTGAGCATTCTATTCAGTACAGTTCATATGGAATACTGCAGTAATGATTGTTTAGGTATTTCTCCAAGTACAAACCAAATTTCAGCTCTCTAGCTTGTCTATCTACAGAGATTTGGTTTTTTCGCTGTATAACGGACCTATAAAGCTTATTTAAGCATTCTATTCAGTACAGTTCATATGGAATACTGCATTAATGATTGTTTAGGTATTTCTCCAAGCCTAAACCAAATTTCAGCTCTCTAGCTTGTCTATCTACAGAGATTTCGCTTTTTTGCTGTATAATAAACCTAAAAAACTAATTTCAGGGCAGTATTTAGTACAATTGATATGGAATACCGTATTAATGACTGTTAATTTGTCTCAACTACACTCTAACAAAGCACACTCTAGTTTATGGCACTACACTTAGTACAGGGTATTAAATATGCAATTTTTATCAAGTTAATTAAGCGCTACATGTTTAACCTTTTAATTTATAATTTTGGCAAATAAGTTGATTTTGCTGCTGGGCTAAAAATAATTGCGTATAACGAGTTTCTGTTTACTTGTTTTTTGTTGTTTTCTGTTATTCGAGCGCCTCATCTAAACACCAAGAACTGAAAGTATCCCAAAAGAGTAACCCGAGCCGGGCGAACCGAAGAGCTGCTAATATTTAACTCTGGTCAAGCCGCAAACAAGATGATGCTTCAGAATTTGAGAACTTTAAGCTTGTTTATTAAAAAACAAAGTTCTTGCTGCTCCTCGAATCAACTCATCCTCAGGTAGTTGTCGGCGCTTTTGGGGTTTTGTTTTCTCTTTTTTGTTTGTGTTTTATTTTTGGCGTTGTTTTATGTGTGTGGGGAGGTGGGGAGGGGGAGCTACTAAGCAAAAGTTTTCCACTTAAAGGTGAAATGGCTGCTGCTAGTTTTGGGCCATGTTGTTGGCCTGGCTTGTTGCAAGTGCTACTCGTACTACATATTGTTGGCAATGTTTTTGTGGCCCTTGTGCCTTGCCTCTTGGCTCTTGTTAGAGTTTGAGTTCTTCATTTTTATATTCCTCTTCGCTGTTGTTGTTGTAGTTTGCTTTAAGTAAAGTTTTAGCTGCTGCTACTTGCGCTTTACTGTTGTTCCTCGCTTTATTCCCATTTTTTGCTGCGTGTTGTTTCAAATATTTCAACGTAAACAGCTCAAGTGCTTTGGCAGCGGCGACTGCTGCAGCATTGATCAAGATAATTCCGCCACTGATAATAAATGTAAATGAAATTCTTTGTTTTATAGACACACACACACACACACACATGTGTATTTGCCTATTTACTTTTGTTTGTGCAATTTGAATTCAAGCCAGTCATAAAGGCTGAAACGCACAAAAACTCGACTCAAGCTCGCATTGTTTGTTTGCACAACTCTTTGCCTTTGCCCCCCACCCCTCGGCTCATTCACTCGCTCTCCTTGCGCTCTTTGCCTTGCTCTCGCCAGGCGCTGTTGCTGTTGTTGTTGGCGTAACCCAGATAAGGCCAGGGAGAGAGAGAGCGGGAGAGCGGCTCAGCAGACGACTTGCACGTGAATTAGCAGAGACAATAGCCCATGGCAATGCAAAAACCAATTAAATGTGAGTGAGACTGCCGACACACACACACACACACACTAACACATGCACACGAACTGAAGTGTCTACTGTCCGTATGTGTGTGTGTGTGCTAGGGATGCTGATAATATTGCGAAATACATGCTGATATTTTGTAATGATTTAAGTTTATTAGGCAAATTTATTTGGCAAAAGCTGCAGTCGAGTGCAACCGACTGTACTTCATATATTTGTTTACACTATATACTATATATTTTTATACAAATTTTAAATGAATATTCATTTTATTTAGCGCTCTTTGGAGTGTATTAATGCATATATTTTGATATTTTGCAATGATGTAAGTTTATTAGACAATTTTTTTTTAGCAAAAGCTCGAATGCAACCGACTGTAGCATACGCTATACTTCAATTATTTATTTATACTATATTTTAAATGAATATTTAGTTTATTTAGCAAGCTGTGCGTACACCAGAGCCACTAGAAACTTGTGTTTATTTACTCCTTTAAATTTTACTGTATTATAATGATATTTTTTATATCAATTATGAGTTTAAATATTGCCGATGTATCGAACTATCGATATATTTGTATTATAATGAAATTACTGATATCAATTATGAGTTTAACTATTGCCGATATATAGAACTATCGATATATTTGTATTATAATGAAATATCGGATATCAATTATGAGTTTAAGTATTGCCGATATATCGAACTATCGATATATTTGTATTATAATGATATTTCTAATATCAATCACGAGTTTAACCATTGCCGATGTATCGAACTATCGATATATTTGGCTTATCACCAAAGCGATAGTTGACAACAACAAAGAACACACCAGCATCCCTAGTGTGCAAGCATACGAAAAGCCATACGAAAAGCAATCAAACAATAAAAGTAGTTGTTGTTCAAACAGGTCGCAGTCAGTGCCCCGCTCTCCGCTCTCCCACTTTTTGGGCTACTCTGCACTGTCGCCGCTCTCCACACATGCCTGCCAAATGCCATGGCATTGGCCACTGACAAATTTATGCGTCGCACGTTTGCCTAGGCATATCCCAAGCACTCCAGCAGAGCGGCACTTGTTCTTTGTTGTTGTTGTTCTTCTTCTTGTTGTTGTGTTTGTTATGGTTGTGTGGCTGTTGTTGTTGTTGTTGTTGCTCTGGCAGACTCACAAATTCTGCCTGCAATTAAAGCGTCAGTTTGACTCACCTGCGGCTGAGACTCTGAAGCCTGTGCTCACTGTAAATGAAGTGCATTTGCAACTGCAAGTGAATGATGTATGCCTGTGTGTGTGTGCGTGAGTGTGTGTGAGTGTGTGTAGATTTACGCCTGAGCACTGTTAGGATTAATAGACAATAGCCATTGCATTGCCTTAGATAGACTCAGCTGAAGCAGGCTATAGCACTTAGTGAGGTTAGTTTGAACGGCTGCTTTGAATAATGGACTTTTCTTCTAGAGTTAATACTATCTGTTGGAGGAGAAGAACGCACAATAATTTAATTTACTTGTAAGTTAGCAAAACACATAATGTAAACAAATGAATTGTAAAACTAGAACATATGATCGACATTTAACATGTAATCTGGCATCGCCAAATGTATAGCGCCATCTATGGTATTTCATTCATACTAAAAATTGCATTCACACATACACATTTATACACTATCTTTCTTTCTTTATATATTCTCGCACATAACGGTTACATTTTATGCGCTTAGTCAGCCGTTTTTCCGTTTGATCAAAGCCTATATACAAATGCGGCAAATTTTCTAGTTCCAATTGCATAACTAACAAAGTGCCAGCTGCCAACACGTATCAGCCATAATGGACAACGAGTTAAGGCCTCCCACCCCCACCCCCTTTGCGCAGTCTGGCAACTCCCCAAGCGCAGGGAATTGCCAGAGAGGCTCAGCCGGAAACAGAACTCTTGACAATTAAATGCTAGAAATTGCAGACTAGCAATAGACAGACGGACAGACAGACTGACTGCAGCAGCAGCAGCTACAACAATAATAATAATAATAATGATTTGAAAGTACTCGAGTGGCAGCAGTGGCAGTGGCAGTTGCACTAGCAGAAACAATTTGATACAATTAGATTTTACAATTTTCATTTCGTAGACGATTACAGCACGTTGGGCGCTTCTGCTTCTTCTTCTTTTCCTTGCTGCTGACGTTGTGCAACACTGGTCAATGGCCAGCCAAGCAGCTGCGGTAGTAAAGTTTGCAGCTAAATGCCAGGACTTGGACCCAAAGTTTGTTGTTGTGTGTTGTTGTTTGTTATAGGTAGTTGTTGTTGCTGTTGTTGTTGTTGTTGCTGTTGCATTTCAAGTAGCTGCTTGGTTGACTTTTAATTTAACAAAGTTGGAAATAAAGCAAAGCAATTTGTGTTAATTGAATGTAGTCTCGCCGCTGCTGCTAAGCTGGCCAAGTTTATAGCCAAACTTTACTAGATTCACTAATACAATTGCAGTTGTAAGCAAGCCAAATTTAAAAACAAAATAAACCGAAATTAAATTATACATTTGTAGCAAGAATTTATAGCATTTATGCAGTTGATAGCAAGAGATATTTGTTGATGTATTATTGATGTAATTAAATATAAATTAAATTATAAATTTATAGCAAGAGTTTATAGCATTTATTTTGTTGATAGCAAGAGATATTTGTTGGTATATTGATGTAAATAAATCTAAATTAAATTATAAATTTATAGCACGAATTTATAGCAATTATTCAGGTGGTAGAAACAGATATTTGTTGATAAATAAACCCAAATTAAATTCTAAGTTTATAGCAAGAATTAATAGCATTTATTCAGTTAATAATTGTTGATGAATTTATGTTATTATTTATAGATATAATTCAAACTGTAATTTAAATTTATTTAGAAATATACAAGAGTTAGTTTCAAGCAATCTCACTGCTTGTTGCTTAGTGTAATTTGATCTAACTCTTCTACACATATTATCCTTCTTAATAGTAGTTTATAGATATAGATATAGATATAGATATAGATATAGATATAGATATAGATATAGATATAGATATAGATATAGATATAGATATAGATATAGATATAGATATAGATATAGATATAGATATAGATATAGATATAGATATAGATATAGATATAGATATAGATATAGATATAGATATAGATATAGATATAGATATAGATATAGATATAGATATAGATATAGATATAGATATAGATATAGATATAGATATAGATATAGATATAGATATAGATATAGATATAGATATAGATATAGATATAGATATAGATATAGATATAGATATAGATATAGATATAGATATAGATATAGATATAGATATAGATATAGATATAGATATAGATATAGATATAGATATAGATATAGATATAGATATAGATATAGATATAGATATAGATATAGATATAGATATAGATATAGATATAGATATAGATATAGATATAGATATAGATATAGATATAGATATAGATATAGATATAGATATAGATATAGATATAGATATAGATATAGATATAGATATAGATATAGATATAGATATGGATATAGATATATTTAAACACTAATTTAAATTTATTTAGCAATATATTAGAGTTATTTTCAAGCAATCTTACAGCTTGTTGCCTAGTGTAATTTGGTTCGACTCTTCTACACATATTTTCGCTCCTAATAGTAGTTTATTTACCACATTTATTCGAGTCTTTGCTCTAAGCCTATTTAGTAAATAAATTTACTTAGCCATCGACTAAGTTAATGCAAGTTTAAATATCATTTGGAGCGAAACACTTTAAACTTATTTGCCAACACGACTTCAAAACCCATTTAACACACACTTAGCAACGAGCTGCTCAAGTTTACAGCTCATTGAGAGTGTGTGTGTGTGTAAGGGTGTGCCTTGTGTGTAACCATGCAGTACTCATTATCTCCATTGTCATTTTAATTTCAGATATATTCGCAGTGATTTCTGTGACAGTCGCACGGGTCAGCAGGAGTTGGAACCGAAATGAATCTCTTAATAACGTCCTCCTCAGCCGCCGCACCCACACCGGGGCGGGCATTGCTCCAGTTCGTGCTGGTCACACTGGCGCTGATGCCAGCGTTGATTTATGGCCATGGCCATCATGGCAGTGGTAAAAAGCATGCCATCGCCTTGGCAGAGCTGGCCCATGGTGCACATTTGGTAATGGAGACCCACGATGGGGCAGTGCATGTGCGGCCAGCGCGTGAGGCGCAGCTGGAGGATGCGGCACCAGCAGGGACAACCACAACAACTGTTGTGGGCGGCGGCAACAAACGCGTGAAAAACAATAATAAGAAATCAAATAAATCTCAGAATCAGATGCAGCATGCAGGAGGCGGAGGTGGAGGTGGAGCCGGCAATGGTCGCAGGTCTGGGCATAAGAAATCGACGGAGGAGCCACATCACAATGCTGGCAAGCAGCAGCGACAGACGCCCAAGCACCAGCATCAGCAGCAGCAGCAGCAGGAGCATCAACCGCAGCAGCATCGCGCTGGCAAGAGATCTGGTGGCAAAAAGGCAACAGAGAAGAGTAAGTGCAGCACTCACAGTCAGCTGTTAGCTAGAAAATAGCTAAACTGCCAACACTGCTGGCAAGATCTACTCACATTCAGCTGATAGCCAGAAAATAGCTAAACTGCCAACACTGCTGGCAAGATCTAATCACATTCAGCTGATGGCCAGAAAATAGCCAAACTGCCAACACTGCTGGCAAGATCCGTTCCTACCTAACCTAAAAAAAAGTGTTGCCTACTTTTGCGGGCAGTTTAAAATGCGTAAAGAGTTGCTTCTTTATTGGCCCCAAAACTAAATCATAACTGCGTAATGTGCTAATAAACAACTGTAAAATGAAGATTTATAAGTTATGGCATAATTAAGACATAACACGGCGAGCATAATGCGAGTAAGACAGGCGCATACCCTACTCAAAAATTGTGCCAAATATCCGAAACAGTTTTGGCATTTGAATGCCTGCTCTTAATACATAATACACACGACAGACAAAGGCTGTGTGTGTGTGTGTGTGTGGGTGTGCGAGTGAGTGTGTGTGTTGGCTTATATGCTGAATGGTCCTTATTATTTCCGGCTACAAATCCTCAAAAGGTAGTTGGCGCCCAAGGCAACTGACGCATACAAACGACTAACTTAACAGAGGTTTTACATTAACACACGCACACACACGCACGCACACACACACGCACACTCATGTATTGCGGTGGCATACTAAATTAGGCATCTCTGTGTGTGCGAAATTGGGCATAATGCGAAAGGCATTGGTCAGACAATGAGATGTGGATGCGTCCAGCAAATAGCTGAAAACAATTTTCGTGCATTTTAAAAAAGGTTAGCGTCCTCTAACGTCGTCCTTTTAGCCGTTTCTGTTTTGCTTCTTTTGACTACTTTTCTCGCTTCGCTGCTCATTTATACATATTTATTTGGAATAACTTACAAGCGAGCAGCAGAATTCATAAGTCGTATATCTTATGCCCTGTCTTTCCCCCATCTGTCCCTTTCGCAGGCTCAAGCTGTCGCTACGCGAAGAGCTCCTGGACTGAGTGTGATGCCAAGACCAACATGCGCACGCGCACTCTGTCCCTCAAGAAGGGCGAGTCCAACTGCCAGCCCACTCGCACCATACAGAAGACCTGCAAGAAAGGTAAGGCTCATTAACAGACCAACTTAACAGCGCCTTAACATTTCCCTGTTATCTTTACAGCCTGCCGCTATGAGAAGAGCACCTGGTCGGAGTGCGCTGCCGGACAAATGACACGCGAGGACAAGCTGAAGCCCACCGAGGACGGCAGCGCACAGCCCACCTGTAACCCAGTGCGTGCCGTGACCCGCAAGTGTAATCCCGGCGGACGCAGCAACAAGGAGCGCAAGCACAAGGAGAAGGGTAAGGCTATGCCACACTCACACACACACACACACCTAAACACTCAAACAACTCTACTTGCAGGCACACGTCGCACTTCGCCACAGGCTTAGGATGTGGCCACATCACAAAGGATACAGTTTATAGCAATAATTGGAAACGCCTGAGCAACTTGTGCTTGGGCCTAATAAGAGTATACAATAATCGTACAGTTTACTACTACTACTACTACTATATATATATTTTTGTAAACCACTTCAAAGAGATAAAGATAAAGCGTGTCTCGTTTCGTTCTGGACCTTTATAAAATTATGAATTTTATTCGCAATGTTGCAACATTGGCTCGTCAGTAATAAATACGAAATGGGAACGGGAATCGATCGAAATGATTACAAATTAAAAGAAATGTCTGGTCAAATTCGAGTAGCAACTAAAACTAAGTCTACATTCTAATGGCGTGCCGCATTCGAGTATCTGTCGCCGTTGGAGAAGCCCGGATGATTGTTGTTGGCGCCAAAGGAGCCACCACCATAGCCAGAGCCGGAGCCGGAACCAGCGCCTGCGCCTGCGCCTGATCTCAATCCGCTGCTGCCCATCCCATGGCCAGAGTTGAAACTATTGCCAGGCATGCTGCTGGAGGAGCCGAAGCGATTGCCGCCTCCACTGAATGCATTGTAGCCGCTCGACGAGCCACGATTGCCGCCGCCGCCGCCGAAGGCATTGAATCTGCCGGAGGAGCCGCCATTTTGTGAATTGTAGCCACCAGAGGAGCCACCGTTACGCCCAGAGCCGCGTCCGCCACGTCCACGACTGCTGCTGCCGCCTGCATCGCGTGCTATGTACTCCAGTTCGGGATTCACATTCTGATTGGCCTCGCGCAGGATCTCGATCAGAGCGCGAGCGCATTTGGCATTTTTACGGGTAAAGAATGCATACGAAGTGCCAGTCGAGTGCTTGCGTCCAGTGCGTCCAATGCGATGTATGTAATCCTCGGACGATTGTGGAAAATCAAAGTTGATAACATATTTGATGCCATCCACGTCCAGACCGCGTGCAGCCACATCTGTGGCCACCAGTATGTTGGCACGTCCACTGCGGAAATCGTTGAGCACATTGTCGCGATCCATTTGCGATTTGTCGCCGTGTATGGAGCCGACGCCCACGCCGAACGCATTGATGAAACGTGCCAGCTCATCCACTTTCTTCTTGGTGGCCACAAAGATGATGATCTTGCCGGGCGCGCTGGCCTGATCGTAGATGTGTGACAGCAGATCCTTCAATTTGGCACCCTTCTCATGCTCCGCACAAACCTCCACGTACTGGCGGATATTGTGGTTGGCCGACAGCTCCAAGGAGCCAATGTTGATCTGTAAAGTAGACAGGGATTAGTTATAGCTTCTGCCCAACTCTATTTGCAACTCACCTGTATGTAGTCGCCCAGGAAATCCTCGGCTAGCTGGCGCACCTCCTTAGGCCAGGTGGCGCTCCACATGAGTATCTGACGATCTGGTCGTATTTGACCCAGTATCTTGCGTATCTGTGGCTCAAAGCCCATGTCCAGCATGCGATCGGCCTCGTCCAGTACCAGGTAGGTGCATCGACGCAGATTTGTGGTGCCGCCCTGCAGAAAGTCCAGCAATCTACCCGGCGTGGCAATCACTATCTCCACGCCACGCTCCAGATCGTTGGCCTGCTTCGAACGTGGAGCTCCGCCAAAGATGCACGTATTCCGTACATACGCGCTGGAGCCGAAATCATTCGCCACCGATTGAATCTGTTGAGCCAGCTCACGTGTGGGCGCCAGCACCAAAGCAATGGGACCATCGCCACGCTTCAGCGGCGGCTGCCCGTTGATGTGCACAATGGCTGGCAGTATGAACGCCAGGGTCTTGCCTGAACCGGTTTTGGCAATGCCCACCAGGTTGCTGCCCGACATGACTATAGGCCAGGCCTGCGACTGTATGGGTGTGGGCTCCGTGTAGCGCTGACGTCGTATCTCATTCATGCAATAGTCTGGGAAACATGCCTCATCGAAATACTGTATGGGATTGGGTGCCTGGCCGCGCACGGTGATCTGATGTTGGTCACGATAGCGCTCCACCTCCTGTGGCGGTCGACTACGTGTTTTCGGATGCTCCTGGTAAAAGTTCTTCTGAAACGGCTGCAGTCGCATATCTGACCAGTTGATGCTGTGCAAGCCTACAACAAGTTTAGTTTAATTTAGTTGAAGTGGGTATTTTCTCGCAGTGTACTCACTGTTGAAGTCATCGTTAACCGCGCCAGCACCACGATTTAATCCACCGCTGCGACGCGGTCGGCTCTCGATGCGTCCAGAGCGCACTGCAAATAATTCCGTTTACGTTATTTAATAATAAACACAACAACACTGCACTTACCACCGCCGCCGCCGCCCCCTCCGCCTCCTCCCCCAAAACCTCCAAAGCGTCCTATAGGGGTTAAATCATAATTAACAAGTATGTGTTTTTTTCTTATTGAAAATTTCGCTTCTTATACGCACCTCCACCACCGCCATTGCCGCCGAAACCACTGTGCCGAGGTGGCGACATGATACTATATTATTATCTGCACAGCGACACCGGCACTACAACAACAACAATAACAATAAACAACACAAATAAAAGAACTTTCAATAATTTTTTTGTTTTGGAACTGCCGCAGCGTTCGCTTTCCCCTTCTCAGCAAAACAATAGTTGCTTTACTTGCAGCGTGAGTAAATTACAGTTGTTGTTAGTTGTACTATTAATAAGACTATTATTTGGCAGTTTACAGAGTAAAATTGTTGAATAAGTTGCGATTCAATGAAAAATTTCGCAAAATTATGCGCTTTGTGTTGTATTTTTCTTAATCTCTGCCACAGTTGCCACACTTGGCGTTTTTGCGGCAATATTGGCGCTTTTTTTGGTTTTGGCGCAATGGCGCTTACATTTTACAATTTTCGTCGCAAAGTTTGCCGGATTCGGGAACGTAAATCAAATTCTAGTGAAAATAATAACATAATTGAAGAAATTTTCTTCTACAAAGCGTTACAGAGATGACTTTTTGAAGCTGTGCAAATAAAAATAGGTCAGAATTCATAAAAAAGGCAAGCAAAGTGTTTTCATGGCTGTTGGCTTTCGGCGCGCCGCGGCGTTAAGCAAAAATTTAAGGAATATGAGGAAGAGATGCCGAAAAAATGCGGGTAAGTGAACTTACGTTTTAAATATTGAACTCTAAAACTGGGGAATGAGATGGACTAGTTCCTAGTTTAAACTTGTTTTAATTGTTAAGTTCTTGAGGCAATTTAGCTGAAATTTTAGATTTATATGCAATCTGGCGGCCATTCTTTGCGGATCTAGCGGCAAGGTATACAACTAGTTATTTGGGCCGCCATCTAGCGGCTATTCTACTTTGTTTGTTAAAGTGGCAAGCATTCGATTTCGTACAGCTGGCAACGCCGTGTGTAGTTGGCGCGTTATTTCGAAATAACGACACGGCCAAGCAGGCGTTGAGTTACAAATTTGTTTCCAAAACAAGTTCGCCGTCCATGAGTTATTCAAAAATGTCAAATTATTTAGTGGCCATTTCGTAAATTAGAAAATTAAAACAATTAATTTCATAACAAACATAAAACGGCAATTTGCAAATGACTCCAATCGCGTTGGGGCGCGTCTTGGATGGCAGCACACGCTTCGCCCGCAAGCTGATCAGCACATCCCGAGCACTCACCTCCGGAATATGGTGCCGCATGGTCAACTGTGTGCGCACAGAGAGCAGACCCACCGCCAGACGGGAATACCACAAGCAATGCTCCACTATATCCACGGGTTATCGTCGTGTCCATCCCTGGCTGGTGTATGCCATGCACCGTCGCTACTCCACCTGCGAGAAGACCTCCACGACGCAGATCATATCGAAGCTCTTCCCACAGACGGCCACCCTGACGGAAGATGAGGAGACGCGCAAGCGTGAGGAGGAGGAGGAGTTGAAGGAAATGGAACGCGCCTGGCAGCGCATGAAGCTGGGATTCGTTCTATTCGGAGTCGGTGGCATTATCTTTTCGTTCTGGGCCATCTACTATTTCGGCAAGCCGGCGCTGGATGAGGAGGGCAAGGAGATCACCGATGAGTTCAGCACTCTGCCGCTGATGAAGCAGTATGTGGCACGCACCTTCAAGTCGCTGAATCACTTCCAGCGTTTCATACAGGAGCCGTCGAGCCAGAAGCTCCTGCCCGATCCGCTCCAGGCACCCTATATACAGCCACCCTACACGCTGGTGCTGGAGGTGAAGGATCTCTTGATCCATCCGGACTGGACGTATCAGACGGGTTGGCGGTTCAAGAAGCGTCCCGGTGTGGACGTCTTCCTGCGGGAGTGCTCCAAGTATTTCGAAATAGTCATCTATACGGCGGAGCAAGGGATCACAGTGTTCCCACTGCTCGACGCACTCGATCCCAGTGGGTACATCATGTACCGCCTGGTGCGTGACTCCACGCACTTTGTGGGCGGGCACCATGTGAAGAACCTGGACAATCTCAATCGGGATCTGAAGCGTGTGGTCGTGGTGGACTGGGACAAGAAGTCGACGCAGATGCATCCGACGAACACCTTCTCCATACCACGTTGGGCGGGCAACGATGACGACACGACACTCTTCGACCTGATCTCGTTCCTCACGGTGCTGGGCAGCAGCGAGGTGGACGACGTGCGGGAGGTGCTGCAGTACTACAATCAGTACGACGAGCCCATCGCCAAGTTCAGGGAGAACCAGCGCATTCTCTCCGAGCAGATGCAGGCCGACGAGCTGGAGAAGCAGAACAAGCCCAGGCCCATGGTGAAGAACTGGTCCCGCAGCTTCATGAAGCATTAGTTTAATCGATTTGTGCGGTGTTTGTCACGTGGGAACAGTCTCTTTTGCTTTACTTTTATTTTGAAAACAACGTTTACAATTACTGATTCAATGCAACAATTTTTTACTCCAAACCAATCACCATTCGCAACTCCTCCAGCTGCTCCTCGATGTGCCCCGAGAGCTCCTCCAGTTGCTCCAATGCCTGCAGCTGCTTCACATCAGTATTGAGCATATCCGCATGCAACATACCCTGTACCAGGTCAAAGCTCAGCTGTTCCCTCTTCAACTTCTTTCTGATCTCAAACTGCAGTCGCTTTATGTTGAGTATCTGTTCCTGACGCTTCACATAATCAGCTCTTCGTTTGAGTGCGTAGAGCACCAGGAGTAACCACACCACCAGCAGCAGCAGAAACTTATAGGGTATGTCCCATGCAGGCATCGACACTCTGCCAAACTCTTCTCGCTTCTCGGACATTCTTGAAAATTTTAAATAAAAAACTAAGCTTTGCTCGTGGCGAAACAAATGACATGAAAGGCAAAGTGTAAAGGGCAGAATGTGGAAATCCAAATGGGAACAGCCAACTGGGTACAGTAGGGGCAACACAAGTGGGAACAGTGGAAGGGCAGACAACTGGGAACAGCAGCAATGGTAAATGAACTAGCTAACAGAACTGGGAGCAGCACTATAAAGTTGAGAACAGAAGAGATACTTGAACTGGGAACAGCTGTGATATGAGAAATGGGAACTTCAGTGCTATGAACAGCTAAGCTACAGCGATAGGAAGGGTTGTTAAGCTAAAAGCAGAAGAGAGGTTCGCATTGGGAACAGCAGTAGAAAGGCTATACAACTGAGAACAGAATTGAGGTTTGAACTGGGAACAGCAGTGGCATGGCAAATGGGAACAGCAGTGTTATGAACAGGCATGGTAAAAGAACTGGCTAACAGAACTGAGAACAGCAATAGTGAGGGGAGTATAAAGCTGAGAATAGACTGAGAATTTAACTGGGAACAGTAGTGGTATAAGAAATGGGAACAGCAGTGTTTTAAGAAATGGGAAGACACCAGTGCTATGAACAGCCATAAGAAGTGTTATAATCTGTAAACAGACATGAAAATTGAGCAGGAATCAGTAGTGGGTATAAAAGAAAAAACAGAAACTGGGCAGTGAATTGGTAACAGCCTTGAGTGAAATTGAGAACAGCATTAGTATCAGAATTAGATATATAACAGAGAACAGAAATGGGAAATTGAATTGCTAACAGCCCCGAATGATAAGAATAAAGCTAAACAAGCAGAAACTGAGAACAGCAGTAATATTAGAAATGAATTTAAAGCTGAGAACAGAAACTGTGAACAGTTAAGGTATGCAAAATTCTGTATTGAGCTGGCAACTAAACTGAAATTGTAGTTAGCAGTAAATCAACTGATTGCAGAAGTAGAAACAGTTTGGCAAATAACTAGAAACTCAACTGGGAACAGTAGCAGTACAATAAATAGGCAGCAATCTGTGAACAGTCATGGGATTAGCTGAGAACAGAACACACGACGGTTCTACTACTGGTAACAGTTTCTGTTTACTTTCAACGCAGCTAAAAATAAAGAATTTTGATAAGAGCTCAGAGTTGAGAAAGATTTATTAATCTTTCTTTCGGCATGAATGTTTTTCGCTTTGTCCTAGATAAATATTTGTGGACACAGACAGCGGTGGCTGCATGTTTGTTGGGTAGAATTCAATCATCAGCTTGCATAACAGAGAGAAATAACAGAAATGCGAAAAAAATGAGAATGGGAAGAGCCACAACAAGAACAACGACAAGAGGCAAGAATATTTCGCATTTAGCAAATACATTTGAAAAACAATAAGTCTGTTAATCGGGCGGGGGTGGGGGAGGGCGAGGCGTTGCCAGATGTGAAACTATGTGAAAGAAGCTGCCAGATGTGTGTGAGAGTGTGTGTGTGTGTGTGCCCGCAGGCAGCTCAGACTGTAGATGTAGCACACTCACACACACATACAGCTCTGTGTGAGCACTTATTTATTATTTTTGATGAAAAGCGGCATTGGCAGCGCGGAAAAACCTAAGCTGTAAGCTGCGCGCTGAAGCAGCGCTGTCATCTATCCATCCATCTATTCAATTAAACCCAACCCACTGCCCACTGTCCGGCATAAATTTCGTTATTTATCCCCTTCGCAGCACAGCTGACCCCACTGTGTGAGTGTGTGTGTGCCGTGTGTGCTTCGATTTCGAGAACAAAACAGAACGACAACCACACTAACAATGGACAGGACGAAAATGTGTGATACAGCAGCGGAAAGAGCTTAACTTGACAGATACCCTGTAAAAACAGATGTACTTATTGTGTTGTTGCTGCAGAATAACATTGAAATATTGACTGTAGCATAAAGTTGATAATGGCAGCGACGAACGCATTGGCCACACTTTTTGATGGGTCACACTTTTATCTCGTTCGTTTCGTAGAAGATGATGGCAACAGCGAACGTGGAAGTGGCCACACTTTGTGATGGGTCACACTTTTACCTCGTTCGTTTTTCTGTTGAAGAAGTAGAAGCAATGCTGTTTGGAAGCTAATGGCAACGGCGAACGTAGAAGTGGCGATACTATGTGATGGGTCACACTTTTTAGTTCGTTCGTTTCGTAGACGATAATGACAACAGCGAATGAAGAAGTGGCCGCACTTTCTGATGGGTCACACTTTTTAGTTCGTTCTCATCTATACTAAGTGGCCACACTTTGTGATGGGTCACACTTTTAGTTCGTTCGTCTCTCTATTGAAGCAGAAGAACCAATCGTGGTTTCTCGCCCTTTATAATATAAATTTGCTTCGTCTATTTATGCCATACACAAGGGTATATAATTGCCTTTAGCTCGGATTTATTTGCAACTGTAATAAAGCATAAATTCAACTCTTCTTTTACGCCGCTAGATGTAGATAGAGCTTGACTGCAGATGAGTTTTGGTATTTTTATGCGTATTTTATGATGCCCACATAAACGATTGGGGGTATTCCAGGGTATGCTAGGCCAACGGCCAAAGCAAACGACAACAACAATGGCGAACGCAAAAAAAAATTCATTCTATTATGTTATTAAGCTGCTCTTTGGTTTGGCCAGAATGTACACTGTGGCCGTATGAGTGTGCGAGTGTGTGTGTGTGTTTTGTCAGTTATTTTTATATTGACCATAGCTCAATGTGCAGCAGCGGCCGAGTCCAGAGAGCGAACAAATTGAATTAAAGGCACAAGCGTATGTAACAGAATTATAAATAAAAGAAACTAAAGGCGAAATACTAAATAATAGAAGTCGAATTTAAGCTCGCTTTAAACAGAGCTAAATCTGAGATCAAATGCAACATGTAGCAGCCAACTTGAACAGTTAAATCTGAGCACAAGGACAACAACAACAAAGAAGAAGAAGAAGAAGAAGAGGGAATGCGATAAACATAAGCACCGTTAGCTGAGGCAGAGCTGTTGTATATAAGCCATATAGTATTTATGTATTAGGCAGCAGCCAGAGGTGCTAATATGCAAAACAAAGTAAATTGCCCTACTACACACACTCACACACACACACACACTCGCACACACATACTCAGAGCGCACACGTGGCCAAGTTGAGCGCAACGCCCACGCAAACTCAGCAACATGTTGCCGGTGTTTACGCCATGTTGAGTATGTGCGAGTGCGAGTGTGAATGTGTGTGTAGTGTAGTGTAGTATAGTGTAGTATAGTGTGGTGTAGTGTGTGTGTGGCTAACCACGTGCCAAAACAAATGCAAATGCTGGCATTCAACAATCAACAATCGAAACGTAGACATGCGCAGCATTGCCAGCTGCAGGGGAAAAGTTGCGCAACATTGAGCTTGGCAACATTTGAGGAGATGTATATAAACATGCTGCAGGAACAACGCTGGCTAAGGGATAAGGTAAAGACTGTTAAACTATATAAAAAGTGGGAATGTAAGCAAAAGGAAACTACATAAAACATACATGTCTGCAATCAAAAATCTAAAATAAATAAATTGAATATTTAAGTGAAATTTAAGTAAGAAAAACAACATCAATTTCAAAATAAATTATATTAAAATATAAACAAAAATAAAGCAAATTTAGACTACGTTTTTATAGAGGATTTCTTCTATATTAATTTAGACTGTTTTAAGGCTAATATTTAAGGTAAAAATATATATTTTAAACTACAAAACTCAATTCTAAATAAATTATTATTATATTCAAACAAAAGTAAAGCAAACAAATTTAACTATAGATTTTATAGAGGATTTTTGCTATATTAAAACAGTCTAATTTTATGGCCAATATTTAAATTAAATTATATATTTTAATCTAAATAACGCCAACATTTAAACAAATTACATTATCATGCTCAACTTTTATAGTATTTTCATTCGCAATTTCCATGTGTAATTTCCGTTCTGCACACTTCCGCTACACGCTCTCAACAAGTCAAAGCTTACTGCATTAGGGGCTGCGTTACACGTTGCGTATGAGCAATGAGCGCGGAAACTGTCAAAAAGCTGCTGCAGGTGGGGCGCATGCGTCAGCCGAAGCTGCAGCCGAGTCGACTGAGACTACTTTACTTTCACTATGCGAAAGATGAAAGCTGAAAACTGGCACAGCATCCCAAGTAGTGGCAAAAAAAGCTCTCTGGATGGAAGGCAAAGTCTCAGTCTCTTCTCAGTCTCCTCTCAGTCACTTCTCGCTTTACTTATTGTATTTGGTTTTGCGGAAAAGCTTTTGGCATTGCCGCAACGCAGAATTCGTTTCAGTTTTGACAGAACGTACGTCGCTCGCGTTTGTGTGTCGTGCAACGCAAATTTGTGTTTTTTGTATAGATAACGCATACGTCGTGTTGTACCAATACCCCCAGTGTTATTGTTCGTGTGTGCGTGTGTGTGAGTGTGTGTGCAGCATAACAATAAAGCCAACTGAGGGAAAAGTAATACAATAAAACTGCGAATCTATCAAAAGCCGCTCCCCAAACGCAGCAAGCTGCTACATGTTTGCAGGGTAAAGAGAAGTGAATAAAATCTAAATCGAAAGAAAAAACCAACTAATAAACTAATGTACGATTAGCTATATAGTATAAGATGAGATGTTTACCTCCCATTTCGCACAGTGTATGGGGCATTTGGTTTTATTTGCCGTTAGACAACATGCTTAATAAGCCGAGGCGCCTAAGCAAACCCAAGGCCCCCGAAAAGTATGCTATGAAATTTTTCGACAGCTCGCATTAAATATTAAAGCGCCACGCATCGTGAGCGTTTAAAAGGTGCTGACAAACGCTGTGAATAATGCAGGCAGAGCGGAGACAATACGCACATAAAGGGGGAACAGTTGAACAGCTGCACAGCATATAGCATATAGATACAGCATGTATATCGTACTCTGGTACATACTATATTAATATTTGCACTGTGCACATCAGTCAGACAGATAAACAAACCACCAGCGCCAGCCTTGCCACACAGCCACACCCAAAACATATTCCTGCCACCAGAGGCTGCCTCAATGTGCGCGCACACTGCTACACACACACACACTAACACACACTAACACACACATTTTTACAACTTGGGATTAGTTATAAAAACACAGCAGCTGAAATTATGGAATGCAACTTAATTGGATTAGCTGCAAAACAGTTTCTAATCAAAATGTGGCACCAGTTTGAGGCAACGCGCAAAAACAGCTCAGCTCGGCCATAAATAATGTTGAATCGTAGCAAATGATAACAGTAATAAATGCCACAATAATCGATAGACAAACCCGCTTAGTGTTGGCAAAAAAACATAAGCAAAAGATTCGGGATTTAAAGCATACACACTCGAGATTAGAGAGATAGATAGCTAGAAGAATTTTTTAAAAGAAATTTAATATAATATACATTAAAATATGTAGACAATTTTCAAGGGAATACCCCTAGTTTTAGCAATAATATGGTATATATATATATAATTGTAACTGATGCAAATCAATACTAGATACATAGATAGCTAGAAGTGAGTAGATGTTGAGCTGTTAAAATTTAAAACACAAATTTAATACAATATATATGAAAATATGCAGACAATTATGCCGGGGAATACCCCTGGTTTTAGCTTATTTTACATATGTATATTATTTTAACTGAGTTTAGATAGAAAGATAATAAGAAGTGAGTAGATGTTGAGCTGTATAAATTAATAACAGAAATTCAAAATAATATTTATTAAAATATGTAGACAATTATGCCAGGGAATACCCCTAGTTTTAGCTAAATTGTGGTATATATATATGTATATATATATTACTTTACTTAGTTTATACGCAGACCTTATACTCAGCGTCAGTTTACAACCGGAAACTCTAACTCTGTTTAAAGTCTCTGCCAAAACTTGCTCTATACACCGGTAAATTCTAACTGGGAATACCCCTATGCTTAGCACACAGTGTGTAGAAGACGCCTGCTCCATAGTTTATGTTGATTTAAAGCAAACTGCTCAAGCCACACAGCTTTGTGCCATAAAATTGTTAATAGCAAACGGTGATAACGCTAAGCATGCCACGGGAATACCCCTACTAATAGTTAAGTTGCGCGAGAGAGTGTGAGAATATTTTTCTTCTAGATTTTATGAGCATTATACTTGAGTATACTTTTGAGTTTAATGTCAGAGCATGTGACACGGAGTTTAGACAACTTTCAAGTCGATAGAAATAGAGATTTGCTTTTGTGTAAGGTGAGAGATAAGGGTATAAAACTATATAGATTATTTGGTTTAAGAAGTACGAGTTGTATGCCTTTTAGTTTAGGGCATTTCTTAAAAGTTTTCTACAATTATTTGTATGGAAATAATTATAGTTTAGAGCATTTATTCGGCCACAGCTTAGAGCTTAGTTTAGCCTATAATATATCATTCTTTTATAGCAAAATCATGGCATTTTATATATATTTAAATGGTTGCAATAAATTCCTATAAAATTGTATATATTCAACTACATAACTTAAACCTAGTATTGCCTATTGAACTGTTTCTATAGGCCATAATTCATCCACAACAAAAGTTATTAAATTGTGTCATAATATAAATGATAGCTAAACACAAACTAGAGCTCTAGCCAAGGCCTAAACTAAACTCTCCGCTTTTGATTTATACTTTAAAAAGTTGCCATAAATTCTTCTTAAACGTTAGACTTGTGCATTTCATTATCATGTTAAAATGGGATTTGCTATTGAGGCACACTTTGCTTAATTTAAACACATGAATTTATGCTCTTATTTACGGCCTTTACTTTTTGCGAATGTGTCAAAGTAAGAGTGCTGAAATTATGCATACATGTATGCAAATGTCGACATGCCGAGGCTTTTCCTCCGCTCTGTTGTTGACTCTTCACTATTGAGGTGGATTTCGTGGCGGAAAGTGATGAGGCACGAGGCAAGGTCAATGCGACGCATGACTCTAGAGGAGCTGCCAGTCAGTCCGTCTGTCTGACTGTTTATCGTATTGAAAGTTAATTAAATTATTTCGCCAGTGTTTGTCGAGAGCAAATTGGATTGATTTCAGTCACATGCGAGCAGTTACCCTGCATGGAAGATGGGAAATGGAATGGCACAAGGCACTCGAACTGGAGTCATTTGTGTCTGTCATTCACTGTCAGCGAGTGGCTGAATTATTGCCACCTGAAGCACAGGGAATTCGCAAAAGAATATAATGCAATTTAAGCCATAAAAAGCTAGCTATAAATAAAATTGCGATGAATTGACAGCGTGACAGCGGCGAAAAGGGAGAAGGGAAAAGGTTCTCTAAACCAAAGAGAAAACACACCCATTACCATTATCGGGGGAGACTTGAAATAAGCATAATGAACTCTCATTATCTGCGACATTTGATAGACGACAGCAAAAGTGGCAACAACATTATGACATATTTATAATGAATGCAAAAGTAACTTACAGACTCCCCAGAAAGGTAGCCAAAGGGGCTACGTCCCTCCGTCTGTCTGTCTGCCTTTTCGCAAACTTTCTATCGCTAGTCTACGTTCTACGCTCTTCCACGTGCTGATTAGAATAAATAATAAGCAGGAAGTAACAAGTTCATAAGGACGAAGCTTATATACCCTACAGACAGCCGTTCAGACAGACCGAAGGGACTAAGAACCTTTTACGCAAAATTATAATAGGGCAGACCCAAACAAGAGCACGCAAAAAAGGCAGAAAAAGGCAAACAGAATGCGCAAAAAGATGAAAAGGAAATGTGATAAACCTGCAGAATATTTCATTGAACAACAACAACAACAAGAAGAACAAGAACAGGGGCAAAGGTCCCCAAAAGGGAATGAAGGATGTGCGTCCGCTCTATCTGAGATAAGGCAGGCAAACATTATCGACCGCCAGCAACATGATGACATACATTATGATATACGAGCAACTCGAAGATGCAAAAAAGCTTAAAGACTAGTCCAAGGCACTGGCGATAGTAGTGGCTCTACACTGACAGAAAATGCAGCAGTTTTTCATTTAGAATTCACCAATTTAAAACTATTTCAATTGGCCTTGATAATATTCACATTTTAGTATGGGAGTAAAAAGTGTAGCAGCCTTTTGAGCTGAGCTTGAAATGAAATTTGAAGCACGGCTGAAAAGTATGCTACACTTTGCTGTAACTCAAATTGGAACGCAGCTTAGAGGGGAATTTCAACGACAGCTAAAAGTATGCTACAGTTTTCTATAGCTCAACTAAATGACTGCAAATTTGTTATGGAAATGCAATTATATTAACGGGCTAACAAGAATTACACTATCCAAAGGCTTATCGAACTTATCGAAGCTTTAGTTTATCGATATTCAATTTATGAACCTTACTGACTGTATGAATGACTCGGGCTTTGTTTATCAGTTAATTAGAATTGAGTTAAGATAAGATAAGAGTGTAGAGCTGAGATAAGAAGGAATTTATAACTACGGCCAAAAGTATGCTACAGTTTTCTATAACTCAACGAATGATTCCATATTTCATATTGAAATGAATTATATAATTTTATTTTCAATTTGCTGGCAAACCTTACTATATAACTATTAACTATATATATATACTACATAATGTATATCGAAGTTATCGAATATTATCGAAGCCAGAAGGCATTAAAATGGATTTTTTGAACCCAACTGACTCTGCGATTGACTTCAGCGTTCACTTCCATTAATTAGAATAATCTTGATTAATTCTAGTAATTTTTCACAGTGCATAGGTAGCGTGTGTGTGTCTGCAGCAGAGCACGAGTCAATTTCATTATGCGTAACACAATGAATAACTAGCAAGTGTCTGAGGCTGAGTCGGAGGCCAGGGCAAGGGGCAAATGCTCATGCATGTTGAAATCAGATGAGCCTCTCAGGACTACTAATACCGAGTGCTACACAAATTTGCTCACAACTTGCTTGCTTTTTTCTTCTCTTCTTCCATTTGCCGTTGTTTACTTTTCTTTTTTTGGGAATATGATGAACACAGTTCGAGGCAGGAGTGCAAACAGGAGGCTCCTCCACTCACGTAGAGTTGAGTCCTGCGTTGTTATTGTGTTGGCTTTAAGTGTGCCAACTGTTACACTATACTGCACATACTAATTTTCTCGCCATGAATAGCAAATGCCTTCCAAAATCCAAATCCAAGAACAGTCTGCGCTTAGCCTCAACTTAAACATCAAAATCCTCGACACGAATTCAAGGCCATTCCAAGTGTCTCCTTGGGACACTTTCTGTATATTTCTTTTAATTTCTTTAGGCTCACGTGGTGCCCGCCCCCTGCCCCGCCCACTGTGGCACACTTGGCAGTTGTTAATGCGGCGAGAGCGCACTGAGTTTGTCTTGAGTCTAGCACGTACTTGCGGACTGCTTGTTCTCTCTAACGAGTAAGTTAATTCCTAATTCAAGGTATTTGGCTCTGAAATGCCAAGTTGACATCAAACGAGCCGGCTAACCCCATGCGACGATACACTGGGCAAAAAGTATAGGCTTTAATGAACTATCAAAGAATGACTGAGGTGGTCTTTGATGAATGTTCTCACTCGAGACTTTAAATTTAATATAAATCTTTATTTGGTTTTGCCCTTTAGACCCTGTACTTTTAAAAAGAGTATAAAAGGGTCTGTTAAGTTTGTGCAACAGGCAGAAGTAGGCGTGGCAGACCCTAGAGTCTTTAGACTACATATTTATTTATAAGCTTCAGCTTATTCTGAAGTCTTAAAGATGCTGAGAGATGAGATCAGTTTGTGAGAGAATTTGAAGCTCATTTCTAGTTAAGCCCAAAGGTATTTAATTTAAGTATATATTGGGGACATTTTAAGCACATATGGAACTAAAATGTTGGACTATTTAAGTTTTTTTGATTATGTTAAGAGGTTTGTTTATGGCCATATTTTGCAGAATATTTAAGAATAAATTGCAAGACAATTTAAGGCTTATTTTAAGCACAATTCTTAAACTAAGTTTAGCTCTTAATTTTATACTATTTTTGGCATATTTCTTAGAGTATTTATATATCAATTTAAGGCTTATTTCTACAAATCGATTTCATTGTGCACTTATAGTTCCTTTTGCTATAATTTTCTGCCTTTTTTTTCTCTTTGTTAATACTATTCTTACAGTAAGTTTAGCTCTTAACTTAATACTATTTTTCACATATTTCTTAGAGTATTTATATATCAATTTAAGACATATTTCTACACGTTGATTTCATTATACAGTTGGTTCTTTTATTAGAATTTTCTGCCTTTATTTATCGCGTAGTTCATACACAATTTTAGGCTTATTTTAAGTACGCTTCTTAAAGTAAGTTTAGCTCTTAATTTAATACCTTTTTTGGCATATTTTTAGAGTATTAATATATCCATTTAAGACATATTTCTACACATCAATTTCATTATACATTTAGTTCTTTTATTACAATTTTCTACCTTTAATTTTCCCGCTGTGCATACCCAATTTAGGGCTTATTTTAAGTACGATTCTTAGACTAAGTTTAGCTCTTAATTTAATACATTTTTACGCATATTTCTTAGAGTATTTATATATCCATTTAGGACACAGTTCTACACATCGATTTCATTCTACACTTATAGTTCCTTTCTTATAATTTTCTGCCCTTATTTTTCTCGCAGTGCACACCCCATTGGCAATTTCCAAACTCGTGCGACATTTTAAGCTTTAAATGCGAAATCAAAGAATGTTTTTTCTTCTTCTGACCATCTGCAGGTATTCGATTGAGCCAAGCGTGTGATGGCAACGGAAACGTTTCTGGACTTGGCCTACGAACGTGCCAAGTCGGCGAAGAGACCACTGCGGCCCAAGCTGCTCAAGCTGACGGATGTGGCCACACCCCATCGCAGTCGCAAGAAGACGAAAGTGAAGGTGAGTGGAATGGCATAGATACAAATGTATCTCTACTAAATGTATCTCTACCTCTGCAGTCCAAGGATCGTGCTGGCAATGGTACAGTGCGAGATCGCATCTATGATGATCCGGCGTATACGGAGGACATTAGTCACCTGGCCAATCCGCTGCGAAGGAGTAGTATCTCCGGCAAGTGCTCCACGGCGGAGTATAAGCTCAGCGCGGAGCCAGTGCCCTGCAGCAGTAGCCTGGGCAAGAGGAGTCAGCTGACCAAGGACTTTCTCAAGTACGCCGTGATCAACAAGGAGACGGGCACCGTGAGCCTGGACTATGAGCTGGAGTCGAGCAGCTCGGAGCGGGAGCACAAGGAGGGCAGCAGCTCAAGGCGTGTGCTGAGCCTGGAGCGGAGTCTGGCCGAGAAGAGCGAGAAGAAGTCGAGCAGCAGTGGCAAGCGTAGCTCCAAGCAGAAGCGCAATCTCAGCCTGGACAACAGCCGCAAGGGCAAGAGCAACTACGAGCAGGAGTCGAGGCGGAGCAAGGAGTCCAGGAGTCGCAAGCAAACGAGCTACATAGAGCCAGAGGAACAGGAGGAGGAGCTGTACTCGCAGAACTCCACTGCTGCCACAGAGGTGGGCGTCGGTAAGCTGCCCATTGGACGACGCTTTCTGCGTGGAGAGATCGGCATCAAGAGCTTTAACTACTATCTACTCAAGGAGGGGCTGAAGAGCTCCAAGAAGCTGGACAAGCAGCGGGACACGCAGCAGCTGCACACGCGCAGCGAGGAGAACATCTACGAGGAGATCTTCTTCAAGGAGAAGCCGCCAGCAACAGTTGCTGCCACACCGGCGACAGCAACAGTCACGGCCACAGCAGGAACAGTTGCTGCCGACAGTGGAGAGGTCTATGCGGACTGCGAGCTCTGCATGCAGCAGTGCAGCAAGGACAACTGCAACTACTGCCAGCAGCAGCAGCTTGATAGTAAGCCACAGCAACAGCAGCAGCAGCAGCAACAGTCGCTGCCAGCAGCACACATACTCGAGTTTCAGTCCTACAATCCCAACAATCCGGGTGTCTACAAGATAGAGACGACTCCGGTGGCCATCACGGGGGAATACAATCCCATTCTGCAGTTCCAGCAGGCAGGCAGCAACTCGAGCGAGCAGCAGCTGCAACAGCAACAACTGCAGCAGCAGCAGCAACAGCAACAGCAGCAGCAGCAGCAGCTCTATGCCAGTTACTATCAGCAGACGCACCACAAGCCCAACTATGCACCACCCAACGTGGCCTATGCGGTGGGTGGGAGTCTGTTGCTGGCGCAGCTGCCTCCCCGACGACAACAGCAACAGCAACAACAGCAGCAACAGGCACCACAGCAGCAGCAGCAACCCACCTACATGCTGAGCTATCAGAATGGTGGTGGTGCTGCTCCTCCAAGTGCTCCAAGGAACACCAAATCCTCCAGCTCCAGCGACTCGTTGCCCTATCACAAGTACAACACGATGGCCAGGCTGGAGGCCAATGTGTATGCCTCGCCAGCCACGGGGGACATCTACTACGCCATTGGTGGTGTGGGAGGCGTGGGTGGTGGCCTCACTCCCGCACCACACTCGCTCATGTACGCCGCCAGTCGACCCATTGGTGGCTCACAGATCCTGCTCGATCAGTACGAGACGCCGCAGATGTACAAGAGCGACTCACGCGCCTCCATCCTGAGCGAGTTCTCGCTCCGCAGCAGCGACAACTCGCAGCGGTACACGCACCACCGTTACCCGCACCGCTATGCGGGGCACCACTCGGCGGGGCAGCAGCGTCGCTACTTCGGCAGCACGGAGAGCTGTCGCGTTGGCTACGACTGTCGCCGCTGTAGTCTGGATGGAGTCATGGGTGCCACGGCCACCTCGGTGGGTGGTGGTGGTGCTGGTGGTGCGGCGGGGGAGAAGTGCAGCTACTCGGACAACTGTCGCTACGAGTGCCGCAACTGTGACTGCTCCTCCAGCTACTTCAGCTCCGACTTTGACGACATCTATGGCAGCCAGGCGAGAGGGGGCAGCAGTGGCATTCCTCGCAAGACTGCGGCGGGCACACTGCCCTCCAGTGGACCAGCGGAGCCGGGGGACTATGAGCCGACGCCACAGCTCGATCTCAAGCAGAACAAGTACGCCATGGACTTCTTCAAGCATGTGAACGATGTCAAGCGCAGCATCTACCAGTCCGAGATGCAGCGCAACAACAGTCTGGAGTCCACGCGGCGTCTGCAGCGACCTAGCCACAGCAGTGGCTCTAAGGTAACCGCCAGGACTCCAGCTGAACCCGAGCCAGAGCTGGTCATCACCACGCTGCCGCTGAGCAAGGGCCGGAGCAGCAGCGCCAAGCCCACGCCGGCGCCTCGCACCAGTCTACAGACAGCTCCAGTGGCTGCCCCTGCGGCTGCCACGCCCACGCCCAGCAAGCGCAAGCCACAGCCCACGGAGCGCAGGGAGTATCCCTCGCTGGATCGACTGGTGGCTGCCAACACTGGCGCCATACCCAAGCGACAGAGTCAGGAGGAGCAGAAGGCCAGCAAAGGCAAGCACAAGGAGACGGCGACGGAGGAGAAGAAGCAGGAGAAGCACAGGGAGAACAGGGAGAGCAGGGAGAACAGCAACAGCACCACAGTCACATCAGCTACAGCTTCTGCTCCAGCTCCAGCTCCCACTCCAAACAGCTCCTCCACCTCCTCCAAGCGCCACCATCGCTCCAACAGCGGCAAGTCGCATGGCAGCTCGGCCATTGCCTTGCCCAGCAGCAGGCGCAAGGACATACCCGCACCACCGCCACCCTCGCCCGCCACCTACTCGGATCTGCAGGAGCTGAAGGCCAACATGGAGGGTCTGCAGGATGACACCAAGTCGCGCTCGCAGGAGAGCGAGACGAGCGAAACGCCCACCACCAAGAGCACAGCCACCGCTCTGCCACAGCCTGTGGCACCACCACCAGCCGCACCATCCTCCACTACTAAAGCGGATACAGCCGCCAAGAGCAGCAAAGGCACAGCGGAAACGGAAGAGGACGATGTGTTCTACGATGCACGCAGTGAAGACTCTGCCGCAGCAGGAACAACAGCAGCCGGAACAGACGTTGCCACTGCCCCACCCACTGCCCCGTGTGGCACAATTAGTCAGCAGTCATCAGGCCACCAGGTACATGAGTCTGACATTTCAATTAGCCAAGCTCAGGGAAGGCCACTTCAACTTTGCCCTTGGGCCAGCAGCAACAGTTGCCAGGGGGAGCGCTGCAGTCGCGAGTGCAGACACAATTAAGGGACAAAGTTGTGAAGAGAAGTTATGGGCATAGTTAGAGTACATATTTAAATGAAATTAGACAGTCGGAGGCAACCGACAGCAGCAGGAACTTCACACATAGTAGTACAGTAGAAGACCCTGTACTTAGCCTTTGCTTCGTGCGTTGATAACAGCACTCACATACATACACACTGAGCGCATGCATGCTGTGGGTAGAGGAACTCTTGACCAGTACAGCAAACTTATTATCTTATATCCCTGGTGTTTATGATCCAATTGGGCTGCAATTCACACCGAACATTCTAAGCATTATAAGCTGTAAGTGGCTCTAAAACCATGGCTGCTGTGCCAGCCAAGAGAATAGCTTCATGATTTATTGTGGAAGGGGGAGACGCTAACGAATATCAAAAGTAATCTTGAGCTGCTTGGGCAATACACATACCTAACAAAAAAAGAATTGAGGCTCTAGCTCTTATAGTTTGCGAGATGTTGGTATTTATCCAGACAGACAGACGGACTGACAGACAGACAGACAGGACTATAACTGCACAGCTCGTCGTCTTGTTAAAGACTAAAATTACTTTATGGGGTCTAGCGTGCTACTTTCTGCCTGTCAACTACACAAACTTAATATACCCCTTTGTACTCTCTCCAAGTACAGGTATAATTACTTTAATTACAGTCGAATTGCCTGATATTTTCCTCAGTGTAGTCTTAAACAAGAATAAATACACTTTACAGGCTCTAGCAAGCGCTTTTCTGCCTCTCAACTGCACAAACTTAATATACCCCTTTGTACTCTCTTCAAGTACAGGTATACTCGTAATAACTTCAATTATAGTCGAATTACCTGATACTTTTCTCAGTGTAGTCTTACACAAGAATACATTTACTTTATGGGGTCTAGCGTGGCACTTTCTGCTTTTCAACTGCACAAACTTAATATACCCCTTTGTACTCTCTCCAAGTACAGGTATAATAACTTTGATTACAGTCGAATTGCCTGATATTTTGCTCAGTGTAGTCACAGAGATCAAGCATTAAGACCGCAGCTATTCACAATTGAAGGAGATTATATATATACGCATTTTGGCTAATCTCTCTTTGTCTTGGTGTGTATAATTTTAGCTGGCACTGTGGGGTGTGGGGGTGTTTACAGTTGGATTTAAAGCCGAACTAGAGGGTTGCGCTTAAGTGAGCTTAGCAGGCGGCTAAGTAGGTAAATACTCGTAGTGTTTGAGTCACTTTCCATCAAGAGGGCGTGATGTGGTCATTAGAGATACATTCAGAGAGATACAGATACAGATACAGATACATTCACAGTTGCAGATACAGCTGGAGTGAAAGAAAGACAAATGGAGATAAACACACGAGTTTAATTTGATCAATTATTTTTACAGGATGTGTGTGCGGCACAGTCAAAGCGGCAGCTGTCCAACATGTTGACACAAGTCAGAGCGGCGACCCTGGCAAAGGATAACAGCGAGTCAGCTTCAGCTTCAGCTTCAGCTCCAGCGCTGCCGCTGCCCAAGGCCATGCTGGCTGCAGCCGAAACCAATGCTGACCAAAACGACAAGGCGAAAGCCGAAGCAGCAACAGCAACAACAACAGTCGGAGTCTTAGCAACATTGGAGCCCGCAACATGTTGCCAGAGCGAGTCGAGAGCGGGCACATGTTGCCAGAGCGAGCAGCGCGAACGAGACGAAGCAACAGTCAAAACAAACGGCGAACTAGCGAGCAAAACAAAACGCAATAATGTTGACGCAACATGTGCGGAGGGGCAAGTGGGGCAACATGTTGCCGACAACAACAGCAAAGACTCAACAACCATTGAAGCAACATTGGAGCTCGAGTTCAGTTGCAAGTCGGAACACACGGACAGCGCAACGCTGGCGAACAGGTACGGTGCGCGTATCTCTCCGAGATACAAAGATACATTTAGTCAGAGCCGCTATAATCCATCTATCTGTAACTGTAGAGTCGAGTGGAGTCGTCTCGTAGTTGTAGTTGTAGTTGGAGTCGAGAGTCGCGCGTCGAGTGTGGTGGCATGCCTCATAATCTGCGGCAAGCCAAAACACTTGTTGTTTATACTTACTTATACATATTTGCGCGCATCCGTGAGATACAAAATGTATCTCAAGTGTCAAGTGCGGTAAACGAACCGAAAGACCAGAGCAGAGCCCCGTGGTTTGTCTCTGTCTGCTTTTTGGCATCATTAATAACGTGTTATAAATCATAATACACTCGTGTGTGCAATAAAAGAAAAATTGTGCAATTGAAAGTGAAAACGGTTCGAGTGCAAAAGATACAAATACTTCATTGCCAACTGCCAACTGGCTGCAGCCAGCCCACTGCATTAGACCCACAGCAATACGCTCTTACACTGTGCGAAAAATGGCAAATCAATTGGCCAAGAAAGCCAACTAAATGTGAGCTATAAATTTAGTTTAAAAAACTAAAATTAGTGGGGAATTTTCAGCTAAGAAAATCAACTAAATGTGTGCTATAAACTTAGTTTAAATCACTTTATTCAATTGGTAAAATCTTGCTCAAAATTCTAACTAAAAGTGAGCTTTAAATTTAGTTTAAATCAGTTTAAATTTTGGGTATTTTCAAAGAAAAACAAGCTAAGAAAATTAACTAAATGTGAGCTTTAAATTCAACTTAAATTATTTTATTTAAGTGGAAATTTTCTGTTATTTTTATTTGTTTTTATGAGCTTTAAATTTAGTTTTAATAACTAAAATGAATGGGAAATTTTCAGCTAAGAAAATCAACTAAATATGAGCTTTAAATTCATCTTAAATTTATGTATTTAATTTTAATTTTTCTTCTATTTTTATTTGCATTAATGTGCGCTATAAATTTAGTTTAAATAACTTGAATTAAGATGCTAAAAACTAGCTAAGAAATTCAACTGAATGTGAGCTTTAAATTCAACTTAAATTATTTCAGTTTCTTAGGAATTTTCTGTTATTTTTATTGGGATTAATATGAGCTATAAATTCACTTTAAATAATTCTCTTTCATTGGGAATTTTCTGTTCTTTTTAAAAGGTTTAATATGAGCTATAAATTCACTTTAAATAATTCTATTTCATTTAGAATTCTCTGCTATTTTTCTACAACTTTTTCTCACTGTGTATACCACATCACGTGGGTCAGTTCAAGTGCAACCCCAACTGCGCCGTGTCCCTGTGTCTGTCTGCTGCTTGGCCTAGTGCCACGCCCACTGCCCACCGCCCATACTCTACTGTTATGTGTCCATAAAAAAGGTCAACTAAATATAGTAAAAAACAGGTGGAAATGTGACTAATATGCCGTTAACTGCAAATGTCAATTTTATGCTCGAGTTGCGGCTGACTAAATCCCATAAATTCTCATTAGTTTTTTTTATAAATCTGCCACAACATTTGGCAAATAACAAGTGTTTATTTTAATGCAGACAAATACTAATTATGTCCATAATTTAGCACAAAAGAGTTAGTTGACTAAAAACGTAAATGAAACGAAAATGAAATGAAAATTCGGTTTGTTTTGGCGTGAAAACCGCAAAGACCATAATTAATATGAAAAAGGCAGCTGGCAGTTATGCCAAAAATATTTATGAGCCGAACAAATTGAGGGAGGAGGGAGGGGAGAGAGGTGAAGGAAGTTTTAAATTGGGCAGCGGGCTAAGAGGGATTTACGTTGCTTAACAATAACTTTGCGTTTAAACCAATAAAAAAGGATTTAGCTGAGATCTAGCTAGGGAAGAGGTGTGGATACTTAGAAGACTAGCAGTTACCCTGTAAAGGCAAT
Source organism: Liodrosophila aerea (assembly GCA_035045005.1). NCBI lineage: Eukaryota > Metazoa > Arthropoda > Insecta > Diptera > Drosophilidae > Liodrosophila > Liodrosophila aerea. The sequence goes on from JAWNNL010000005.1 coordinate 880,566, forward strand.
AGGTTCAAAGTGTGAGAGGCAAAACGAGACGATGTTGTTAGGTTCGAGTACAATCAAGACTGCTCGTGCAGCATTTTTATTAACAGAATGTATACTTTAACAGAATGTATACTTTAACAGAGTCTTTACAGTGGTTATACCGAATCAATTGAGTGTGACCAACTTAGTATTAGTGAAAATGCTCGCAAGGAGTAGGCTTTGTTAGAGTTATTATCCAACTATTCTGCTACAAAAGTTGTAGAGTTTTATTGAGCATATGTTAGCTCAGCTTAATCTGTCTTATATCAAGTTTAATGAGCTTATTTTGAGCACTGTTGTAGCAGATTTTTATAGTAAAATAAGGGATTTTAATTAAAGGGATTTTATGTTAAATAAATTGTTAAAATAAAAAGCAAGTTTAGCCATATTTTTGACACTTTTTCTATAGTGAAGCATTTGTGTTTTTTAGTAGATTTTTTAAGCAGAAAATTTTATATAAATATTATTTTTGTTTTGAGTAAACTATATCAGCATATTTTTGGTATTAATAATAATAATAATTATATATATTTTATATACAAAAATTTAATAAAATTTCAAGAGTATTTAGCTATATTTTGAATATTTTTTGACACTGTTTCTATAATAAAGTATTCGGTGATTTCTAATACCAAAAAGTTTTAGGGCTAAAGGCAAATTTCTTATCGTTTTGATAACTCTAATATTCAATTTAATGAAACTAATATTTTATTAGCAGATATTACTATAACAACAGTTGAAAAAAGTAAAATAATTTTCTTCTATTTTCATTAATTAATTTCAATAATTGTAGCCACCACAGTTCAGCTCTTTATATCAAGTTCAAATTGCAACTGTATAGAGCCTTGTTTTCTTTTAATTTGAGCTTTGATTCGTGTGAATAAGTCCAACTTCTGCATAGCTGCAGCAAGTGTATTCCATCTTTAGCTACAGTCTAACTTATTGCTATGAAATATGCAAAACTAGCAGCTCATAAAGCAAACTCTATGCATATTAAACATCAACGTCGGCTTGATGTACGCGGCGACAGACAGCTGATCAAACACTTCACGCGTCGTATACCCTGTGATGAGATGAAAAACTTGTTAGGCGCGCAGATATGGGTCATCGATTGAATACCCATTAGCGTGCTGATATACATCAAGCATATGCAAAAGAAAGAAAAACAACAGAAGAAGACCAGAAGAGGAAATGGGAGGGGCACGGGGCGTGGCAGTGGGTAGTAGAAAAAACCAAACAAAATCGCATAAAAGCACGCACAAGACATGTTTTGTATCTGTGGCAGAGACACACACGCTAAGCCGGCCCGAAAGTATGCTACGAAAAGCGCAAAATCATTGGGCTGCCAATAAGAATAGGAGACGGGTGGCAGCGGGAGTGACAGTGGGTGGCAGGACACACCACAAGTGCCTGATATATGTGATATATCCTGAGAAAAACTGCAGAGTGAAAAGCGAAAAAAGATGGAAACGAGACGGAGACGCAGCTCTAACAAGACGCTTGCCGAGAGTGTGTGTTCCATTTGATTGAGAAGTGGCAGCCACAGTGCTTGCCACATCTACACATCCTCCACACACACAGTCACACACACAGCTCAAGCACTTGGGGCGGCTCACTCCAGAGCTGCTCATTAAGTGCCACCTAATGCAATCGTAGCACTGTGTGATGTGGTGCCTCTGCCTGTGCCACCGTGTGGTGCTGCTCTGTGGTGCTGCTGATGGCTGCTGCCTCAGTGATTAATCGGTCGAACAGCATGACCTGTCATTGGCACTCCGTATAATCTGTATGCATAGCCCCCATGGCAGCGCCCATTATAATTATACGGCGACAATAAATACGGCTCTCTGCTCAATACGCGTTTCAAGTGTTTACAAATCAAGGCAGCCGAGCCACAAATCAATATCGATTCGAGTCAATTGCATGTGCTCAACTCTCAACTCTCAGCTCTCAGCTCTCAACTCCTCAGCATGTTAATTTACGCTACATCAATTTTACAACAACGTTTTCAAGTCAAAAGAGTCCTACTCATTACTGGGAATATTATGGGAAATGTAATAAATGAAATGAAATAAATTTTGGGAAATTTAGCAAGTATTTTTTTATAGGTTTATAGCAATTTCAGCTCAAGTTTATTTGTACAGGAATTATTAAACAATTCTCCTCGTTTATTTCAGTTATAAATAGTACGCATATATAAAAAAAATTAAACTAAAATTTTCTAAATTCTTCAAGTATATTTTTTAACAAGTATAGAACAAATTTAGCTCAAATTTATTTAAGCTAGAATTTTCAAACATTTATTTTTCATTTTGGGCACATCATTCTATGAGCTTTTGTTTTTCAATTATATCTTAGAATTATGCTTATAATAAGACTTTATTTTTGGACTGTACCATAGTTTTTTATGAAATTTTTTGTATATACAAGTTGTTTAATTATTTGCTAAGAATCTTGCTTTGAAAATACAAGTATAGAAAGGTATATTTATTTAAATTACATAGGTTAGGTTAGGTTAAGTTAGATTAGGTTAGATTAGGTTAGGTTAGACTAGATTAGGTTAGGTTAGATTAGGTGAGGTTAGGTTAGGTTAGGTTAGATAAGGTTAGGTTAGGTTAGGTTACATTATAGCGTTAGCTGGGATTTAGGGATCTCTTAAGTTAAAGTCACTTGAATATTTTCTTTGGTACTCAAACTATAAAGCTCACCTTAGAGCTAAGTTTGTGGAAATTGAATTTCTCCAAATATTTTTAAAGACGCTGTGCGACAAGCAAAAGCTCTCAGCTGCGACTTATGCAAATTGTGTGTGATTCCCCGAAACGCGGCGGGCACAAAGCAATTCCCGTTAGCTATGATTAGCTAAAGTTAACCTTTAACATTTTTATAGCAGAAATGTTGACACATTTTCTTTCCACTCTGCCTCGAGAATATTTTTAGAGCTGAGCTTATAAGCGGCTTACGGACAGGAGAGGCAGAGAGTTAAATACTACTATTGAAATGCGAAATGAATCAATGCAGATAGCAATAAAATATAGCATCTAATCGATTTGTAGTGGTAATAATATCACTTGCCCTCAACTGAAGCTATAGATAGCAACAGTTTAAGCATATGCTAACAAAAGCGGAGAGTGGGTTGAGCAGGGGGAGGTAAATAATAGCAGACTCAACAGCTTTAGCTTACCTGAGTCCGAGTCCGAGTCCGACTCGCCATCGTCTCTCCCCCTCTGTCCGTCCGTCGCTCTGTATCAGTTTCAGTCTGTCACGTGCATTTAAATATGAGCATAAGCGAAAAATGTGCTGAGAAGCACGTTTGGCCAGAACCGAGCTAAAAGGAAATAAAAATAAAAATTAGGATTGTGGCACAGGCAAAGGCAAAGGCAGCGGCAAAGCAGAAGAAGAACGCGCAAACAGAGCACGCAATTATAATTAAAGCATGCAAATAACATTAAATAAGCTGTCGCAGTGAGCGTAACTCTCCCTCTGCCCTAGCCACGCCCCCTCTGCTAGTGGCTCTGCTGCTTAATGATCTCTGAGCCACACGCACAAGGCCACTTGCGGTAAATTCAAGTCAAGTTACAACGAGAGGGCGTGTGTGTGTCTGTGTGTGTGTGTGTGTGGATTATAAACGTTAGGCACGAATAACGGAAATGTTTTTAATGACTAGCCAAATCCTGGGGGATTTCTTATGATTTGCTTTATTTTCGTCACGGCAAGTTCGATTTGTTCAAATGTTTGCCAATAATACACTAACTTTAATGCGCTGTTAACACTCTGCGCATTAACAGTGCGGTGAGCTGTTGAATTGCGTGAAAAGTTTATGTGAAATGTTAACAGTATTAAGCTAAGTGCTAAGACAAATCTCTTAATATCCACACTCCATAGCGAGCGATGTAAAGCGTAGCCAGCCTTTCTCCAGCCCTGCTTTTGCTTTCGTTCTCTAGCCCTGCGTTTAGCGAGCAACATTAACATGTTTATGTTAAATGTTTAGAGTTAACAGCGCGCTGTAATTGAGCAGAGGTGATGCTCAGTTCATAGCAGAAAGTATTCCTCTGCTAGGGTAACTACTCTTCAGCTGCTTTTGATCTCTGTTCATATAGCAACATTAACATGTTTATGTTAAATGTTTAGAGTTAACAGCGCGCTGTAATTGAGCAGAGGTGATGCTCAGTTCGTAACAGAAAGAATTCCTCTGCTAGGGTAACTGCTCTTCTGTTGCTTTTGATCTCTGTTCATATAGCAACATTAACATGTTTATGTTAAATGTTAGAATTAACAGTGCGCTGCAATAGAGCACTGCTGATGCTCAGTTCGTAACAGAAACAATTCCTCTGCTAGGGTAACTGCTCTTCTGTTGCTTTTGATCTCTGTTCAAATAGCAACATTAACATGCTTATGTTAAGTGTTCGAATTAACAGCGCGCTGTAACAACTCACAGTTTACATTGCGAGTTGATGCAAAAGACTACTACTTGTATAGGGTAACTATTCTTCGTTTACTTTCGTTCACTATTCACAATTTTCGCCAATTAATTTCATGTTCCAATTCAACAGATTTTCATAAATGCATTACGCTACATTGAAATGTGAAAAGGTTTTATGGCGCATCAGCAGCAGCAGCAGCAGCAGGTGGTAAGCGCATAGACAAACAAAATAATGTAAATGATAGATTTCCATATCTGTGGCAGTGCGCTGAGTAAATACTTGCACGTTTGCATTCACGGCATATTTGCTACAAAGGAATAAATTTCTCTCTCTGGTTTTTTTCTTTTTTGCTTCAGCTGATTGCTGTTGGTATTTTTCATAAGAAAACATACGGGATGCCTGCATCGGCATCGACATCGGCACGCTGGTTACGTTTTTAATATAATTTTGGTAATCAATAATTTGCGGAAAATGTTACAGTTGCCCCCCAGTTTCCACTCCCCACTCTCTTCCTCTCGCTGAACAGGCAGACAAAAGGCAATCGCATTCGGTTTGCCATGTATGTAAATCAATTTATGTGTCTGTGTGTGTGTGTGTGTGTTTTCTATTTGCATTTCGGTTTAAGCACTCACCCAACACACACACACACACACACACAGACACACTTGCGCTCTCTTTTGCATGGGAGAGCGGGAGAACAGAACTTTCATAGCTTGAAAATCGGTGCAAAAAGAAAGCAACAACAAAATATTGTAACGAGTTTTATTGTTTCTACCGTTACAGTTGCTGTTAGCGCTCTGTTATGAACGCGCATTTCATTGTTTTTATGTATTTTGCGGTTTTCCCATTGTGAAATTGTTGAGCAAAGCAAAAAGTTCCTAAATACTGTATGCTGTACACATCCCCCCTCCCCCTGCCCTAAGCTACTGTAGTAGAGCAAATCCTTTCAATATTTTCATATCGCATTGTGCGGCAAAGGCAAACAGTTTTACATGTTTAATTATGATGTTGCATGAATGTAGTTTATGTTTTCCCAACTTGCGTGTGAGCGAGTACGGCCAACTTTTCTAAAGTTTTCCCTGCCGCAATGAAGCACGTGTTGATGACATAAAACTAAGTAAACTAAACTGAATTATAGGAGGTATATGTGAGGAGCAAAGCCATTAAAGAGCTCCTTAAATTGGTTGCGAATCCATAGAACTTTTGACAACGAGTCAACGGGTACAAATTGGAGGAGGGGGAGGAGCACTGAGAGAGTTGTGAAATACACAGCTTATAGAATGATGAATGATAACAGCAAAAGTGCTCGAAAGTGTGAACTAGCATATTTGAAGAGGGCCATAGATTCTCCACTTCTAAATTGATAACTGTTATTGTTAGGTATTGGTTATAACTGTTATGTTTAAATCCTAACGATTGAGTTCTAATTGTAACCATCTGGCAACGCTGCTGTTAAGTAGTTTAGCAACACTGTGTATAAGAATGTAAAAAATAGACAAGGAGACAAAATAACGGAACAGAGATAAATTGAAATTGAATTGCAAACCTCGTGTGTTGAAGACATCACACTTATTATAATAAGTAGACGCAAAAAGTTTGTTTAGTTCGAAAGAGTGAACATATTTACTTGAAGTAAAGTCTTCTTCTTCTTCTAGTTTGAAAGAACGAAAGTTAAGAGTTTGCAACAAAAGAAAGTTCTATTTTGTTGCTGTACTTTAATTAAAGACTTTACTTCACTTGGGGAGAACTTTTCCCAGTATTTGGCAACCACAACTTTCATACCTGCTGCCACAAAATCATAACACCCTCTACTTATAAAAAGCACACGTCTTTTATTTGGCATTTCTCATAAAGCATTTTGCATAATGAAATAGAATTTCCAAGTGGCAGAATATAATACTTTCCAAGAGCATACCTGAAGAGCTCCGCTCTCTCCCCTCGACTACCCATATGTTGGCTGCCTTCATGTGTCTCTTTAAGGCACTTTAATAACCTTCCAAGTGTGTATATTAACCGCAGCGAATTGCCAAAAAATTAAAGGCCCAAATTGTGTATTGTCGAGGAAATCCATTTGAAGTTGCGTCTAATTGAAAACAAGTTCACAGAGCATCGATAAAAGTCGCCACAAATAATTGCAGCCAAACTTTGTAATACCATAAATGAAATCAGGGCCAAAGCTCTTGAATTTGCTTGCTCAAATGTTGCGTCAATTGTTGCAACAACAAACAACTGTAAATATATCTAATAGAAATCAAAGCAGCTAATTGAAAATAAGTCGACAGAAAGATTGCGCACAACCTTGACGCGCGATCGAGAGGCAGTAAAAACCACTAGTTTTGGCCAGGTTTTCGGCCGACTGTGCCGAATTGCATGCACTGCGAGAAAAACAATGTTGGTACATAATGAAGTGCTTAATATTTGCCACAAGAAAAACTAGGCAAATATTTTTGTAGATTTTTTTTTGCCAAGAGCCAAAACTATAAAGTGAAAAGTGTTTGAAGTGGTTAAGATTAGTTTATTAACTCCATATAATAATAACTCCATATTATATAATTATCAGCAATTTAAACAGAGTTTATTACTATAGATTTTAAAATATTTAATTTTTTTTTCTTAATTTTACACAATTTATAAGTAGGTGTATATGAACTCTGCGAATGTGGCCCAGAGGCTGATTCGTGGTTTGATGAGTCAGTCTGCATATAGCTACATAATTTTCTAGTTTACTGTGCTATAGTTATGATATTTTCAGCATAGCTTCTTAGACTTTTCACACACAATTCCTCCAAAAATCACACCTACCCCTTTCACACGCTAAAAGTTAGGGTATCGCAAAGAAAGTGCTGTAAAACACAAGCTCGTTATATTTTAGTCAGTCTGCATATAGCTACATAACTTCCAAGTTGACTGTGCTATAGTTATCATATTTTCAGCATAGCTTCTTAGACTTCTCACACACAATTCTCCCAAAAATCACACCTACCCCTTTCACACGCTAAAAGTTAGGGTATCGCAAAGAAAGTGCTGTAAAACACACGCTCGTTAAATCTAAACTTGAACTTGCCACATCATTATTAAAGCTCTCGACGACTAATTAGAGCAAAGTCCTCGGTGTGGCAGGCTTCTAGTTTATGGCAGGCCACAACAGTCCGTCTGTTGGTGAGGCATAACTGGTTGTAGTAAAATTACGAGGTATACTACTTACTTAATATACGAGCAGTATGCGATACTTTATTGAAGAGGTGAAACTTGTTTTCTATGGTCGCTTGCTTAATTTGGTCTTGGTCATTGGCTTTAGTTAGTTGGCCGTTTGGCCAGTTGCAGCTTGCAACATGGCGCATGCCACGAGAGGTGGATACTTCGGAAAGTGCAAGTTGAAATATGCAGGCAAATGCAATCGATTTATCTCTGGGCTCCCCCCCTGTGTCCCCGTGGTACTGCCACACCCTGCGTGCAACTGACGACAAGTGCAGCAGCAAAAGAAAAATGTTATTGAAAACCAGTTTCATGTAGTATGCAAGCATGTTGCACTGTTGCCGCGCTTTTTGTGGATGCAACATCCATGCGGGCACCCCACCCCCCAGATCCACTCCGTCCACTTCCCTGTCATATTAGCGATTTTCATTTCAAGATATGTGGGAATAATGCACTTTTAAATGGAAAGTTTAATGCGTTTTTGTGTAGCATGTTGCCTAAGTCTTGCCACAAGCAACAACAACAGCAACAACAAGAGCTCAAAAACATGACAAATGCTGCATTGTATTATGTCTAGTATTGCCTCAGGGCGCATCAAGAGAAGAAACATATATATTTTTGATATTTATTATTTCGATGCAGATTCGACAAACTACTATTCTCTTTGTCCGCTTTTCACTCTCCTTCTCTGCAACTCCGCCCTGTCTTTCTCCTCCATTGGCTACAACAATAAGCTGCTTAAGCATACAAAATACATATGTAAATGCAATATTATAATAACTACATTGTACGGGGAGGCTGTGGGGGGGATTACGAGTGCGGAAGTGCCGTAGAAATTTGTTTTGAATTTCGTGCACCAAACTCATATAGAAAATCTAAATTCAGTTCACTTTGAATTTTCCACATCATCTCTTAGCTGGCTTTATTTGTTTCCTTTTTATTTGGATTTTTATGTAAATTTTGCATGCATGAGGCGTGAGTTTATAGTGTTGCAAATGGGGTATGATAGGTATATATAATTTACAATTTTTTTCTATATTTTAAAATATTTTTAATATTTTTCTTGATGCATAAGGCGTAAGTTTATAGTGTTGCAAATGGGGTATGATAGATATATGTATATAATTTAAAATTATTTGAAAATATTTTACCAATTTTTCCAATTTGTTAAATAATTTTGAAAATATTTTTCATATTTTTCTTGATCATTGAATTAATTTTCTAATTTCTTTAACATTTTAAATATTTTAAAGTAACTTAAAAATCAATAAAACTATTTTTCATAATAACTTTATTATTTTTCTTAACATTTTATATAATTTACTTATTTTAAAAAATTTTCTAAATATTTATAAAATTATCCAATTTTTTTATTATAATTTTCCCAATAAGCAAATATTATACAATTTATTTAATAGATTCATATTGTAAGTCTTCTGTGACTGCTTTGACTAGTTTCTTCGGTCGCGCACACTCGACTAGTGCTTCCACCTCTTTCTACTCTTTATGTTTATATTTATTTTGCGCGTAGCCAAAAGGTTTTTTCTCTCTTCGTTTTGAACCCTCATTAAGGTCAAGCGCAATTAGCAAAAGGTTCAAATTACATAATCAAAATAATGAAATATAATTTTCAATTCTTGGTATTTAGTGGAGAAGTTTTCTTAAAGCACTTTGAATGCTGCTTACCTGCTTTAATTTCGCTAATGAACTATGCCGAATGATAAGAGTGTCTAATGCAGAAATCTTTGCTACTATTATGCCATAATCTGGGATTACTTAAGTAAATTCACCGCACACGATAGCATTTAATCACACTAAAAGCCGGAAGAAGATGCGTGTGAAGCGGGAGGGGAGAGCACACTGTGGACAACGGTACTATAAATATGTCAGAGACACACACAAGTCTGACAAGAGAGACAATAAGTGTAAATCGAAAAGATTTTCAGTTGAAGTCTGTGCAAACTACTTGAAGATAATGAAAATTATCACATCAAGACATAATTTAGGAATTTGCATTCAAACTTTTTAATTACCTCATAAATTACGAGCCGAGTCGGCATATGCTATGCGTATGACTAGGCAGACATATCTGGTATGGCGGCATATGGCACTGCTGCGCATAGATATGACGGCGGGGAAACTTGTCTAAAAAACGCGTTCGGCTGAAATAATTAACGCACTCACGACAGACACTCGACAACATAATCCACACACACACACTCGCACACACTCGCACACACACATAGCCTACAGGTATTTCCGGTCTGCTGCCAGACGCAATATCTCTCTGTCTCTGCGGCGTCTCTTCCGCAATGTTTATAGTAAAGAAAAACAATCCTTTCACTTAGGAATAATTACTTTTGCGACACAAGTGAATCTGCAAAACTGTTATGCGAGCAGGCTATTCGTTTAAGTATTCATGAGTATTTATGAGTGCTCATAGGCATTCATTATCATAATTGCAACTCAAAACGAGCTATTGACCTGCCACTGGCCATTGACCAGTGATAAATGGCATATTATCTCCAGCTAAACTGCATTTCCTTTATTAGTTTTCAATTAGTAACTAACAGTGTTGTAAAGCGTGGCGAATAATTCATTAATTTTTTACATTTAAAGTGCAATAAAAGAAATGAATAGCTAACTGTGTGTAGAGGACAAGCAAGTGAGGTTTATAGTAGTGAATGTGCTTGAATTTGGTTATTATAATTATAGATGGATATAAATTTGGATATAGTGTACTTGCAGTGTTGTAAAATGCTGATAAACCGAATAAAACTGTAAGATATACAAGAGATAAACTTTTGCAGCTAGCATAGACAAAAAAAGTTTTAAGAGAGTAATTAAAAGAAATACTGAATAATTTTTTATTGTTTATGTTTCATTTTTATGCCATGCCACAGTGTTGTAAAGTGCTGTGAAATATGTAAATAATTAAGTAAATTTATTAGAAAATGGGTGTAGCTTACAGTATTGTAAAATGTTATTAAATAGGCAAACAAATTACCATTCTTTAAGTTTTAATTTCCATTTCATTTTACAGTGTTGTAAAGTGCTGTGAAATGTGTAAATAATTTAGTAAATTTATTAGACAAAAGGCTGTATTCAGAATGCGTCTTTTCAGATGTCCCTACAGTGCTGTAAAATGTTAAAAAAATAGGCAAATATTTCTATATTGCCTAACTCTAACATTCCATTTCATTCTGCAGTGTTGTAAAGTGCTGTGAAATGTGTAAATAATCATGAAAATATGTTGCAAAAAAGTCCAACAGATTGCAAGAGACAAGCAGTAGTAAGTCTGCCGTTTCCAGTGTTGCACAATGCGACTTTACTTTATGAATGTCCGTTATCAGCAGTGGCAATATTTCATAGTCAACATGCAAATGGACAGCAGCAGAAAAGAGCAACAAATGGGGGAGAACATTTCACACAGAGACACCCAATACACTGACAGCTAACAAGCACAACAAGTGAGTGCATAGGGAGTTGCGAGGGGGTGGGGGTGGGGGGAGGAGAATGATAGACTTGAGAGAGACACAAAAATACTGGGCAGAGCATTACTTGCATAGGCCTGGGCCTGGACACACAAAAGACCATAAATCATGTGCAGAAACCGAGAGCTACAAGTGAAGGCAAAACAGTTTAAAGTTTGCCACTGCGATAAGGTCTACAGAGATCTGGATATGTGGGAGTATAGATAGAAAGAGGAGGGCGAAAGACAGTAAACATTTGGTGTGGTCTAATTGAAAAAGAAACCTCAATCAGCCAGCCATATTTTGGCTTTTTTTCTGGCTCAAATATAAATAGCGAAATGGAGATGAAGATGGTTGGGTGACTGGAAATGATGGATCGATTTGTGTACTCTACGCATGTTATGCCTGTTGCCCATCCATATTCATCAGACAAAGACACATATGTATAACCCACACACACATGTATTTATATGTGTATGTGTGTGTGTTTGTTTGTCGCTGAAAACTTTGTGGCAACAGCCATCAGTCGTGAAAACAAATTTTTTACAAACATTTGACTGAGTGAAAAGGAAAAGAAAAACCTAAAGAAAAGCCCAGAACAGTAGCGAGAAGCAACAAAAAAACAACAGCTCATTGAGGCGAATTTTATTTATTTTCCGACCATCTCTGGCTCATTTCAAAAGCAAACGTTTACTCCCATATTATGTGGGAGTCCACGCTCCATATACAAGTATGGTAAAACCCTAACCCCCAGGGGCATACGCTTAATACATCATCATTTCTGCAGCAGTTGAAGAGGAGGGAGTGGGAGTGGCAACAATCAGAGGAAGAGTAAGACATTTTAAGGTAATCAACATTATCTCTCTATGCACAGAGAATACTTGATTATCCAAAGAAAGTTTTCCAATTTTCCACTTAATCAGATTTAATATTCTAATTAAATATGACAACATAATCGGATTAAGCCACTGCTGCCACATGCCGCATGGACACGTGGCCAGGTGTTGCAACAGCAAAACAATTTTCATTTCGTTTATAGATTTTGTGCGAATAATTATGCAGTTCAAACATGCAGCATAGCCGTTTAATTAATATTCATTTAATTACACAACAATTAAACTTAAAAAATGCAAATTAAAACAAGTAAAAAGCTCATTAAATAACTTGCGCGAATTTATGCTGCGTAACTGTATATCAATTGGATTACACTGCCACAAAAAAGGTTGATGAAGTCAAAGGTCAAAGCGGGATTTATGGAGTTGTTCGTTAGGTTCGTTAGGGTTATATAGTTAGTGGAAAGTACAGCTCCTAGAATGAGGATAAAGCCTCTATTAGTTGTCTATTCAAACATTCATCATTCTTCATTTTATTTCATTTTAATTTACTATTCCATTTTATTTAAATTAATACCTTTTATCGATGCAAACAACTCTGAAAACACGAGCTATCGATAACGAATACAACCCTGTAAAAAGAGAGTGTGTAATCTATAGTATACATGAGTCTAAGGTCACTCTTAAACGTGGCGTCACTTGGGATAGAGTGAAAATATTTAAATATAAACTAAATGAATATAAAATACAAATCAACATCACTTATCGATACATAACAACTCTGAAAACCTGAGGTAACGATAACGAATACAACCCTATAAAAAGAGAGTGTGTAATCTATAGTATACATGAGTCTAAGGTCACTCTTAAACATGGCGTCTCTTTGGATAGAGTGAAAATATTTGAATATAAACTAAAAGAATATAGAAAAAGAGAAATTAAAAAGACAAATACTATATCAGTATCATAAAAAAGATTATTATTTAGTCCAACATTTAGTTTAGTTTAACATTTTAAACTATTTCCTACATTTAGTTAGTTTAACATTTTAAACTATTTCCATTCACTCTAGGGCTTCATATTTGGCTCTGTAAAGATCCCCATTTAGACTCTGTTAAAACTCCACTTATTTCCCTATATAGTTTCTATCAAAATTTCAAGTCTTCAAGTCTCTTTAAATTCAAATTTCATCACACACCAACCACACACTCATCCACCATATTAATTTGCTATCGCGATGAACTACATTATAAATGCATTAAAATATCTATAGCAAACTGTGAAGAACAGCTTGATATTCACCAAAAGAAAAAGAAGAAGAAAAACTCATACCCTATATGGAAACTAGACAAGAGGCAAAAGAATTTTTACCACGAGCTAACATAGAGCAAACTCACACACAGACTACAGACTTATAAGGCCAGAGAGCGAGAAGCGCTAGAGACAAGTTGCCCTATAAGGCGAGGTAATGCCAAGAGCAACTTGTTTGTCTTGGCCAGAAACAGTACATGATTACAGGTAGGTGTTAGACAAGAAGCTCTATCAAATTGTTAAAGTTTATGAAGTTATTAAGAGTTGAACTAGTCTCACAAGTCTAGCCTTGTCTTACTATCACATGAGACCTCAGCAATTGTCAGCTGTTGGTCAATGGGTAGAGCATTAAAAAATGAAAAAATGTATAATAAAGTTGAAACCACTTCACCCACGTGCTGGCCAAAAATACTCTGGTAGGCTCGCTGACACTTTGGCCTCTTGAAATATTTAAATATATCCGCTAACCATAGATGGCAACTGACTGACAGACCAGTCTCCATCCCAGCTCAGTCCCAGCTCATTGCTTGATCTTGTATACGTTTATTAACAAGACATCAAAAAAAGTTTTGTAGCCACGAGTGGAACAATAAAATCAGCTATGCTTCACATTCGCTTTACTTCTTGTTTTATTTGCTTACTTTTATTTCAGTTTTCTTTCAACTGCCAGAGAGAAGAAGCAAAGCAAAAAAAAAGGCAACAGGCCAACAGGCTTTAGCTTCCTTTTGCTCAGTCTGTCTTCCACTTGAGCGAGTCGTGTTCAAAATGCTCCACACACACGCACAGTGGGTGTTGCTCGCCCAAGGGGGGGCAGACTGTAGGTGTATACATCTGCAAGTATTACTTCTGAGAGGAATGACTGCTGCTACCAGCCGGCAAAATGTTGTCAGCATCAATGTTACCTAACCTACAAGTTCTACTCATGCCTCAACCCACTCCCTACTCCCACTCCCACTCCCTCCCCCTACTCTTCCGCTTAACTGCTCTGCTCTGCTCTGCGCTTGCTTTCTTTACGTTTTTGTTGCTTTGTTTTTGCCCGAACTGGCTGAAAAAGGCAGCGCCACAGCGTACCCATCCACAGTGCCTCGCAACAGTATCTACACTGTAGACGAATTTAATGCATTTTTGATGGCATATTAACGGCAGCTTACAAAAAGCGCGTTAAATGTTTGTGTGCAGCTTAAAACTAACAGTTTGCCACTAATTTGCCAGCATTAAAATATGCACTAATTAAACTCTGCAACTATTTAGACTAGGGATTTTTAGCAAGTGTTTCAATTTAACTTTAAACTGTATTTAATCATTACATAAATATAGTATTTTAATGCATTCAAAGTTAGTAGAAGAAAGGAGAGACTTCCATGTCAGCAGTAGACTGACAGTAGATCGAATTCTTGTAAGAGTGAAAGCTCTATTTAAGGTAAGAAAAGGATTAAGATAGATAATAGTAAATATAAGAGTATATTTTTAAACAGTTATACTAGACGATCTAACGGTACCTCCCTTTTGAAGCAGAGTAAATATTTTGTTAGAACTTTCTGTATCTCAGAGACTTATTTTACACTTCATTTAAATGATATTTGACTTCAGCATAATGAGAAAATAAATTGAAATATGAATAGAAGCTCGTTGGGCGCCAGTATTGGGCGCCAGTCTTCTTCTACTTAGAGAACTCCGAACTAATGGCAGTATATCTACATAGTCTAAGTCATTTATAAACCGTATCAGACTCCTTGGCTTTGCTTTCGCTAGGTCTGCCAGGTCTGAGAGGTTGTAGACCCCCAGTTACCACAACCTGTTTCTTCAAAGAGCAAAGGTATATAAAGAATAGTTTACTCTACATACGCTTGATATTATGTTAAAAAAATCTAGACTCAAGCCAACCAGTCGTATTAGTACATCAGAAAATATCTCAATAAATTCCTACATAAACTTTCTGTCAACTCTCTTATAAAATGAACTCTCTACAATTTATGATATATAAAGAATAGCTTACTCTCTATATACTTGACATTATTAAATCTTTTTTAGTATAATAATAAGAACTAGACTAAAGCCAACCAGTCGTATAAGTACATCTGAAAACATCTCAATAAATTCCTACATAAATTTACTTTCAACTCTCATAAAAAAAACTCACTTCAATTTCTGCCTGCTGTGCGTGGATTTCTGTCGCTGACTGTGCGCAATATTTTTGTTTTGTATATGAAAATGCTCGAGGTACTCTTTGGCTGTGCAAACATGTGCGTATAGCGTACAGCGTATAAAGTGTAGCGTGTATCGTGTATATGGTGTATATCTTGTACGTTTCCATCTGATTGTGGGCTGTGACAATGTCATTGACATTTACAGAGAAAAATATTAATCTGTGTATGAGTTACGGGTATGATGTGTATGCGGAATATTCAAAATATGCTTGTCAACTCATATATACTTGCCACACATGCCACATGCCACACATGCCGCATGGCAGAGGTTGTGCCAAATGAAGCGCAACGCCACGCATAGCTAATGAAGGCAATACCTTCCCTTCCCCTTCCCCCTCCCACGTGCCCCCTAATATAGTATAGTATGGTGTATCGCATATAGTTATTTAGTTGCTAACTGGTTTATTAGTTTTTCTCGAGCTCTCTGACACCTACATAAACTGCAGAAATAGTTGGGAAATACTCGGCTCTGTGTATGTGTTTCAAATAGTTTCGGCCAAACGAGCTCTGCCGCTCTTTTGTCTCCGAGTTCAGAGTCGACTTTAACTTGCAACTGACGTCTATTCAGCAACTTTAACTGATAACTTTATTACAATACTGTCACTGTCTGTCCTTCTGTCCGTCTGTCTCTCCGTCTGTGTCTGTTTGTCTCTTTGTGCAGTTTATTCTGTATTTTTGTTAAAATTGTTGGCAGCAGCTGCTTTCAGTGCGACATAAAAGGTATTAAATGCTCAACAAATAGGCTTAAAAAGTTACTGACATTGCGCATACGACAGATTGTACCATTTGCACTCAATTCTGTGCACATTACGCGCACATTCGCTTACCCCGCAGTATAGTGTACTATATTTGGAGAGAACAAAGGAGAAGAGCCTTACATACTTCTTTACTTGGAAGAAGTTGGGGTTATTGAAAGTTCTTCTAACAGGTTCAACTATAAAGTATTTCTGAAAATTTATACAGATTTTTTTAAAAGAAAATTTAAGTTTCAAAAATGAGAGATTTCAATTTTATTATATCAATGAATATTGGTAAATTTTATAAATATTTTATATATCATATACTCTCTACATTATAGAGTATGCTTGACATATTACAGGGTATTTTCAGGCTTCCACTTGAGCTTTTACATTCAATACTTCAATATTGTTTTAGCTAACTTTAAAACACATTTTACATACCACATATGTATATACTTTCTGCTAGTTAAAATTAAAGGGTATTCTTGCATATTTTACAGGGTATTACTATATGGATTAAATGCAGATTTTTGTTATTTTACACTGTACTTTTGACCACAGTTTAAAGTCCTTTTCATCTACACTGTATTAACCCCCTTTTGAGCTACGCTTTATATAGCTTATAGGCTCTGCTAACGATATACTTTATAGTAATTTTATACAATTAAAGATCAGTGTTTTTACACTCAAATTAAAGGGAATTTTTCTATATTTTACAGTGTACTTTTAGCTGCAATTTAACGCACTTCTTAGCTGTATTTTAAGCCCCTTTTGAGCATTACTTTAAATAGTTTATAGCTCCAGCTGTCGATATACTTCTTAGTGAAAATATATAATTATAGAATCTTTTTTACACTCATATTATTGGGATTTTATCTACATTTTACAGTGTATTTTTAGCTAAACTTCTCAACTGTATCTTAAACCCTCTTTGAGCTACACTTTTTATGACTCATAGGCTCATCTATCGATATAGTTAACTGCAATTACAGAGTATCTTTTACATTCAAATTATTGGGATTTTATCTACATTTTACAGTGTACTTTTAGTTGCAGTTTAACGCACTTCTCAACTGTATTTTAAACCACATTTAAAGCTCCACTTTATGTAGTTTATAGATCTGTTAAAACAGTAATATTTATAGAATTTTTACTCAATTATAGGGTATTATTTAAGCACAATTATAAAGTGTTTTTTGTATAATTTACAGTGTATTCTTATTAAACCACACTGTATATACCTTATAGACCACATACTCTTCCCTTTTACAGGGTATTTCTGTGGTCTTAGCCAACTTATCCTTCGAGCTTATTGCACTCTTGTATTAGCTGCGCTTTTTTGAATTACTAGTTGAGGTGAGGGGTGGGTGAGGTAGAGGGACACTAGACACATAGTCAGGCACTGTCATGCGCAATTTCCGTCGCATCTCCGCTCTGCCTGCCAGCCCCTCAGCCACTCCCTTTCAGGCGCCACACACTTGAAGCCAATTCCCTGTCAAGCACTCGCAGCGACATGGCTTCACACTTTGCCAAACCAGGACAATATCAGAGGCGGCGACAGGAGGACGGGCGACAGGGGGCGTGGCAAGTGCAGAACTGTGTAGGCCAGGGCATTGAACCGTTAGTTTCAGTGTGTGTGCGGCTCAGACTATTTTAATATTTAAAGTGTGAACTAATTTGCAACAATTGCTCTGTCTAATTGCAGCGATAACACCACAACGACAGCAGCAGCAACGACAGCAGCAACGACAGCAGCAGCAACAACAGTTGCCACACGACCTGACTACACCTGCCTCGACTCGAGTGAGGCACAGTCGGACGATAGTCATCTCACGCGTGACTCCGTGACTCGTGAGTCGCAGAACGACGAGCTCTCCTCCTCGACGCTCGACAAGCTCGATCTGAGCACCTTGCCGCTGCCGGCGTTGCCGCCTAAGAGACGACGCACACGCTCACGTGCCAGTCCCTCCAAGCAGCAGCAGCAGCAGCAACAGTTGCAACAACAGCAGCAGCAGCAACATGATGTTGCCACACGCAAGCCAAAGCACTCGCTGAACGAGCAGCAGCAACAGCAACAGTCACAGCAGCAGCAGCAGCAGCAACCACAGGCTGCACCGCAGCAGCAGCAGCAGCAGCAACATCTGTCTGCCTTCGAGCAATACGTTGCCAAGCGACGCGAAAGTCTTGAGGCATCCACGCGCAACTTCAACGAGAAGCTGGAGGCACGCAGAATGCTCTACCACATGGGTGGTAATGCGGCCGGTGGTGGTGGGGCAGCAGCAGCACCGCCAGCAGCACCAACGGATGGCATGCCCACATACCTATTCGGTGAGCATTTCTATGGAGTGCCCGGGGCAATGCGCAAATCCCCCAACAAGGAGCAGATCTTCCTCAACAAATCCGGCTGGGTGCAGGTGAGCAGCAACAAGCACCACGGCAGCAACAGCAATGAGGGCAAACCCCGCCGGCTGCACTACAACCAGCAGAATGGAGGAGCAGATGGACGCCATGGCATAAGACTGGAGCATAGTCGTGCCCGGCAAGCGTTTGTCCATCAGCCGGCGAGCATGTGTGAGCGTGAGCCCAAGTTTGTGGGCTCCAAGGTGGAGGAGCTGATCCAGCGCAACGAGGCGAGACTGAGTGGACTGTCGGCGCGTGATCCGGCACTGCGTCCCGGCTACAGAATCCTCGATCCACAGCTGGCTAGCATACTCAATGAGCGTCCTGGTTTTCTGCCCGTCAAGAGTGCCAATGATCTGGAATCGCCACCGCCCATCACACCTATACTCTCACCTCCGCCCGCTTTCCAGGACAACAGCAGTCGCATGCCCAGGCAGCAGGAGCGGCGCAAGGTCAGACAGCAGCAACAGCAGCAACAGCAACAACAACAGCAGCAGCAACAGCAGCAGTTGCCCAAGGGCATGGTCTTCTCGCGCAGCTTTGAGTATGACACACGTCGTCCCACTCCGGCCAACAACTATGTGGAGACCTTCTCGCGCAGCTTCGATGGCAATCTCTCGGAGCGTCCTACGCCCCTCATGCCCACGCTGGCCGTGCAGCGGGAACGATCGCTCAACTTCAGCTCCCTGACCGGCAACTCACCCAACTATCTGACCAAGCGGGAGAGCAATGTGGCGCTCAACACCAGCAGCAGTCGTTCCCTGCGCAGTCGCGACAATTCCCCGAAATATCTGCAGCCACAGACCACGGCATATCTGAATGCCTCCGTGAAGGAGGCGCCACCTGCCTACAGCATTGCCATTGCGCCCGGCAACAGCGGCAACAACAGCAACAGCAGCAATCTCTTGGCCAAGTACTCCCCTCGCTCCCGGCACGAACGCAGCAGCTTCGAGCGCTCCAAGAGCCACAATGTGCTCGGCGGACGTTCGAGGAAGTCACAGTTCAGTCGCATGGGCAACAGTGGACCCGCTGCCCCGCCCACCGTCGCCCCCCTGGGCATGTCCCGTTTCCGCAGCCTCGATACGACCATCAACAACAGACTCAACTCCTGTGACAGCGGTGCTCGTTCAGGTGAGTCGAAAAGCTATCGAAAGTAGTTGAATGTTGAGGGAATACCCTTACTATGGGCAGTAGTTGACTTTAGACTGCAGTTTATACTAATTTATCTTCGGTTTTTAGTTAACATAGCTTAGTATATAGTTTAGCAGTGGGTTCATAGAAAGCTCGTTGATATAAGACTCAACATTTGCCATTTCGAGTAAAATGCGTTCAAAGTTTATGCCTTATACTGCGCTTGCACTGAGGTCGTCTGACTTATTTGCCTCTCAAGCAGTGTCTATTCAATATAGAAAGATAAAATTTGGACACAATATAAATCACATTTCAGTGAATATTTCTGCATTATTAACTCAAAAATGTTAAATTTTGAGTTTTGACATTCTGAGGTTGGAGGATGAGTTTAAGGACTTAAACTCAGTAAATGGTTGATTTCAACAATTTCTAATTTGAACCTGAATGGTTTTCTGATTCTAGAGGTATATAATTGTACACTTTCATCAGTTTGACCAGTAGCTATAACACTCTTAGTAGAAGCTTCCCACTTTGAGCTGCCATCTGTCCAACCTCATTTATGACCATCATCAACCTAGCGATTCCATTGTCTATGCTTATCGATAAAGTGATAAACATTACTGCTAAAATGTTAATGCCCGTTGGCAAGTGTATTTAAAGGGCTTTTAACTGAGCTGAGCTGAGCTGTTGTCATATCTTTCTGCTTGCCAAAACCCAATGTGAGAACGCAGAGAGAACGCAGGCCTTCACATTTTGTGCAGTAATCGTTTCAATCGCTTCGTTTCACTTTTACAAGAAAGACGATGTCAAAATTCATTGAATCTGTGACAGAAGCTGAGTAAATTCAATGTTCACACACACACACATACTATCTACACACTTGCCAAAATCATTGATCCACATCCGTAGCTTCCGTTGGGGCGTTTTTTGTTTTTAACATCCTTGTCATTGTCATACTTCACTGACTGGGGATGAAAGTAAATTTTGTAATTCAAACTGACGGACAACTCGATTTACTATATACATGAGTGTGTGTGTGTGTGTGTGTGTGTGTGTGTGTGGGGCACGTGGCTAGCATGCAACTGCAGATAAATGCTCGACATAAATTTCAATGGATTCCTAGCTGCATGCTATTGATACTTTCTCGGAATTTATAACTTTTAGACAATTGCAATTGCAATTTCCACAGCGCACACTGACAGCTGCCTTGCTATCAATGCATAATTGACACTAGACAGCTTCAAAATCAACTGTAAATTGGTTTATAAATACTATAAGAGTTCATACCGTTTGAACTTCGAACTCGGTCGGCAATCCATGCCAATGGCTTTGTGCAAATGTAATTAAGAGGCAGCAGCAGCTAGAACATAGAATTTGGTAAACAATCGTTGGTAAATTATTATGGCCAACATCAGAATTCCACTAGAAATGGGTTAGTATCGAATTTCAGTCTAATCAGAATGCCAGTTTGCAATTCCATTGTCGTAGCAATTTCATATAAATTTTCATTGCATACTTTCGGGCTGCTGAAAGAATTCAACCCTGCATGCAAGTGCCGTATAATTTTGCAGCCCAAAAGTATGCAGTGAATTGAATCGAATTTGCCCAACTGTAGGTTACTTATAAATACTCCTATTAATCCCCTCCCCTTTCCAGATCTCTCCAATGATGAACTGGACAACGAGGACGGCAGCTCAACGGAATTTCTCTCCGCCACCAACTATCAGTTTCCCAGCGTCTCTGTGGGCAGTGTTAGCATCTCCCCGTTTAAGACACAACGCCAACGCTCCCTCACACCCGATCGCAACGATTCGCATAGTTCTTCGAGCAGCTTGCGCAAGCAGCGTTCCCTCACACCCGAGTCCCGCTCCCTGACACCCGAGGAGCGACGCAAGAAGGGCTCACAGGTGTCACTGATGAGCTCCAGGCAGAACTCGAGTTCGCGTAGCAATACGCTGGAACGCAGGCAACGACATGAGGACAAGACACCGCCCAACATATCGCGCAGCTCCTCCAGTTCCAGTTACAGTGGCCGAGATGCACATGAGCCACTCAATGGTAGCCCCAACACCTCGGCAGTAGCTGTAACAGCGGGTGTGACAGCTGGTGGTGCTGGTAGCTATCGACGCGCTGTGGGACGCAGTGCAGCCAAGCAGGCGCAGGCGGAGCAGGAGCATTTGATTAGGAGATCCAGGTGAGCCCCTTGCTGGCATCATATAAAAAAGTTGGTCTCAGTTAACTTGCTCTAAAAAGTGAAATAATTATCCGAATTTAGATCGATTTGATGTTCTGCATAGCTTATTAATATAGCTAAGAGTTTGCCTAACAAAATATTTCACTACCATAATTATATTAAAAGTTGTGAGTACCTTAAAGTCGTAGTTGCGATTTTTTTTTTTTTTTTTTTTTTAAAATTCTGTTTATTTAATATATAAATTTCTTATAGCCTACTGTTACTATTATTAGCAACTTATACTATAGGGGTATTACAATTTAACTGGCTATACACATATTTACAGCTTAATACTAGGGTATAGGTAGGGGAGGAATTCAATAAGTTGGGGAAGAAACACAAGGCGTATGGTTGGGGAAAGTAATTAGATGGTTCTATTGGCCAAGTCGGTTGGGTGGAAGTTGCGATGAAGTCTATGCTTAACCTCACATAAAAATATACCCTCAGTTTTTTTATGCTAAAATCTAAAGTATTTACCTAAAGGGACAATGGCTTGGTATTCTGAATAGCTAATAGTTAGGGCTAAAATTGTTGCCTTTGGCATTTTTCCCTTTGTTTAATACATAAAAAGATATAAACACAAGTTTATAACATCATAATTATGGCCTTTCTTATGTTATAACTTGTGCCACTGTTACTAACATTAACATAACATTAACAGAGGGCTAACAGCGCACTTAACAGTGCAGTGTTTATTCAGCTATTTCTCATTTACTTATGCTGTTGCTCTTTGCTCCCAGATCTCTGCAGCTGAGCGAACGTTCGCCCAATCGTGGACACAAATCTGTGGTCTGTGTGGGAGGCGCCGCACCGCAGCAGCAACAACAACAGCAGCAGCAACAGTTGCATTATCATGCCAGTTCTCTGCGTGGCAGCAAGATGTTGCCCAGTTCGAATGGAGGCGGGAACAGCTCGACGCGTCTAAGGCAGAGCGATGTGGACAAGGCGTGCTCCTTTGACTTTGACTACAACAACTACAATCGCAGCGGAGCTGGGGGAGTGGGTGGTGGTGGTGGTGGTAATAATCCAACGCGCTCTGCTCACACCAGCGCTGGAAGCGGCGCCGACAGCGGCAGCAATCAGAATCTGCGTTTGGACTTTGATAAGAGTCGCTCCTTCGACGATGACTATCGTGAGGCATTGCTGAATAACAATGGTGGAGTAGGAGCTGGGTCGGGGGGACGTTACCTGCAGCCGGGCAACGACTCAGTGGCCAGCTCTGGCTCCACTTCACGCCTGCGTCAGTCCACCTCACCCGTGGTGGAACGCAACACCACACGCTCGCCACAGTCCTCCGGCTCCAGTTCCAACAATCTGCACCTGCCCTCGCGTCGCACCAACAGTCCGCAGAGCCAGAGCTATGGCACGCGCCTCTGTGACCACGAGCTCACCTACGAGATGCTGCGCAAGTCGCCCATCATGAACTTCCGACGGGGAGACAGCGACTACGAGCTGCCCGTACAGCTGCGCAACCGGGAGACCATCAACTCCGGCGGCAACAGTGAACTGAACTTCATGAGCAACGAGACGCGCATCTATGAGCATCCGACCACAGTGATGAAGCCACAGCGAGCGGCGTCGCGAGAGGAGCATCTGTATAGGCAGACGGCGGGACCACCGCCACGCAGCAGCAGGTATTAGGACTATCGATAACTACAGCTGTCGATAACAATCGATAACTCCTTCGACTAACAGCCAACTATCGATAACTGCTAAACTAACGCTACTTGCCAACTATCGATAACTGCTAAATTAACACTTCTTCTGGCTGCCGATAACAGCAATCGATCATTGATAACAACTGGGCGACTAACATTTGCCAATTATCGATAACCGCTAAACTAACATTCCGTTAACCCGCACCAAGACCCACTGTACACGGGTCGCCTCTATCCACAGATTCTAAAGCTAACACTAACCTGACCAGCGTTCGATATATTATTTGATAAACGATTAAAAGACTGCTTAACCACGCACTAACTTATAGATACTCATTTAACTATGCTAAATATGCTAAAAAGAAGAAATAAAACATATAAATTAACCCCCACAAATGGTAGTAGAAGCACAACGATATCGATATCGATAACGATAACGATAACAGATAACGGCTTCACCTTGAGCAAACATAAGCAACTTCGTGTTCTTTTTGCAGTCCCAAAAACTGTCGCAAAACCCTCGACGCTTGCGATTATTGGCCACGGTGTCAGGCGTGCAGCAACAACAGCAGCAGCAACAGCAACTTGCAACACTCTGCCTCTGCCCCAGCTGCAGCAGCAATCGAGAAGCAGCCGACGCATGTATCTACAGTGGCCGTAAATGTGAATGTCATTAAATTGGACATGTGTCAGGATACACCAGCAGCAGCAGCAGCAACAGCAGCAGCAGCAACAACAGCAACAGTTGCTCCCTCCCAGTGGACATTGCTGTGCAGCGGCGAGGCAACAGCAGCTGCTGTGCCGGCCAAGGCAACAGCCGTTATACGTCCACGGGTCATACCGTTAGCTGCCAGCTCGCTAGTATTGCTGGGAGATTGCGAGCTAGTTGCTCGTGCCACAGCAACAGCAACAACAGCAACTGAGCAGCAGCAAACGGAAATTTGCTCAAGGTGAGTTTGACAGCTGCGACAAAAGGATATTATTTAGCTATATTTATATTTCATTACATTCCCCATTTTATGTCTGTATTTGCGTTGTGTTTGTGTTTGCATTCATATTCATGTGACAGCGCCGAAAACAATCTGAAAACAGCGACAGCGACAGACGCCCCTCCTCCACTCCACTCCTCCTCCGAGCCAGCAAATCAGCAAGGCCAACAGCCGACGGCGGTAACTGGCAATAAACGGCAACTTGACGCCATATTGACAGAGGCAAACGGCAACGCTGCCACAGACCGGAAGCAGCGGCAACGCAGCCATTCGCTGCCCAGCCGTAGCACAACAGCAACAGCAGCATCAACAACGGCAGCAGCAGCAGCAACTGAGCAGCTGCTAACGAGCCCAAATGTTGTGGGGTAAGTGTAATATGGCCATACTATACTATACTATAACAACAGCTACACTATGCTGCATGGCATAAGATTGTTTCAAGGCAAAAAGCGCTTAAAAATTTTATAGTAGCTGCAGCATAAAACTTGCGCTTTCGCTCTCTTTATTACACAAATGGTATTAAAGCTAGCCAGCAAATACTGAGAATATATTCCAAAGTAAAGACAGAAATAGTAAATAGTAAATAATATTAAGTAAAATATTAAACAAGCCATTTACAAACCTATATACAGCAGTACATAGAGTTGACCATATCAATTGAGAAATAGTTTTGAGCTAAGCAAACGAGGGTTAAGAGTTTGAGTGATGGAAAAGTACTACTAATTATGAAGATACAACTAAAAAAATATTACAAAAATTCTTACGTTTTCTACCAATATTACACATTCATAAAATTAGGTTTCTTTTGAAAAGTATTCTTTTGAAAATTATAATAAAAATATAAATTGAAATTGAATTTGAGTAGTATAAAAACTTGTGCTAAAAATACTCCTCAAGTTGCTGGAAATATTAGACAAATGTATACTAAATTCTTACACATTCACAGAATAGAATACAGTTGCAAATATTTTAAAGTTATAACTACTGATAAAAATTATAAAATATTATACAGCGAATTAGCAATCTACCAATATAATATATGGACTATATACTATACTATACTAAACTCTCTACTATACTTTAAAGACTTTTTTCTAGTATATAAACAGGAGTTATAGATGTGAGCAGTAAGCTTAAGAAGTACTACATATACTACTAAATATAGTAGAAAAGTAGTATCAAATTCCTGCATACTCTTTAAATACTCTATACTATACTATACTCTAACAAACTGAATAATATCTTTGAAAACTAGCTGAGAAAACTTCATAAATTGTCAACACTCCGTGCTACACATGTCAGCAGTGCAGCAACTCTAAGAGCACTCTCTTACCACAGTATCTTTGGCAAATACGCTGCACATACTTTGATAGTAAAAGAGGAAATTAGCATAATATAGTTCTTAACTATACCATAATTCATGCGAAAGAAGTAGCAGTGGCTCTTAGGACTCCTTTTAGCATCTTAAGCATCAAAGTTTGCCATTCTTTTGGAAAAATTGACAGCGCAAACTTTGAGAAAATGCAGTGCATTAAAAGATTTATGCCAAGTTTATAAGAATAGTCGTTAAATACTAACCTGACTGGCTTAAAGTGTCAGGGGCAGGCTGGCGGGTTGGCGGGTTGGCTTGGGTTATTAAAACAATGCGCCTAAAAGAGGGCAGCAAATACTTGTATTATAATTTCCTCTGGGCTCAGTTGACACTGTATGCAGTGCAATTTTTAGTTGGACAGTGGAATGGGTGGAGGGGGGAGTGGGGAGGCAGCTGTCGGGCAAGGACTTAAGGGCTATACGTCAATGTGTAACGTGAGCATGGGAAGGGGGAGTGGAAGCCATCGGCATACCCTTGTCAAAAGGTATTGAGGCATTTAAAATGACTGTCACTTAATCGTTAGTAGCCCGTGGAGTATTGTAATATTATAGAAAAATACGTCTCGGTGTAGGAACCTCAGCTGGACGGCTCCGACGGCTTCGACGGCTCCGACAGCTCAGCTGGCGACCGTGGTAGATTGACGTATAATCAATAATATTCCATTGAATTAGATTTATGTCTTTTGTTACATTCGTAACATGCACTTGACCCAACGACGACTGGTCGGTCATTAAAAGGCAAGCAGGAAGACCGATGAAAGCCTTCAAGACGTCGCTGACATGAGATTTTTCCAAGAGTACGCAATACACAAAAGGTCAGTGGAGCCTGTTTGTTTATCCGCCTCGAGTCGAGTCGAGTCGAGTTGAGTTCAGTGACCCAGTACTCTGCTCGGCTGCACTTTAAACACATCTTTAGAAAGATATACACCTCAGGCAGTTGGCCATTATTTCTATTCATGCTCCTCACTCAGCTGGAGACTGCATGAGACAGTCATAAATAAATTATGACCCTCTTTTGTTCTTACGTCGGCAGCAGTAAAAAACGCAAATAAAGACGGACTATATAAAACGGAAACTGTCTTGTGCCTGGAGAACATTTGATGGCGCTACCTTTTATCAGGACACAATCAGTCAGTGGGTCAGCAGTGTACACGTGCTTCAGACATTAAAATTACGAAAAGTTTCAACCAAAAGTATGTGCACACACACAGAAACTGAGTCTTCGGAATAAATCATGACCGAAAATTGTATTCCACCTGGAAAACACTTCAATTTTGTCCAATAGTTGGCAAACTCATGCTCCATTGAATTATTGAGCCCACCCCACTCATTGTGCCCAACTTATACAAATTTCCCGCCCATTGTTTTCGAACTGCCCTTGCAGCAGCATACACAAATTGCTTGCATACTTTTATGCTGCGCCCGAAAATGCACCCGCTGCGCATTTTTTCCCCTCAACTCACTGCGCATGTCCGAAATGCAATCAAACAGCAACAGTCCTCACATATATATGTACTTACTATATTATACATATTTATTCTGCGCTCCTTTGCGGTTACACCAACCATATGATGTAACAATTTGAATTTACAACTGTCGTTTCGCTTTGCTTTTTCGATATGTGCAGCCGATGACACTAACAGCGCGTTAACATGCCGTTTTGAGTCAACAGTGCCATTTTGAGTCATATTTAAACAATAGGACTACAATGCAATAAAACCGTAGTTTTTATAACATCAAATTCTCAAATATAAATTTACATTTAAATTGTCGACCATGGCGCACTCAGTTAATTAACAGCGAAAGAAGAAATTAAAATTGTAATCCAGAAAAGGCGCGGTGCGATCACACATATGTATCTCCAAGCCGAAGGGACCCATGCAGTTGTTGTTGCTCGCGCCAAAATGTAAACTAAGCAAGTTACATCTTAGAACGAACAGAATGTTTGAAAAGCAGCGCAAAACTGCTGAGCAAATAATAAGAAAAATCAAAAATTGGCGTGTGATTATTATGTACTGCTGAAAATCAACTTTACCTTAAGCCAATTCACGGAAAAAGTCAATTTAAAAAAAGCACATCGCGCCAAAACAAAATAAAAGCGCCAATTTTGGCGCAAAAACGCCAAGTGTGGCAACAGTGACTGTGGCCAGCAGCGAGCTATCGGACTCCGATTAACATTTGTTGTTGTTTTGCTCAGTCGAACACAAGCGACGCGTCGGTTTGCGCGTGAATTAGAAAAAAGGAAAAGTCAATTTGAAAAGTATTGTGCCTGTAAAATCACTGAATAAAGCCAAATTAAATCAATTGCATATCAAATATAAGCGTACATATTGACAACTATACCCACCAACAACATTTTAAATAGCGAATAACGCAACCAGGAATCTGTGTCAATTAATCTTATTCAAGTCAAGTGCAGCAGCAGTCCCTCGCCGGTGCCCAATCGTGTGTGTGTGTGTGTGCGCGCGCGTATGTATGTGTGTGGGTGGGCTGAGAATTGTGTGAGCGTGTGTGAGTGTGTGCGTGTTGGCGGCATTCTGCCAAAAGCAAAAATATACAGATGTGTGTTATAAACAAAGCGAGAAAAGCGCAATTAAATGAAATTCGCAGGGCATTAAGCGAAAATCAATAACAACTAATATACAAAAGCAAATAGAGAGCAAACAATAGCATTCTAGCCCCCAATATATACTATAATTTTGCAAAAATGTCTACAACAACAATAAGTGTGCCACAGCCAGCGGCAGCCGATGAATTCCACGTCGTGTGCATTTTGGGCGTGAAGGATAGCGATGGCACGACGACGCCGACGACGACGACGACGCTGGCCCCTCCGCTCGTGCCCGCCGCCACGGATAGTGGGCGTGCTTCGGCAAATGAATTTGATAATGCCAGCGAGGATGCTGCTGCTAGCTCTGCTGGCGTCGCTGCCAGCGTCGCAGTGCAATTAAAGCAAGAGGCGCCTGCTGCTGCTGCTTCTTCTTCGCAAACAAAATGGTATTTGAATCCTAGCGACGAAAATGTAACAACAACAACACTGTGTGCGGACAATAATATAACGGTAACAACTGCAGCGCCAGCTAGCGACATGTAAGTGAAGCTAATTAGCTGAAAGTGTTTCAGAGATAAGAAAAGTGTTGTCAGCTGTGTGTGTTTAGGATCTGAGCTAAATTCAAATTGAGGTTAGGGTAAAGCATCGTTAAATTAAAATTTAAAGTAAAATTTAAAGTGAGTCGCATTTTACTTGAATTTATTGATTTTTGCTCTTTAAAATGCGCTCAAGTAGACCAAAATTGATATGATTAAGCTCTTCCGCTTGGCTGCGGATATATCTGATGATTATATTCAAGCCGAGTATACATTTCCGGCTGCACCTGCCACTTGCCACAGTTGCAAACATTTCGCAATTTGTGCGACTCACATGGAAGGGTCAATCCTCACACACACACACACACACACATCTCTCCCTCTGCTTGGCTGTTGTTGTGTGTCCACTTCACCACAAATGTTGGCAATTTTCCACACCATTGATGTTGTTATCCACCTTTTGCTCCCCTCCCCCTCCTGCTCATTCGTTTGATCTGCGCTTGTTTACGTGTATTTTGCCTTTTGTTCTTGCCACAAAACTTTTCGAACAGAGCTCTCTCTCGCTCTCTCTGTGTGTCTTTTCTGCCTTCCGCCAGCTGCTGTTTATTTGTCCTTTTTTGTTTATTTATCGATTTAATCGAGCGTGCATAATTACGCGTTGACTTCGTGACCTCTCAACAGGTCTCGCTCCCCCCCTCCCCACTCCCCACTCTAGTCATTTTCTCTCCCTGCTTTGCTTTTGCTTCTTTGATTATTTATGATTGTCAATTTTTTATTTGCCATTTTAGACGAGACATTGATTTGTTGCCCATGCACAGACAATGGCAGAAATTGTCCTGCTCTTCCTCTTCCTCTTCCCCTGCCTCTGCCCTTGCACTTGTCAGTTCAAACGTCGTTCAGGCAAACGTCGTAAATCAGTTGCAAATTCTTCTATGTGGCTTTTATTAAAATCTTTTCATTTATTCGCTCTGCTCTCTGTCTCTCCGTGTATCTCACTACATTCCCTACTTTCGTATCTATCTCGCAGCGTATATATTTATAGCTGTACATGCGACATTTTCATTTGCTCCCTTGTTTTATTTTCGTCGACAACATTTCAAATGTCTCTTATGAATTTCGAAGATTTATGTAGAGCGTCAGCTGTGCGAAACGCTTCGAAAAGCGCTAAAATAGGTGCAATGCCTGAATGACAAGCGTCGATAATACTATCGCGAGAGGAGAGTGCAGGGAATAGTTGGAAAAGTATCTATCATTGAGCTGACTATTTATGTTTGATTTGTCAGGTCTTGCTATCAGTTGAGTACAGTTTGTGCTGACTAGAATCAGTATAGTAATAGCTTCATATTACAGACTATCGATTAGCTAAGACTACCCATTCTTTAGACCTACAGCAGAGTTGTGATTTCAGTCATTAGCTGGCAGCTTAAAGACACTTTCAATAGATACTTATTGTATGTAGTTAAAGGCTTACTAAGTGGACTATGTTACAGACTACTATATAGCATCAAAGACTGCTATTCTGTAGACCTGCAGGAGAGTTGTGAATTCAGTCATTAGCTGGGAATAGATACTTTCAATAGATAGATAAAGGCTCACTAAGATGACCAGGTTACAGACTATATAGCATCAAATTCTCATGATTTGTTTACTCTAAAAACTGCGAATTTTTCCATCAATGAGCTGCGACTGCCACCCTAGTTTCAATAGATACTTCTTGTATGAAGTTAAAGGCTTACTTTGTTGACTTAGCTACAGACTATATACTATCAAATTCTCATGATTTATTTTCTCCAGATGCTAAGAGCTCCTTTCATTGATGAGCTGAGAATGTCAAGCTACTTCCAATAGCTACTTTTCAGGCAAATATACTTTTATCAACATTGTTTTCCACTCTTCGATAGGCCAGCAGTACTCTTCATATTGGCATAAACAAACATTCATAAATAAACATTAAAATGCAAACATAAACTGTCAAAGGTCTCTCAGACAAACGTTGCTTTACGGACTGTTGAAAGACACAATTTGTGGCCTCAGTTTGCTGTACGATATTTCTGCTTGCACTCGCATCTTTTGGCAGTTATTCATTAGGAACCCTGGCGTCATTCATGCCACATCACAAAAAGCAGTTGACATTTTGAGTTAATTTTTTTTGTGGCTTGGAGAGATGGGGAAACGAGCGCAGACATGAGGCAGCACATAACTCCATCTATGGACAAGGCCTGTCGACCGCAAATCAATGGAATGGACCACAGCTAAAGGAGCTGAAGCTGGAGCTGCGTCTCTGGCGACTGTAATTAGTGGAAAACTTTTACTTTTCATTAAAAACTTATGCAATGGCGTAGGACATAAATGGGAAAACTACTCGAGAGCGATGGGAGTTGGGGCAGAGTTATACATATTTATGGCGTCTGATTGCATAATGTGGGCGAACAACTTGTGACAAATACCTGCAACTATAATCAGGGCACACAGTCTTCTTCTTTCGACATTTCGTTTCAATTATACAGAATGCTAAAGTTGATGACACGCTTTAGGCAGACACTGATAAAAAACGCCGATGACGACGACACCTTTGGCTCAGCCCTTGCATTGGCAGTTATCAGCCATGTTCGACTGCGACGTGACTTGTTAGTTTAGCGTGAGTGTGCTGTGTATCTGTCAGATACTTTTGGGGTACAGACAACAAATATGATATTGTGACGAAACTCTGTGGCTTTATCTGTTGCTTCTAATTGCCTGATAAGCGGCAGAGGCAAAGGGGTTTTACTTAGTAAATAAATTTGATTATATATTTCAACACTTGGTTATCTATCATCTAGATAAACGCAGCTAGCGCCAAAGGCGAAGAGGTTGTATTTCAACACGCTTTATCTATCATCTGCAACCACTGTGTAGATAATGTTTGTATCTATATGAACTCCGCTTGCCATTTCCTATGTGGAAACGACACTGGCCTGACAGATTTGTAGTTATGCCTCGGCGTAATTGTCTGTGAGGCTCTAATCAGTGTTTCCTGTTCATACCCTGTACTCGCCTCGCCTCGCCACATTGTGTGTAGTGGTGTATAGTTAATGCGTGTGTGTCATCCTATAATTTTCTCGTTACTCGCAGTGATATTATGGCGTGCTGTGTTACCACATGTAATCCAATGTGTAATCGAGCCAAACCTGACTGCCACTCAGCCTTTGCTATTGCTTCAGCTTCAGCTTCAGTCTCGCTAACAATCCTGTCTTTCTCTCCAGCTCTATCTCTATATCACACTCTCTGTTTATGTCGTTAATTGCAGTTATTGCACTTATTGCTAAATTAGCTGATGGACCAAGTCTTTGCCAAGCTCTCGACTCAAGTGGCTGACTTAGGTGTTGCCTGTCTGGCCTGTCTTAGCTAATACCCTGTAGACATTTCATCAATTTTAATGGAATCACAGCAATGAGAGTAGCTAAAGGTGCTTATAGCTGTTCCAGTATTATTTATGTGTAAAAGATACAAAAGTATCTACAAGATACAAAAGTATCTATAAGATACAAAAGTATCTTTTGTCATATTTTATATGTATTTATGAGATATATGCTTCCCTTTGCACATTTCTCATATCTACGCAGTTTTAATGGTAAACTCACAGTTGCAAATGTATCTTTAAGTACTTGCGAATGGAATGTAGAGCATTGCAGCATAGGGTATCTCTCAGTCTGCATTTAGCACACCTTTCATACACGCTAATGTCTCTGTTGCAGGTTGTGGCATGCCACATTCGAGTCGAGAATGCAATTTTTCTCATCGATTTTTTGTCGTCATTTCTTTCCGTTGCGCTTTTCGCATCGTTTGACGCTTTCTTCGACGCTGTGGAAATTTATCGTTTATTATAATAACTGTAACGTTTCAGAAAACTGTGTCACAGCATACATACATGTATGAAAGGTCAAAACAGTTTTTATTGAGAGAAACGAATTTGGTCTAAAGACTGTGGCCTGGTGTGGTGTGGTGGGGAAAGAAAGCAGCACAGCTGCTGCTCGAGTTATTTCTTTATTGTTGCCCGAAAAGTGCATCTTGAGATCAGCATAGTTCAAAGTTGAATCTGAAACTTGTGCCGTAACGGCTATGCGCGCCTGAGAAACTTGTCACAATTGAGAATGCAATGGGAAAGTTCTCTACAGACAGCTGTCAGTTATGCGAGTGCTGCATGCAGCATGCAGCATGTGGCACGCTGTGTGGCCAAAAAAACAGAGACGTAGAACTTGAGCTTCTGACGTCTTGATGCATTCCTAATGAGTGTGAGACTGGAATGGTTCTGAGACAGAGCCAAAATATTTAGGTTAATGGAGATGCAACGCAGCCAAGGAGAGAGATGAGAGTGGGGAATGGGAGAGAGACTGGTGGCTGTCTCAGAACACTCGCTGAGAAAGTGACGTAAGGCAGCAGCAGAGGCAAAGGTAGTTAATTAGTTACCTGCTGCCTGTCTGGCATGTCATTAATCTCTCACAGCTCGCAGCATGTTGACAATATTTGCTCATTATAACTTTATGTCAACTGATCATTGAAATCAAAAGCCCACACTGAGGCATAGTATCTACAGTACACACAAATCCACAGGCAAAGACAAACCCCATCAATTTCAGTCGTCAGAAAGTTTTGTGTTTTCGGTTTGTAATTAGTTTTTGGCGTCGCTTTTCGTTTTGTTTTTTGGCAAATTAAACGGAAATGAAACTGAAATCAGTCGAATAATAATGGCAAATGGAGGCAGCTAGACAATGGCCTCATCTCAGCTGTTTTACTTAGATGTTTCAGTCATTAATGTAATTATTTATATTAACTGAAATTGCAGAGAAACTGCTAGCCAGCTTTAATGGCTTCATCAGCAGATATCTCTCTCTGAGTCCCTCCCGCTCAGCATTCTCTGCCTCAGACATGCAACTGGTTTCGATTGGCATCGCATTTCTCGTTTGTTTCTCAGCTGTTCTCCATTCTCTCCACATGTTTGCCTGTAACTCAACTCTGCTGTTTATCTCGCCTTATTCTTTTTGGCATACTTTAGCATTGAGTCGACGCTGCTTCCGTATTTGGTAAATGCTTTAGTTTAGCAATTTGCTTAAACAACACTCTGAGCTCTATTAAGCAATTAAATCATCAGTGACTTTTGTGTCCAGCTAGAAGCCTGTTGAAACGACTCCATTAACATTCCATTCCATCTGGCATTTCTTACGAATTTGCATAATCAGCTTTTGTTTGTGCCTCTGCCTCTGCCTCTGTTTTGCTTTGCATCTTTATTTCTTACAGCTAATTAACAATGTTCGAGCCGAGCTTTCGGCACTTTCGCTTTCAACTCGCTCGACTGCAGTTTGTGCACTTCTCGAATTCCGTAGTAGTTTTTCTCTCTCTGCACTGATGAGCCGTAACTGAAGCCATTTGGCCAGTGCTTATGGGGAAATCGCCTGACTTAGGCTTTTCGCTCGATGAATCAGTGTTGAGTCTAGCTTCAGTTGCGAGTTGCTAAAAACTGCAACGATTAGAGCAGTCTTAACAACGGCACTCATTACATCCATAGTTAAAGCTTTATGCCTGCTGTAACAGCTGTATTTATTTGTAATTTTTCAGCGTCATTCATCGAAAATGTGGCTAGAAATGCAAGCTAGAAATCTAGATCAAGAAATGTGCCTAATCTCTTATTTGTATCTATCATTTCACACTCTCTTTACCGGTGTATATTATGCCTAAAAAGTATCTTTGCTACGCTTGCTTATCAACTATCTTCAGCTAAGACTAGTAGCTAACATAATCAGATAAATTGTTATTTTAGTAAGTCAATCTTCAGGCTTCAGTTGAATTGGCCCCGATTAGTTATAGTTTTGCTACGCTAATCTGAAATATCAGTTTTTATAGTAAACTGACTGCTGTAAATGTATCTGCAAGATGCAAAAGTATCTTTATGTACTTACCAATGGAATATAGAGCATTGCAGCATGCAATAGGGTATCTCTTAGTCTTAGTCTTAGTCAGATAAATTGTTGTTTTAGTGAGTCAATCTTCAGGCTTTAGTATCTACTACTTTCAGCCTATCTAACTGCATCTTCCAAGTCCCAGCTCTCTCTTCTGCATATGCTCTACAAAATTATCTATACTCATTAATGTATCTTTAGCCCTCTAGCAGTTGAATTTGCCCCGATTAGTTATAGCTTTGCCATGCTTAATCTGAAATATCCATGGAGTAAACAAAACTTTAATATCAATAGCTGGAACCGATAGTCACAGAATCGATTCGTCAGCGTTTCGCATGCTCCAATGTCAAACGGAACTCTCTCACACTGCAGTCGGGAGCGGAGCTGTGAAGTAAACAAATGATTCCTGATGCTGATGCATGTATATGTCACGTGTGTTTAGCCAGATGCACACAACGCTTCAAAGAGCCTCAGAGTGAGTTGTCTGCGCTTGCCGCAAACAAACAAATCAGATGCAGATGCAGATGCAGATGGAGATGCCGATGCCGATGCAGATTGCTCCAAAAGCAGAAAAACATGTTGCTCAATAGACAGTTTGAGTCGGAGACGGGGAAGAGCAACTGTTGCCTAGAAGTTTATTTATCATGGACTAGACACGCCTCAACCTTAGACCTGCCCGTCTTTGTGTTTGTTATCTACAAATTTGTATCTGTGTACTGAACATGGGCTGGGGCAGGGGGTACAGGGACGGGCGGACAGTTTCTTACGCATGCGTAATATATTATCCCAAAAAAGAAAGAAAACTGAAAAACTTGTCGGCTTTCTTACCTCACTAGCAAACACCTCAAATATATGTACAACATACAGACGGGCAGACAGTTCATTACTCTTGCCAGTGTCGTAAGCCCACTGCCATCTATTTTGAATCTGTTTATATAAATTAGATGCGTGTGTGTGAGTGTGTGTGTGTGTGCTTTGGACCCAGGTGAATGCACTTAGAATCACAGCTGAAAATGAGCTATGGCTCGCACATAAAATTCATAAATTTTCATGTGTTTATTATACTAAACATTCGCCTTATCTCCGCTTACATAAAACCCCAAGCTCACTTGACCTTAACATTCGCAATCAGCTTAGCTCTGGGCGGCGAGCACTATCAGGCTGAGTGTGGTTCGAAAAAAGGGGTATATATGGCGATGGAAGGACAGTATGCGATTCAGAACATTCTATGTGCTTGTAGCTAATGTTTGACGGGGCAGATCTCTGGTGTTATCAGAGATAGTTTTTTGAAAATTGAGCAGTGTCTTGGTAACTAATTAAAATATATGAAATTAAATATAAGCTTGGACTGACTTATTTCATTTTCTTATAAATCAATGTAAATGTACATCTCTGGTGTTATAAGAGATAGACTTTTGAAAATTGAGCTGTGGCTGGCTAACTAAGTTAAGAACAGAATATTAAATATAAGCTTGGGCTGACTTATTTCATTTTCTTATAAATCAATCTAAGTGTAGATCTCTGGTGTTATCAGAGATAGACTTTTGAAATTTGAGCTGTGGCTTGGTAACTAAGTTAAATACATGAAATTAAATATAAGCTTGGGGTGACTTATTTCATTTTCCTATAAATCAATGTAAATGTAGATCTCTGGTGTTATCAGAGGTAGACTTTTGAAAATTGAGCAGTATCTTGGTAACTAAGTTAAAAGCATGAAATTAAATATAAGCTTGGGCTGAGTTATTTCATTTTCTTATAAATCAATTTAAACGCTACAGAAGCCACAATTTGTAAGCTATACATACTAAATTTGAGTTACAGCTGCCTTAAGACTCTAACAAGCTATGCTTAAAATGTAATTCAACTCATTTAACAGATACAGAAATTATAAACCAAATTCTGAACTGCCTACAGGGTATCTGCTGGTCGTAGTAGCTGTGTGGGATTAAGCCCACATGTTTTCCTCTTGGTAATTAAATGAAAATACGAGTACGGTCACAAAGCTGCTGTCTGTCCCCCACTCCCTCCACTGTTTCTGCTCCACGCACAACTTATCTCTTGGTAGTTCATGTCAAACGATGAGACATAAACCCCAAAAATAAAATACTCAACTTGATTCTATATAACTAGCTTCTTCTTTTTAGTGCAGGGAAAACTAGTTTAATTAAAACTTTAATTAATTTAATGGTTGGTCAAACTCGTGAGTGCTGCTCATATGAGCGAGTTGCCACAGTCTTTGACTTTTATTGTGCCATTGCATAATTTATGAGGTGCAAAAAGGGAAATGTATTCAATTGTCAGACAATTTCCACTTTCCTTGTTTGTGGCTAACCCGAAATGTGTGTTAATTGTTATGTAACTCCCCCACTCGAGTTACTGCCATATGAGCAGCTATATAGGAATGCAATTCAATATTGAACACGACATTATATACAATCATATTTATACATATGTTTGTCAACACACTCACTTCACTCGCTGTGCACTCGTTCATTCAGACACACTCACACTCACCCACTGCATTCATACTTCCTCGATTAGTCAGACACGTTTAATAGCCCTGAGCCCAAACAGACTGCAGACCGGCATCTAAATGCGTTAATAAGCTCCATTTACACAAGTGAAAATCAATTAGGAAAGCCATATGCAGATGCCAACTGTTTGAGTCAACAAATTATATAAACCAACTCTAATTACAGCAACTAAATGCAGTTGGTATGACGAATTGTGTGAGGTATTTGGTTAGCTTATGAAAATGTTGATAGAAGGGGATGACTAAAGAAAAGGGGAGGAGAAACTTGACAGAAGTCTTCTGTATACATATCTGGAATTGAGAGGAGAGAGTTCATTTGTCATAGTCTAAATTATGAAGCCTAATAAACTCCCAAATATTCTATATTAAAGACTATATTAAAGACTAAAACATATTTGAGCATTTGTTAGTTTAAACATACATTATTATTAATTATATTTATAAACACCGAATTCTAGGCGTAATATTGATGAAGCGTAAATCGGAACACAGTTAAAATGAAAGCTAATTTGTAGAATATAGACAAAAGGAAGATCAAGAGTCAATTGATAGTTTTCAGTGCCAGAAACAGAACAGAAAATATGTAAAAATACTTTAGAGAAAGGTAAATCTTTAAAATATTTGAGCATTTGTTACTTTTGGCCATACATTATTATCCTAATTTTATAATATCAGAATTCTAGGCGTAATATCGGTGAAGCGTAAATCGGAACACAACTGAAATGAAAGCAAATTTGTAGAATGAAGACAAAAGGAAGACCAAAAGTCTATTGATTGTTTTCAGTGTCAGAAACAGAACACACAATACTTGAAAATATTTTAGAAAAATTGAAATTCTACAAATATTGAGAAATCAAAAGCCAGAACAGCCTGGCAAGCCAAGAGAGAAGTAGAAATACAGACCATGTGAGTGCAAGTATATTATAATCAGAAGGCATGAAATCACATGAAATATTTCACTTTGCAGAACCTTACAATAGAGCAGAATTTTTGCCACAAAATAATGAGTACTAAAACTGAGAAGAAATTGCTTGCCGAATGCGTAAGCAAATCGCAAGAAAGCATAAAAAATTCAAACAAAGGAAATTGAAATACAAAAAATGAAATCGCACACTCAGTAGATGCGTAATATATAATTTAGCTGGCAAAAAATGGAATGCCATATAACTAAACTCTATGCTTGGAATTTCTCTGCGCTCTCTGATAAGAAAAAGTGTTGATAAAAAGCATAAAAAACTACGCAGAAATGAAGCAGGGAAGAAGCAGAAGAATGAAGCAGAGTGTTGATTGTGATTTAGTCAACTTCCATTAGTGTATGACATAATAATAACAAGCTATAAAGTTACACATTGTCTGTGGGTGTGTACGTGTGTGTGTGTGTGTGTGTGTGTAATGCGAGCATCCTGCATTGTTGTAGTTGTGTTGTAGTTGTAGTTGTTGGCCAGGGGAAGTTCAACAGACTCATCATCAGTTTTTCATAAATTTTTCCCGGAAAAAGACACAGCGTGTGCGGTGCATTTAATTACAATTGAGGCGAAAGAAAAGACATGAAAGAAAAGCAGTAAATGACGACGAAGAAGAAGAAGAGGCGTGGCAGTGGCAAGACAGAAAGAAAGAAGAAAATGCAATGCAATGAGAGAAAACTATGCCATAGTCCGCTTTGGGCTAAGCAATTTCTTTTGTCTTTATTTCAAGTGTGTGTCCCCCGCCCCCCTCTGCCTACCCCTACCCCTCGCCACTGCCCTGCTTGTGCTTTTTGAGGTCTTGCATGTCGCTTGTGCATTCAATTAATTATGAATTCGTGTGGTGCTAGCGATAGGCCCACTCTCCACTCCCCATTCCCCACCCTCAGCCTCAGTCTCAGTCTTAGCCTCAGCCTGGCTTCATTACAATCATTATGCATTCAAAATACGTTACCAAAACTCAGTTCAACTCAACTCTGCTCGTCATCATGTGGCAACAATGAGGTATGAGGCATGTGGCATGTTCTAAGCTCAACTGCTAGACTTTGTTGCTGCCTCTGCCTCGGCCTCTGCCTCGGCCTGTGCTGTGGCGCCTGTGGGCGTCTCTTGGCCTCTTTGGTCTTGCCGCAGATGGCGACAAGTTAACAACGGCAACTGCTACAACTCTCTGCGTTCTGTGTGTGTCTTTGTTGTTATTTATAGTTTGGCAACGCATCATTCTTGCTATGCCATTGACGTTGCAACTGCGGTGGCAGCAGCAACAGCAAGACCAGCTGCAACTGCTGCCTAACATGTGGGCGCAGCAAGTGGAAGAAGCAGCAGCATCTGCTGATTGCAGATACGTCAGCAATTCCCCCAAAAGAGTATTACTGCTGTGGCTCCCACACACACACACACACACTCACACACACACGCAGTCCCCCTTTGCTTAATTCATTCATTAAATTTCGCTTCATTTCAACATGTGGCAGCAACAACAACTGCTTGCAACTGCTTCATCACATCGTGTCCTTCAGTTTTTGTGCGCTATGAATATGCAGTTATAAATGGCACACTCAAACACACACTCACACTCGTATTCGTATTCACATTGTGAATACATTGTATTCGTCTACATAACTCATTTGGCATAACTCTGTCTGATAATGGGAGTTAAAGTGCCCCGCCCCCACCGCCTTTATAACATCAAGTGCCTCTTCCAGCGCCCCCGCTGCACCCTCGCCTCTGCCTCTCCACTTTCAATTAATCAATGCCAATTAGGTTTTACATGTGGCAAGCGCACTCATACAGCGAGAGTTCGTGCTGTTTTCCTCGCATTTTCCCCGTTTTCCCGCAGCTCGTTCTCATGCCAAATTATCCTGTTTCTCACATACTTTTATTGTTGTTGCTGTGGCTGTTACTGTGGAACCTGACGAATGGCACAACGTCTGTCAAATGTCAATTTGTGTGGCTTAAATGGTTTTTAAATCTCCTACCACATGCTGACTAGGCAGCGGGGGTGTGGCAGTGGCAGTGGCAGTGTGTGTGTGCCACCTACATATGTAAAACATGCGCTGAATTTTCTTTAAAATATTTATAACGAAATGCTATGCAAATGAAGTGCAAAAGTTTTTGTGGCAAGATAAATAAGGAAACGACAGCAGAAAATGCGAAATTCTCTGGGCTTATTTTCTTTGCTTAATTCCCTTCGAAATAAAACGGAAAATGAAGCTGCAAATAATATTGGTCTTGCCTTAGTATTATTTATGCATTTATGCATTATTTATTTTCCTTTAAAATGCCTTAAAACGCTTTACAATATAATAGGATAACGAATTTGAACTTTATACAGCTGAAATTACAGCCCAGCAACAGTTGACTGTTAAGTTAACAGCGCGTAGCTAAGCTGACTGTAAAGTTAGCAAAGTGTAAGCAAGCTGACTGTAAAGCTAACAGCGCGTAGCTAAGCTAAGCTGACGACTTAACAGCACGCAGCTTTGCAGCATGTAAAGTTAACAGCGCCTGGCTGAGCTGCCCGTTGAGGAAAGCAAGCCTACTGTTGACAGTTAACAGCGAACAGCCCAGCTAACTATTGAGGTAACAGCGCATTGTTGAGCTGACTGTTGAGCTAACAGTGTATGCGTTATTTCAATGTTGAGTTAACAGCTCACATATTATTTAGCTGTTGAGCTAACAGCAGGCAGTTTCTGTAATGCAATTTCATTGCGTTTTAGCCGAGACACAATCCATTACCGCTTAGATTGCAAAACCGATTAAATATATAAATAGTCAAAGGTTTAATTAGACTGTTTAATATAGAATATTCATTGCAAATATTGATCTTATTACCAAGTGACAGTTTTGCTACAGTTTGACTATCAGCTGATCTTAATAGCATTTTTATAGCTTCAGCTGCTGCAGCTGGTAAACAAATCGAATACTTATAGTATACTAGAGGTATGTCTGTCTAGAGTTCGCACTGTAGTCATGCTGTCTATCAATTCTGCTGACTATTTACGTTTATTTCCTGTGCTTGCTTTTGTTTTTAATAAGCATTCTAATGCGCATTTTAGACGTAGGTTACACTGATAATACACACAAATTACAAGCAGTCAAAACGTGAGCATTTCGTACAATACTCTTGCTGTGCTGTAATATCGCAATATATGACACACTTTGTCATACATATATGACGCATATGGAACGTGTGCTAGAGCCAGAGTTTGCTGTTTATCTTATTACCAAGTTTAGTAGGAGAAAACTTTACATCAGGCAACTGTCTAGACACACTATACACACTCCTTTCGACAGCGCTGTTCAGTCATTTAGAACCGAGAGCCGAGTTATTCCGTTTCACTGCGCAGATTTACGTGTGAATCTGCAAAGATTTGCTTCAGTGCATGTGAAGAGAGATTGCTGCAAACTCTAGAGTTTTCTTATGCTAAATACCAAACGGTTCTTTAGTTTATGCTTTAACATAAATACCAATAGTTCTTATAGAGGAAATTCCAATTGAGCTATTACTTACTCTATTTGAGTTTTATTAGCTGTACTCCCTGCTAGACTCATTCTCTACTTATTCATTACAAATACCAAACTGTTTATGACTCTTTAGCTGGTTTTACTACAGTTTCCTTGTACTCTATACAAATTCTTAGCATTCTTCAATTCGTTTTTTATAAATTAC
Source organism: Liodrosophila aerea (assembly GCA_035045005.1). NCBI lineage: Eukaryota > Metazoa > Arthropoda > Insecta > Diptera > Drosophilidae > Liodrosophila > Liodrosophila aerea. The sequence continues at coordinate 922,725 of JAWNNL010000005.1, forward strand.
GTATTACAGTGCATATATAATGAGTGTGTCAGTAGTTGCTCAGCTGAGAATAATTTATACGTGTTTAACTAGTAATAAGTTTAGAGTTATTCTTTTCAATTGCTGAAGAGTTACACTGAGAGAAAGGAAAAACTATAGATTGGCCTTGAATGAAGATATTCTTATATCAGAAGTAGGCCAAGGTTAAAAACTCTAAAACTGAGAATAAAAATCTCATATTAAGCTCTTTTTTAACTACGAAATTCTTATTTCCAACGGGTATAAAATGAGGTTGAATCAGTCTTGAAAAGTGTCTTTTCCTGTCTTAGACTTAGTCTTAGAATGAGCTCAAAATATATAAATAAAAAACTTCTTTAAAGTAGATTTTCTACTCCAAGATATGTTGATTGTTTTCATCTGAAATTAAGACTCATAAAGACCGAACAAATCTCAATATTATGAGTATGATATGGTCATAATTTCGAGACCTTTACAACTCAGTTTTTTCTCAGTGTCATCTGTAGTTTTTTCATGAGTTTTCTTTAACTTTTCCTTAGATTTATCTGTCAACCTTAGTCGACACCTACTGCTCTGCCTTCAGCTGCTCATTTATTGATATTTATAGAGTTTTCTAGCGGAATTCCCAATTTTCTACTGGCTGCAGCCAATTACCCAACTAGCTGGAGTTCTTTTTAGAAAGGTCCGCCACGCTCAATTTGCTCAGTTTGCTAAACATTAATTTAACACAGCAAACACTTTGCTCTAATCAGCGTGGTGTGTGTGTGTGTGTGTGTGTGTGTGTGTGTAGGGTATTGCGTGTACTTCTTTTTAGGGATTAAGACATTTTAGTTACGCTCGCTACGTGTGGCTATCAGTGGGAGTAAAAAGTGGACCACACCGTGACCTATGACCTATGGTGGCCTATTCGCTACGCCCTGTAGTCTAAGCCGTATCCTGTGGCTATAGCAACAGGTATGATTGCACCTACCACGACTCGGTCCCATTGTCAGCCCTACCTGTCTGTCCTTCCGTCTGGCTGTCCCTTTGTCTGGCGGCCGCTTGAAACAACTGAAACCAGTTTGACATTCCACAGGCAGCAGAAAAAGAAGAAGAAAAGCAGCCAGTTTTTGCAAACTTGTCTCTGAGTCTCGGCCAACTCAACTCTGCTTATCAGCTGGGCTCCAACCTTGAGCTAATTGCCCTAGACTCGCTCTTGCCTTGGTTTATGCTGCTGATCTGTTTGCATATGCTTTTTTATACTGTAATCCCAGCAATTTCAACGCACATTTAGCATCAGACAAATCCCAAGATTTAAGCCAGATTCAACAGTAGTCCACGGCCAAGTTAGGCCGGATGGCGTCCGTGCCGCTTGAGTTCAGGTTCCGGAGTTTTTCCTCTTTACGCTTTGCTATTTACTCTTGACAAAAATAGACAACGCTCGTCTCGGGTCACAGTCTCTGCCACAGAGTGACTATGTGTGTGTGTGTGTGTGTGTGTGTGTGGCTTAAGTGCACATCCTGACTTCCGTTTCCCCTGCATTCTCTATTGGGGTCTGGCCCTCTCGAATGTTGTCAACTCCATTTGCAGGTGCTTATCAAATTTCAGCGTCAAAATGCATTTCCTTAAGAGTATGAGTAAGAGTTTGTGTGTAGTTTGTGTGTGTTACTGTGTGTGTGTTGCTTGTGGTTACTCAAGCAGCTATTTCCTTGTAGTCAGCTGTATGTGTGTATGTAGGTAAACATTTCTTCACTTTTACTAATATTTACATAATGGACACAAACACGATAGAAGCGCTACCTATTGCCTCACAATTTGCTGATAATCTAAGTGAAAGGTGATTGAATCAGAGTAGTTTTAAACTAGGTAGCATTACCCTTCTTATCAATCGTATCAATCATCTGAATCCGTCTCTTTTAATTCGTAGATCTCAGGATCTAGAAGAGCTAGGCTTACCAAAGTTAGAATGCACTAAGATGAAATCATCAGAATCAATCTTCTTACTTTGGCATCAATCAGCTATCAATCATCCGAATCCGTCTCTTTTAATTCGTAGATCTCAGCATCTAGAAGAGCTAGGCTTACTAAAGTTGGAATGCACTAAGATTACTATCATTAGAATCAATCTTCTTAATTTGGCATCAATTAGCTAACAATCAGCTGAATCTGTTCGTTTGAAAATTGTAGATCTCAGCATCTAAAAGACCTAGACTTACTAAAATTGGAATGTAGTTAAACAATAACATAATCTTCTGACTTTCCATCAATCAGCTATCAATGAACTCAATCTGTCCGTTTGAATTTGTAGATCTCAGCATCCAGAAGAGCTAGACTTACTAAAGTTGGAATATAGTTAAATTATAAAGACACATTTCAATTTTAGATTTATGTTTAAGAAAATGCCAAACTGTCATACAAATTTCCAACTTTAAGCCATGCAAAGTGCTGCCAATTATGCTACATAACGCTCAAAGAATTGCTGCCATGGAATACCCCAAATGCAAGCCTTCTACACAGGACTACTTGAGCAGAGTAACCACTTCCTTTGGCATAACGGCACGTGTTTCATGTGCTTACTAACCAAATGGAACTGATTTAACGACAAAATAAAATGCGACAACGACTGAGAGAGAGAAGGGGAGTACAGAAGTGAGAGAGAGGAAGAGCGTGGGGTAGTTAGAGTGCTGGAATGGCATGGATAAGAGGTGGGTAAGGCCATGGTATATTGGATATACTTTATGAGCATTGTTGCCACACGCTAGCACAAGGAAGTGCCACTAGAGGAGGGAGAGTGAGCGTGAGAGGGGAAGAGCGAGCGAGAAAGAGGGCAATATGCATAACTCAAATGTTAAGGGGGCAACAGAGAAACTGAAAACTGGTTTCTGCGGCATGCCACTGGCAGAGGCACAGAGGCAGATGTTCCTTGCCTTTCAGATAATTTCTCTCTCGCTTATCCTTGGCTGCAATTGAGCCACAATTCCAGGTTGAGTGCAACAGAAACAGCTGCCAGGATCAAGGAGAAGAAGAAGCAGAGAACCTGTCTCAAACGGAGAGATTGACAAGTCCTCCTCGTGTACAATCAGTGGGAATCAAAGGAATCATAAAGCAGCCAGCTGTCGCGAAACACAACAATAACAATAGTCACACACACAGTAATTCATTAGGCAGCTGTCACGAGTGTGTGTTGCCCCAGTCCTAGACCTCTCTACACACATTCAAATGCAACAACCCTCACTCGAGAGGAAAAACACTCAAAATCAGGCTCAGAGAGTAGAGAGAGAGCGTGGAGTGTGAGCTGCGGGTAGTTCCCTGGGGTTAAACCCGCATAGAAGAGACTACGGTTCGATCAGTCTACCGTTCCACTTCATGCCGAGCACTTCGTGTCCTGAGCCAAGAGATATGCTCAATTTACTCGTGTTGTTTTCTTGAAGTTCTCTTCGATTAAAAGATACTCATACAATAGTACTCAAGTGTTCCCTCGTGCCATAAAAGATGAAGCAACATCGCCTCAACTCTGGAACGGATATTAAAACGTACAGAAACTTAAATTTTAACAAACTTCCCGCTCGACGTCTTCAAACCTGCACGCTCCAACGGTAAGCACAGTGGTACGCTTGCCTCGATTGTGCAACATTTTGTGGCAAACAACATAAACAGCTACAGTGGCTCCGTGGCTCCGTGGCTGCAGCTGCCATACGATTTTATGCTTCATTTGGCATTGACAAACAACGCCTGACCCCTAGGCTATGAGGCCTTCGTATCCTCCATTTCGTAATTACGTGGCATTTGAATGGCAGCGGTAGATATCAATCACCTGCAGTCCGTGGTCCGTAGGAGTCGCTTACCTGCCGCACCCATGGCCACAGGAATAGAAGAGCAACAGTAACGACAGCAACAGCTGCCGTATGGGATTCTGCTGGGATTCTCCCATAGAGCCTTGAGTACACTTAACGAAACAATGGTCGAATAGCTAAAGTTTCTGATAGTAATTGAGCTGTATATAAGGAAAATTTATGGAAAATTTCAGCTCCATATTAGATGAATTTAAAAAGTTATGGATATGCTAAAATACCCCTATATAAAGAAAGTATTTCATATAGAAATTTCATGAGGAGTTTTCAAAGTTCTTGTGTAGAAAACACTTTTTCCTTTTGCTTTAAAAACTGACAGGGAAATTTCTTGAAAATTTCAGCTCCATATTAGATGGATTTCAAACGTTATGGATATACATAAATACCCATATATAAGTAAAGTATTTCGTACAGAAATTTCATGATGAACCTCCAAACATCTTGTATTGAAATTACTTTTTCCGTTTGCTCTAAAATTCAACAAAAAATATTAAAAATGTATTTAAAATTTGCCTAAAATTTTCCTGTTTTAAACACTCCGTTTTAACACAATAATACAGTACAGTCGGACGCAACTGACTGTAGATAATCCCCATATTGAGCTTGAGTATCATTGCATATACTAAATAGCGCTTCTACTTAACATTACAAACTAACTATTGATACAAAAAAGAAACCTCAAATCTAGCATACTTTACTCCATAATACAAAATGTACATACCCTTCAAAGTTTTCAAGTACAGACACTTAAAGAAAAGCCGCTTAAACTAAGTAAAATAGTTTCAACTGCTTAAGCAATTGCGCTTTAAAAGCAAGTTTCTTCGAGTGTAGTAATTGCATCCTGCAGCGAGAGGAACAAGAGTGAGCGGAGAAACAGACAGCCACAAAGATAGGGAGAGGGGCAAAGGAAGCAGAGGCAACAGCTCACTGCATTCCTGCACGCATTCAACAGATCTAATCCGTTTTTTGTATTATGAGCACACACACACACACACACAGACATGCGGACCATCTTGAGCTATGCAAAAGTAGCTGAAGAAAAACCATAGTAAGGAAAACCATCTCCTGTTTATCCATCCATTCACAGTCTGGGCGAGTGTGTGTGTCCTTTTTGTGTCCTTCTGCTGTGCATACCTTTCGGCCTGTTTGTTTGCGCCTCGAGGCAGAATTCCAGGAATATTCTGCAGTGTTTGCTTTACAATAAGCATTACAGACATACGAATTTGATTGAAATTGAGCTCTGGCCCAAGTCCAAGCGGTCTTTGAAGATGCGACGGAGTCTCTCTCTCTCTCCTCCCTTCTGGGAATATCCGCAGCGAAATGCGAATGCGATTTACCTGCGACTCCACACTTTTCCCGCATTTTCACACGCAAACTCTTTTCCTTTTTGTGCACAATTTTATGGCTGCTGCCCATTGTGCTGCTTTATGGCGGGCTCATAAATGTTTATAGCGGACTTGACCCCGTCGTGCATAAATCACGTAATTTTAGCTAATCCTAAATACAGGAAGCAAGCTCGCACTAAGCCGGCGCTAAAAGTTTCTATGCCCATTGTGAAGGGGCTAGGGTAGGGGTAGGGGCAAGGGTAGGGGTAGTCTGGTTACTGTGCTAATTGTTCACAGGAAAATTTACAATTCATTAGACAAGGCTTGTGCAAATTTTCACTTAACATTTTCTTTTTCTCTCCTCTCCTCTCTTGCAGTTTTCCAAAGGGCAACAAGGATGACGTCAGCGTGATTGGCATCAGGTGTAACGGATACGCCGAGTGCCTGGTAAGTGATACTACTAAACATAGTTTAGGCAACTTTATGATTAATCATTTCATTTCATTTTGATTTAATTGACTGCCAGCTGTATCGCATGACTCGCAGCGTGGCATGCAACAGCTGCCACACGTCTCTACTGTAACTGGAAAATGTCAAGAGCTATTTTTAAAATAGAAATGGATTTCAAAGCCAAAACAAATACGATAGAGTGCGGGGCCAAGGGCATTAGAGATGTTCGAAGAGCTACTCTAATCGAATTTGATCAAGATAGAGTGTGTTGTGTGTGTGTTTGTTTTGGGGGAACTTGAACTTAAGGCAAATGGAAGAGCCCCTAGGGAGTCTCTTGAAAGCCTCTCGGATCTCTTTAGCTAATGTTTCTACTATGACAGACAGCACTTTTATCAATAACAGTTCCTAGACTAAGCTGGAGCCTATGGCACAGTCGCTATAATCCCATTTGATCAAGATAAAGTGCAGACTTCAAAATGCACTTGAACTTAGGACATCGAACTTGTCTATAGGAAAGTCTTTCAGTCTTTCTTTTCTGATTCATTGCATTTGCAGTAAAGTAGACTTGGTCTATTAGCAACGATATGTTAGTTCATTATGAACGAGTTAAGCTTGAAAGCAGGTGTTAAACTCTGGGAAAGTAGAGCTGTCTTAGAATACAGCCAAGAAATGACACTTTACATTCAAAGATTAGAAGCTTTCAGCTCTTCTACCGTCGACTGCGTCCCACTGTGGCAGCATTGCACCCCATGAATTCTAAGAGTTGCATAAGTAAACTTCACGTAGCCCCAGGGACTTGAAGTGCATACTTTAAAGTAATTTGAGCCAGATGAATTGAGCGGGAGCCAGGGGAACTTTTGTCATCAGAACTTCCCAAAAGAAAGGAGACTTTTTGAAGATTTCTTGTCAGCTGAAAGTTGAGCTAAAACTAAACACACAACTGGTCCCAACTGAATGGGTTCATTACACCGTATAGTATGTTATGCAGTCTCTGCAGTTGCTACTGGTGGTTAAATTGTTATTTATATAACGAAAATGGATTCTATTACACAAACATTATTATCAATGCCAACCACAACAATACAAATAGAGCTGTAGTACGTGTGTCTGTCTGTCTGTCTGTCATTTACTTTCTTAAGAGACCCTCATAATGAATGAATTTCATTGCATATTCAATACAACTGATTGAATTTTACTTTAACCATGACAACCACACACTACAGCAGCAACAGCAGCAACGGCAGAAAAATGCAAAAGTCATGCCTCGCCTCGCCTCGCCTGTGGTGTAACCAAATGAAGCCCCTTAAGGTGGCCAATTCCAGTCTGCGCTCTTATAATATTATTGCAGTGAATGAACCTGAAATGTGAGCCACAACAACATCGATTTGAGTAATCAAATAGATTTCGCATAGCTCTGGCAATTTGTGGCTTCACTCATCAAAGGATTTACATTTTTGTATGCTGATGGAGCTAAAAGCATTTCGGTTTTGCTTTAACAGTGAACTAGAACTGATTTACATAACAGTCAGCTCTGTTGGCACTGTTAATAACAGGCAGCGTAATATGACACTGCTTGCAATTACAGCAGGGTGGCAACGCCGCGATTACATTTCATTTCGTACCATAAATCAAATTGAATAAAAGGTGCAACAGTTTATCGATATGGACTATCGAAAGAATATTTTAAGCAATATCGATATACCAATTATATCGACGAACGATTTTTCCTGTTAATATGCAGAATTCAATTTGAAATAAAACAGCCAATACAACTATACATTTATCAGAAAAAAGTCCAAATTGGCAGCACTGATTGCAATGCCCAAAACTCTGCCAGCGTCGCTGCCGCCTCACATGCAAGCATACGCCTAACATTTTTGTGGTTTTCCTCTCCTAAAACATTCTGTTTACATCTCTGCGCAGCCAAGTTCAATGCGCTCATAAACGTAAGCAACAGCAGAGCACAAAGAGAAGAGAGTGAGTGCGCTCTCTCTCGCTGTAATCATTCGATTAACAGTGATTAGCCAGCGTGGACTGGCATTGTGCTAGTTTGATAAAGGCGATTACATGAAAGGCACCGCACTAGTGGCTGTAATTAATAGTTCTAATAGTAGTTGAAACAACTCACAATTTACAGCATTTAATGAAGGGTCGATAAGAGCCAAAGAAAAGTGCAAGTTGTGCGTGTAAAATTAATGATATTTTATTTCTTTTTACAGCTTGAAAGCATTTCGAAATAGATTTTATAGCGCGAGCATTAATCATGTCAGGCGGGTGGGCGAGGGGGAGGAGGGGGAGGTTGGACTGGAATTAATAGACTTTTTATTGTATGGTTTTTTAATGCAGGCTAGAATTATGTTAGGAACTGAGGTGAAAACTAATCATAAGCAAAACAAAAGCCGCGAGGTCAACAGGGAATGTCAAGTGTCTCAGCGCAGACAAAGCAGTGGCCAAGGGGGGATGGGGGCGTGGGGCGTGGGGGGGAAGTGAGAGAAAGGCCAACAATGATTGTCAATGATTGGCATTGTTGGTATGTATAGTATCTCGTTTGGCTCGTGTCTCGTCAATGCAATGCCTACTCCATCCACGCTGGCTTAATCTAATCAAGGCACTTGACTCTGGTCGCTGCAGCTGCTCAAGCACCCTAGACACAAACCACTCCCCTTTCGGTTAGCGCAGACAATAACCCAATAGAGCACAGACCTTATCAATATGATAGACGTTCGCCTGACCCTCCCCCCGCCTCTAGAAACAAAGCAATCAACACCCACAACAAAAGGGCAAACACAACAATACATGCTAAAACACTTGACGTCGACTGCAGCAGCGACTGCAGCAGAGGCGGAGGCAGTGACAGCGGCAGCGGCAGCGACAGCACTTTGGTCGCATTTGCAAATTCTCGCGCTTTCAGTTATTATTTATCGAGTCGACCGTTGACACCTGCCGCGCGCAGAGTTATCACGATGAAAAAACTGATAATACCCACACTAATGGATACCTATGGTCTGATTAAGTTCTGGGGCTTCGATGACGGCGCACCAGATGCCAGTTCCACGCACTCCAAGAGCTCCAAGAGAGGCAAAGAATTTCAGCCATTGCCCAATGATGGCATGCCCACAGAGCGAGGCTACAAGTGGCGAGCGCGTTTGCTACAGGTAATCAGTACCTCAGCACCCACTGAAGACTCTCTGCCCCCTCTCCCCTACCCCCCCCCCCTCGCCCACCTCTTGCGTTTAGCCAGTGAGTCAACTTGTTTGCGTTTGTGCGGGTTTTCTGCCTTTAAACTCAAATCATTGCGATAAGTTTACGATCGTTTTATGCTTATGAAATTCTTCATGGCTAAGAAATAACTGAATTTCATATTGCCTAATTTATTTTTAATGTACCGCACGCATTTAAAAAGCCTGTAAGCCTGTAAGTTGTGTCTTAAATATGCTTATGCTGTCTGACCTCTGGAAACTTGGCAAATAAGCGAGCTATGAAACTGAAATTTGCCATAGAGTTATTACTACAGTGAATGTAACTAAAGTAATGCCAGACTTGGCTCATGGTACTAGGGTTTTCGCAGTGTGAGAGTTATGGAATCGAGGTACGAAATGCTGATAAATTATATCTATGCAAATGACCTAAAGGAACTCGGCAATTCGGAGAGCTACGCAACTGAAATTTGCCATAGAGTTGCTGATATGGTTTATTTATAAGAACAATAGACCTGAAATTTGCTATAGTTATAGGAATAAAAGTATTTTAGTGATAAGTAAGAGCTTCTACACTAGAATTTGTTAAGTGGCTGTCAGCCCATTACATTTTATTGTAGATCTCTGCAGCTACAAGAGCTACAGTTCTGAAATTGACTCTAAGGCTGCCTGAAGAACTAATATAAACAAATTTAATAAGACACTGCAAATATGCCGCCTTACCACATCAAAGAACACTTTCAAAATGTGTGAGTGTTAACACCTGATAATGACGTTTTACTCGTACAAATTTCACATTAATTATATCTATGCAAATGGCCTAAAGGAACTCGGCAATTCGGAGAGCTACGCAACTGAAATTTGCTATAGTTATACTGGAAGTATTTTAGTGCTCTGAAATTGGTTAAGTGGCTGTCAGCCCATTACATTTTATTGTAGATCTCTGCAGCTATAAGAGCTACAGTTCTGAAATTGGCTCTAAAGCTGCATCTAGAACTAATCTAAACAGACTTTAAATATGCCGCCTTACCACATCAAAGAACACTTTCAAAATGTGTGAGTGTTAACACCTGATATGACGTTTTACTCGTACAAATTTCACATTACAACAGACATGATATAATGTGCCTTTGAAATAATTTGTCAAAAGAAGGCAGTAAAAAACAAAAGCAACAAAATAATTAGGGAAAATAAAGTCGATAAGAGCTCGATACACACACAAGCACTCACACACACACACACGCAGCAATAAAACAGATAAAGAATCGTAATTAAGTTTTAAATTGATTTAAGGTCCGTTCTCTTTTAGAAATGTTTTAGACAAATTCCATGTTGTGTTTTCGCATGTCATATCACATCGTTTCGTCACATAGCACATTGACAACAAACAGCTCGTTTATTTGTATATATATGTATATATCTATCGTAGTTGTTGTTGTTGTTGTTGTAGTGTTGTAATCGCCTTTGGCATGATAAGGTATTTGTGGTTACGCCTGAGGCGCAGGCCCTCCCCCCTGGAGGCAGTGCAATACGTAAGCTCTGCTTGAGGCACCCCCACTCATCCCCCTCTCTCAACTGTCTCTCTCTCATTGCAGTCGCAGCAGATGCGTGCCATATCGAGTCCCAGTCTGAGCGAGCCGCAGCAGGAGACGAGAGCAGCAGCTGTGGCAGCAGAGGCAACTCCTCCGATGGTCACCTCCTCAACTGGCAGCAGCTTGGGTGTCTTGCAGAAGTTTAAACGCACCTTACATAATCTCAACAATCGCCATCAGCTGCAAATCAATCCACTGCCCGCCACCTCACCCACAACGCCCACGGTCTGCATTACGGCTGCCACACCGGCTGCCCCCTCGGAGACTGCTGCTGCCACATCGGACACTGCCACAGGCGATAGCAGCTCTGGCAAATACCGCTTTGGACCACTCATCTGGCGCTCCTCGAAAGAGCGACGCAAGACCAAATTCAATCGACGCGACAAATGCAATTCCGGTGACTCTGGCATACAGATCGAACTGGAGCAGGATGAGCAGCAATTGGGTGCTGCAGGCAATGCCGCAGGCCACGCCCACTCCACGCCCAATTCGGCTGAACTCAAGGCACGCACCATACGACGCACGCACTCGGCAAAGGCAAGCAGTCTGCTGGAGCAGGTGGCCACGCTGGGTGGCAAGCCACCAATACATCGCCAACTCGATCTGGGCAGCGCCTGCAGCATCGAGCGTGAGGCGCCCGAATCTCTGCCCACACGCTCGCTCAGCCAGCCCAATGGACTGGACACCTACGGCATCAGGCGCACCGACATCGAGGACAGCGACAGCGACAGCGTGGCCTCGCACGAGGAAGGTGAGTTGGACAATATTGCGTATGTACACTGAGAGAAATAGGGCTGAAAAAGAGCGTTGCTTCTATGGAGAAATTGGGAGATAGGAGTGAGAATATGTATAGGAGTATGAATCAGATTGGAAGCAAGAAGATGACCTAGATGAGGAGTAAGATTGGCCTTAAAAAGAGCTGTAAAAAAGGAGTATAACTCTCGTTTATTTTGTCTGTGTACATTGAGAGAAACTACTTCATAATACACTGAGAGAAATGAGGCAGAAAGGAGTGTTACTTATAAGGAGAGTTTGGGAGTAAGCAGATGACCTAGATGAGGAGTAAGAATGGGCCTAAAAAGATGTGAAGTATAACTCTCGTTTATTTCCTCTGTGTACACTGAGAGAAACTACTTCATAATACACTGAGAGAAATGAGGCAGAGAGGAGTGTTATTTATTAGGAAGGATTAGGAGCAAGAAGATGACTAAGATGAGGTGTAAGATTGCCCTTAAAAAGAGCTGTAAAAATAGAAGTATAACTCTCGTTTATTTCCTCTGTGCACACTGAGAGAAACTACTTCAAAATGTTCCAAACTCAATCGAGTTACATTTGTGGCACTTGCCTCAATCACACATTAAATTTCCCGCAGTGTTTTAGCCATGTCCAAATTCTTTTAGTAGTAACTGTAGTAGTTTTTAGTATGAACCATAGCAGATGTGTTTTTAGCAAACTCAGTGCGTGTTTTCTGGCAGTGTAGACGCCTCAATTAACTTCAATTGGCTGTCGAGACGAACTCTACTAATACCATCTCAACTCCTCACACACAGCCAACAGTTATTACCCCATTTATGCGGAAGTGCTGTACAACTTCACGGCGGCTGGACCGCAGGAGCTGGGCCTGGAGCGTGGCACATTGATAGAGATCTTGCGCAAGGAGGTGGGTCCCTGGTGGTTCGGTCGCATCAAGAAGGAGGATGCTAGTCTAGTGGAGGAGATATTGGATCCTGAGCTGGGCTGGTTTCCCAAGGATTTCGTGAGGATCATACAGTGTCCCGACACCGATGCCTTCTTCAACGTCCACAAGACTCAAGCGTTGCGTGCGGAGGCGGATCAGACCCTGGTGGAGGAACAACAGATGCCAGTGCCTGTGGCAGAGCTGATGAACAGCAGCTGCGAGGAGGCCAACAGTACCATGGATCAGAGCAACATCACCACCATAGTAATCGAATCACCATCCACAGCTGAGAGTCAGGCACAGCGCATCAATGTGCCGCTCGGGAATTGCGATCTGCTGCGCTGCAGCGCAGTGCGGGAACTGCTGGAAACTGAAGTCAATTATGTGAAACTCTTGGCGTCCATATGCGATGGGTGAGTCGAGGATCAAGCTCTTTATCCAGTGGAAGCTAATCTCTGTCCCTTTATCTTTCAGCTACTTGCCAGCCATGAGCAAACGCATCGATATATTCTCACCCAACAGCATACGCTTGATATTCTCCAACATACAGGCCATCTACAAGTTTCAGCGCAAGTTCCTGGAGGCACTGCGTCAGGGCATCGAACAGAATCAGATATCCAAGGTCTTTTTGAAGATGGTAATGCGGACTTTATTTTGGGAATACCAGACAGCTTCTAATGATCCTCTCTTCTCTCGTCACAGCACAAGGGCTTCCTCTGCTACTCCACCTACTGCAATGCGTATCCACGTGCGCTGATTGAACTGGAGTCCTATGAACGCATCAAGGAGGCGCGCATTATACAAGAGAAGTAAGTCGAGTGCACTATTACCCAACTAGACATATACTAATCCATCTCTCCCTATTCCAGTTGTCGAGAGGCAGAGCAGCTGGCGGAGCTGCCGCTGTCGGCGCATCTGCTGGCGCCAGTGCAGCGCATCTGTCGCTATCCGCTGCATCTGAATGAGATCATCAAGTCTGCGCTGAGCACAGACGAGGTGGATGGCCAGCCAGCAGTGGATAGCCTGGACTATGAGCAGCAGGAGCTGACGCAGCTGGATCTGCCGGATACACATGAAACGGTTACGCTGGCGCTGGAGAAGATGCGCGGCATCACCGAGGCTGTCAACGAGGGCAAACGCCACAGCGAGACTATAGCCCGGCATCAGGCCAGTTTCCAGGCCTTCAAGGGTCCACCACTGCATCTGCATAGCACACGCTTCTTTCTGCAGGTGGATGCCACGCGGCAGAAGCAGAATCTGTGGAACACCAGCTGCACATTGTTTCTGTTCGACAACCAGCTCATCTACTGCAAGCGGGATATTATCAAACGAAGTCACTTCATCTACAAGGGACGCATCTTCCTGGATCGCTGTCGCGTGGTGAATGTGCGCGATGGCAAAATGTTTGGACACACCATAAAGAACTCGTTGCGCATCTATTGCGAGTCGCGGGACAAGTGGTACGACTTCAGCTTCCGCTCAGCGAATCGCAAGCACAGATTCCTCAATACGCTCGCCCTGGAGCGACAGTTTGGCGGCAAGGCGCTCTACGTGTCCGAGATGGCGGGCTTCGAGTACAATTACGAGGAGCGCACGGGTGACTACTCGGATCAGTCGGACTATGAGCTGCCCCTCGACTGTGAGCATGCACTAGGCACTGGCACCTCGGCCAGTGGTGATAGCTCTGTGCCCGATTCGCCAGCCAAATCGCCGTATCGATCCTGTGACACCTTGCCCAAGAAGTCGCAGTCCCGCGATGGCATCGCCAACAACAACACCAGCAATGGCTCGAACACATCCACGGGCTCACTGGGACGTCGGCGCATTGGCAATTGGTTCCGCAAGCCAAAGAGCAGCAACTGCACGCCGAGTCAGTCGCCGACGCACAAACCTGGCTTTGATGCCGATGTGACGTTGACGGCGGCGCGTGTGGCAGCCATTGAGCTGGCGGAGGCAGCTGCCGCCGAGCAAGAGGTGGATGCATCATTTGCTTAGTCACACACACACGCACACACATACTACTCCATATGAATATATATATTTTAATTTTTAAAGTAAAGTAAAGAAAAAGCAAAAACAAAAGCATACAAATCGCAATACACATTCAATATACGAGTTAGCCGATATGATATACGATATATGAGATACTATACGATACGTAGCGATATATATGAGATATTTGTTACACCTATATATATATATATTTAAAATGCATTTACTAATAGAGCCTACAGGTAAGCGTACTATTATGTTAGCCGTCTTTTAACTACTTTTATCCTGATTTCGCCTATTTCTTGTCTGTTATCTGTACATATATGCATAATATTAATATATCATTTTGATGCTTGTCATAAGTTTAAAAATAAAATGTTTTGTTTCCAAACGCTGAGCCTATTATTTTCTTACTTTGCACCTGTTAATGAGTTCTTCACCTGGAAAACACTATTTCGATAACATGTAGCCATTATTGTTAGAGGTAGAACAAGTTATAAGCATTCAATTAAATTGTTTACAATGGATATTATAAAGAAAACTCGTATTACATATAATGTTAACAAATTTCAACACAAAATGAGCGAATTTAATTTTCTTAAGAGAAAAAACTACTCGTATATGCCAAAATTAGTTAAAGATTTGCCTAAGGTCAGCTTAAGTTAATGTGTTATGGAAAAGTGGAGAAAATTCTGAAAGCAATTTACTATTTAATAGATTTTGTAAGAAACTTTAAACAATTGAATTGAATTATTTTGGCAATTGTTATTTATGAATCCCCAAACCCCACACACGTTTATCAGCCAGAGTTTTTGTATTGTATTGAGACAATTTGAAGTTTTTAACGAAAAAAGTAAACAATACGATAATAACAAATAAAGAATAACAGTTAAATACTTAATATACATATTATCGACAGCGTTAAATGTGGTTAATACTTGGTTATGACTGATTGTGAGCAATTTATTCGATGTAGGAATGCCAGTAAAGTTTGAAAGAAATGCAAACCAGATAAATATAACACACACACACATGCATACAATATGTACATTTGCGCATGGAAACAAGAATAAAATTATATACAATAATAAGTGTAACATTAATGCCAAATAAATAAATATACATATATATATTTATCCAAAATGGGATTTATTTACTCTGTGGGCAATTTTGAATTTGACAAAAAGCGCGCCATACTTGGCGGGTAAATGCTGATTAATCAACACTATTCCATTTCCGCGAACTGACTCCATCTGGTCGACTCACGCAATGAGCGCTCAAATGAACAAAAATCTATTTGGAACTGTTTAAGTGAACAACTTTACGGAACATCGCATAATATGTGTTATATTAACAAAAGACGCAGTAAATACCTTGCAGTTATTAATTTCTACAATTATCGACAAATAAATTGCCTTGATAAACGAAAAATTGGTTTATTCACGGATTAATCGCAACAAGTGCGCCCCTATCGATATGCCTATCGATATAATAACAACAAAATGAGTGATCGCATTGTCCCACTCTCGCGCATACACAGATGATCAATTGTAAATTTACATCGAATTTGTTGTGCTTTGCCTGAGCGCAATTAATAAATAGACACAAATAGTTATGTTATTAGTGCATCGACGACGCCTGAAAGTATTTGACAGCTAAAAATGCACAGCGCTGCGGCAGCTACGGGCAGCAGCAAAGTGGTGGCCACATTGCGTGCCGACGGCAGTGTGGCAATGGAGTCTCAGTCTCTCAATCAGCTAAACAATTTATTAAACTATGAAATTGTGAGTAAAACGAGCAATTAAATGTGCGCATAAATGCCATCAAGCGTTTTAATCGCTTCTTTCAGCGCACCGAAAATGAGCTGCTGCTAAAGAAGGGCAATGCGCCAGGGCCAACGACAGTTGTGGACCTGGGCAAGCAATTGCTGCAGTGCGCCAAAGATAGCGATGTGCCCGGTGTGAAGGCTGCCCTGGCACATGGCGCGCCCTTTGCCTCCGACTGGGTGAGTTGAAGTCTATACTTAACATAAACATATTAACTAATTCGTACCTCCGCCTATCAACAGCTGGGCATGTCTGCACTACATTTCGCTGCCATGAACAATCAACTGGAAATCTGTGAGATATTGCTGCACGGCGGCATCAACATGGATGCCAAGACGAAAGTGGATCGTACACCACTGCATTTAGCGTGTTACTATGGACACGAGCGTGTAGTCAGTCTGCTGCTGGCGCTCAAGTGCGCCGTAAATTCACGTGATATGGTGAGAGGTTTGGACTGTCTCTGGTTACCCATTGTAAACTCTTGAATTTTCTCTTGCAGCTACGCATGACACCTTTGCACTGGGCTGTGGAGAAGCGGCATAAGAGTATTGTACGCATTCTGCTTAAATCTCAGGCGGATGTAACGCTCGTCTCCAAGTTTGGCAAAACCCCAATAGCCTTGGCTGTGCTGACAGAACAGGCTGATATATTGGCTGAGCTGGAGGCAGCACGACAATCGCAAGCGAACCGAAAGTTCAATGAGGAAACGGAGGTGAGTCTTAGTTAGGGTATTAACCGGCAGTTCACTTACATTGTCTACCCCACTCCCCGTTTATAATGCTAACCTTAGCGGCAAAAGCAACACATTAAAGTAAGATCTGTTGTAACTAAACTTTGCTATAAGAAATTGAGCTTATTGTTAATTGTATTTCAACTTGCAGAAGGAAACGAGTGATGCAGTCAATTCCATAATGGCTGAGCCCAGCTCAGAGCGCCATCCGGAAGACACTGATATGTCTGTGGAGGATAAAATGGATGTTTTAGAGAATCTACGCGGCCGTGAGTCTGAGCTAAACTAAACACGCGTGCTTAACTAATAGTGTAATTTCTTTTAGATACAAATGTGCTGGACAAGACAGTCTTGAATATGCTGAAGACGCACGGCATAGCCGACATGATGCAGGACAATCAAATAGGTGAACTTACACAATCAAACAGCAAGTAGTAAATGTTTTATTAACCTTCGCTCCCTCCAGACGATGAAGCTTCTAAGAAGATGTTGAACACTGCGCTACGTAATGGGAGGCAGTTGGTGCTCTCGGAGGGAGGACGCATGCTATTGCATGAGACGAATCGTGGCACGAAACCAAGTACAAATGGAAATGTCAATAATAATCTAAGAAAGAACTCAATCGGTTTAACAGCCAGTACAAATTTATCACCACAAAAGATACGCATGAATGTAATCAAGCAAAAGGATTCCACAAACGCAGGTGCAGGCGGCGGCTTGTCAAAGAACAAAGTAAGTAAAAACTGGCAATGCCAAGGCTAAGCAAGCTAATCCTCGAGCATTTACAGAATATCAGAATCATCTCGTTGACGGACTTTAAGAAACTATGCGATCAGCCCAAGTCCATACAGAAGATACCCGCCACATTAGCCAGGTGAGTGCTTGATGCTCAACAGAGAAGTATTACAGTTTATTAATAATATTTTACACTCAGCTCCGGCGTGGTGCGCCAGCTACCCGATGGCACCAAACTGGTCAACATGCGACAGCTGCAAACGCGTCAGGTGAGCCTCAACATACCAAATCAACTAGAGCCACAATAAAACTGCTTCTTTCTTTAGTTGAAACTGCCCCAAATGCCGAGGTCTGTGGATACCGCGGTGGATGACCAACAGCAGCTGCTGAACGAGGTTATGACGTCGTTGCCGAATCCGGCAACCAGCACGATGCGTGGCCAGGTGGGCACCGTACAGACCATACAGTTGCGGACAACGCCCGCAGCTGGAGCCAACGGCACTGCCAACAAAACGCCAACATTGCAACGTCCCAATGCCACAACAAAGTCACCCAATGTGATGCAAGTGCTAACCACATCGGAAATCTGTCGACAACTGCACGACCTGAAACGTAGCAATGAGGAGCTGAAACGACGGGTGGAACAGGTGCAAAAGGAAAAGGAGCATATGATGCAGCGGCTTGAGCGCATGGAACAATTGCTGCTGGTCCGCGAATCCGATACGGATATGGATTATGTGGAGATTTAGTGAAGGTTCAGGTTTTCCACTCTTAATTTGTGTAAATATTCATAACATCATACAGACAGAGAAACATACTTAATGCTAGGACTACTAATTATGTTTATAATAAGTTAAAGAATTTAATATTATTTTGCTGTACTCGACTGCTTCCGCACACGTTGGCCTATATACATATACTATGAATACAATAGAACATAAGCTAGAATTAAGCGAAAATTACCTAATATTGATGTTCAAGTTTAAATGTTGCATATATAAGGAGAAAACATAATTTTTGTATGTCATTAACAGTTTTATAATACATTCTATGTATATTTTCTAACATTTAATAAAAGTCTTGTAACATAAGTATTGTTTGGCGCGACCAACAACAACTACATTGCTCGTGGAAATGTTCGAGTTCGCGTGCGCACCATTTTTTCTTCTTCTTTGTTATGTTAATGGACAGAGTGCGCCAATGGCGAAATTCAAATGCATGTTTTTATTAGAGAACTTCTTATTATACAAATAACAGTTTTATCTATTTTAATGATTATTGTTTAAGAATTAATTATAACAATGTATTGGCGTTTATCAAGTCTATTCGCCCTTTTTTTAAATTGATTTTTGCGCCCGCTTATTAATTATCAAGTGGTAGCATCGATATAAATATCGATATTTATTTTGAAATCAAGGGTTGCCACACAGCTTCAACGATTAGTGTGGCAACGCCTAAATGCGGCGATATAATTATCGATAATCGCGCAGCTGCTGCTTGCACGTGTGCCTGAGTTTTGATTTAACTTTGTAGAAATGGTGCGTTCATAACTTATTTATTGCGTATATAAAAAGTAATATCTTATTTATTGTCCTGCAGGGTAAGAAGGGGAACAATGATGTACCTGGTTTTCCATCGCTGGAGCAGAATGACAACAACAACAGCCGTAACGATGATATACTCAAAACCAAACCCAAATCGAAAAAGAGTGGCGGCTTCCAATCAATGGGCCTCGGCTTTGACTTGATCAAAGGCATAACAAAACGTGGCTACAAGGTGCCCACACCCATTCAGCGCAAGACGATACCATTAATATTGGAGGGTCGCGATGTGGTGGCTATGGCTAAGACCGGCTCTGGCAAAACTGCCTGTTTTCTGATACCGCTCTTTGAGAAGCTGCAGCGCCGTGAGCCCACCAAGGGCGCTCGTGCGTTGATACTGTCGCCCACGCGTGAGCTGGCTGTGCAGACGTACAAGTTTATAAAGGAACTAGGTCGCTTCATGGAACTAAAGACCATACTGGTGCTGGGCGGCGACTCCATGGACTCACAGTTCTCGGCCATTCACACCTGCCCAGATGTGATTGTAGCCACGCCTGGACGCTTTTTGCATCTGTGCGTGGAAATGGATCTGAAACTGAACTCGATTGGTGAGAAAGGCTTAAGCTAGTCGTTATACTTGCTAACCTGATTTGTACTTTTAGAGTATGTGGTCTTCGATGAGGCAGATCGTCTGTTTGAGATGGGTTTCGGCGAACAGCTGAATGAAACTCTTCATCGTCTGCCCGCCTCCCGTCAAATGGTCATGTTCTCGGCCACATTACCCAAACAGTTGGTGGAATTCGCACGTGCCGGTCTCAGCGATCCCGTGCTTATACGCTTGGACGTGGAGTCCAAGTTGCCCGACGCTCTGACTCTCAAGTTTATCTACTGCCGACCAGATGATCGCTACACATCGCTGGTGGTGCTGCTGAAGTACGTGATACCACGTGATGCGCAGACCGTGGTCTTTGCGGGCACACAGCATCACGTCGAGCTGATATCATATGTGAGTGGCACTTAATGTTGCAAGTTTTCTATTCCTAATACGTTTTCTATTACATTGCAGATATTAAGTGAGTCTGGCATATCAAGCACCTCGGTGTACTCTAGTTTGGATCCCTCTGCACGTAAAATAAACACAGCCAAGTTTGCCAGTAAAAAGGTTTCGGTGTTGGTAGTCACAGATGTCGCTGCGCGTGGTATTGATATTCCTAGCTTGGATTTTGTGGTTAATCTACATTTTCCGGGTGTGCCCAAGCTGTTTGTGCATCGTGTGGGTCGTTGTGCGCGTGCTGGCCGCACTGGCACGGCCTACTCCATATTCTCCACGGACGACACCTCACATTTGCTGGACTTGCACTTGTTTCTGAATCGTCCATTCAATATCAATGACAGCAACGCCATAGGCGCTATACCACAGGATCTGCTGGAGGAGGAGCATCTAAGCATTACAGAAATCAAGAAGAGCCATAATATTGTAAGTGTTGGAGTCGATAGCCTGGTGTATAGTCATTGATTTATCCTTCTACAGGCTGGCGTGCTGCGCACCAGCGAGAATGCTTATAAAAAATATCTAAGCTCTCGACCCGTGGCATCCACAGATGCCAATAAACGCGTCAAGAAGCTCAAGTTCTTTTCCCTAAAGACGCTGGAGGACTTCTATCAGGCGGCACCCGTGCTGGAGCAGGCAGCACAAGTGACTGGAAAGAAATTGAGTGCAGCGTCCCAGGCGGATGTGGCTGATGCAGAACGCAAACTCCAGGATGAGAAGCACGATATCTTGGTCAAGATGCGCAACTTTCGGCCGGGTGGTGTGAGTATGATGACCAACTAACCAAGAGCTCCATATAATCTGCCTTACTTCCACATTTCAGACTATATTTGAGCTGAACACCACACAGAAATCTGTGCCTTTTGTGGTCATGAAGCAGAAACGTTCAGAGCACGCAGAGGTGATTGAAAAGTTTCGAATGCAGCGCGAAAAGGAGGATAATGATGAGGTGCAGCGGGAGGAGGATGCACAGCAGTCAAAGCCCGTAGCAACAGCAGATGATGACGCCATCAACAGTGCCTTCACAAAGGTTGTGGCTCCCAAAAGGCGACAGAATATGGATGCGCTTTACACTGAGAAACCTAGAAAGAAGCGCAAGCAGCAGGTCAAGGATACGGAGAACTATATACCCTATCAGTCGGCTGACAAACACACGGAAGATGGTCTCGCCATCAACTCGTTCGAGCGCCAGGCACGCAATGCCGAGTTCTCAGTGGTGGATCGCAGTCGCACGCAGGAAGTGCAGCACAAACCAGGTGTCAAAAAGTGGGATCGCATCAAGAAGAAGATGGTTGCAGTGCAGGACCCGCGTGCCAATAAAATACGCACAGAATCAGGTGCCTGGATACCCGCTTCCTTCAAGACTGGACGCTACACCGAGTGGAAGGAGAAGTCCAAGATCGAGGAGCAGCTGCAGCGCGAGAATGCTGCCAGCGATGACGAGAACTTCAAGCCACTGTCGCACTCGCAACGCTATCCCGTGGGTCGTCATGCGCGCCACAATGCCAAGATCGAGCTAAAGAAGCGCATCTCCAGCAACGACAAGGAAATGCGTCGTCCCGAACAGATTGTCAAGTCGCGCATGCGCCTGGACTTCATCAAGCGCCGCAACGAGGAAAACACCAACAAGAAGGCAGAGAATCGCAAGCGTAGCATGCGCAAGAATCAGAGGCCCAAGCCCGCGCCACAAAAGAAACCAGCGGGTGGTGGCAGAAAGCGAAAGTAGCTTGGATTATGTAGTTAATAGGATTAAGCTGATTAAAGAGACGATGCTGAGATTGTAGATGAGCTGAAGTATTTACTGACTGTTAAGGCAGAGACTCAAGTGGACTGCTTGAGCTCTCTTTTAAAGCTAACGATAATGACTACGCGCTATGGATCTGTACTTATCGCTTTATATATATCACATATCGAACTATACTTATCGCTTTATATACGCAACACATCCGGCCATATGGTGAACGCTGCTCAGTTGATCCTTTGTCTGTCAAGCCCAGCTATTAGCTGGGTCTCTGGCTTCGACGGCATCTCAAGCAGCCTGTTGACAGACAGCGGCATAATACAACGTGTGAAGTATAAGTGTGTAGTGTGGTGCATAGTGTATAGTATAGTGTACAGTATAGTGCCTGTCCCAGTGTCTAGATATCTGAAGTGGCTGCACGTGTGCTGAAGACTTAAACTATTTACGAACTGCAAATGCAGGAAATGTGCTAGCAGGAAGAGGAAGATGTGGCAGAGACTGAGGAAATTGCTTTAACATACGCTGAAATTGTTTGGTATATTCGGAAATGAAATGTTTTAGTTGCTGTTCTGATAACTGTAAGTAGAAGATGATTAACTAACCTACTTACTAAGCCTAGGCCTAACTAAGTGACATAACTTACTGAAGTGCAGTCTTCATTCCAAGTTTCACTTCAGTACAACTTCACTCTAGTTTATTGCTACCATAACTTTTCCTATAACTATCAATTGATTGGGGAATTTATGCGGCATTTAAGTTCAATTTGGGTCTTCGAATCGAGCACATCCTGAAACTGATATAAGCTCTCCTGGGTTCAGGCACACCTTCGGCAGAGCATTACGCATTTCCTGGCAAACAGTAGACATAATACAGAAGTAGTATACCTGGCACTACCTTGCCCAAACTGCCGCCAAAAGTTGATTATGCATGTTGGACAATCATGATTTGTGTGTCTTTTGTTTTAGGCAGTAGCAAGAGGAGGAGGGGGAGTAACTGCTGAGCCGGAGTTTGACCCTAACGTGAGGCTAAACAAACGACACGCCTGTTAAACCAGAACATGACCCAAATAAGAGCTGAGACAATGGTCAGTCTGTGTGCGTGTGTGTGTTAGGGTGTGTACGCACACCTTTCCAGGAAGAGCAGGCACACACGCACACCCACATGCATAGTATGACACGCACATAGCGTACGTGGACTAGGACAAACACAGACATTACGCACCCCGTGGAGTAGGGCATGGGCATAAATTGAAATTACTAATTACATTTTACTCTAGAGTCTGTCACAGGAGATCACAGTGTCTGCCAGATCATTCGTCTTGTGGCTTTGGACAGCTCTTGATCTGGGAGATCTGCGGTGTTAGCCCGCATAACTAGCACCACATGGTGGCAAAGTCACGCAGCGCTTGTCTATAATTAGACCGAGTTGAGACACAGTCATCTCTCCGGCTCTTAATCAATCCACTGCCACCCCAAAATGTCCAATGCCCAAGGCATGACTGTACTCCACTCCATATAGGGTGTTTCCCCTCGCGACTCATGACAGATATTTGACAGACGCCCAGGGTCACGTGGCATTAAAACAAACCATATGCATTCCGCTAAAAACTCAGAAGCAACCCTCTGGCACAGTTTCAACACTCTCATGCTCGTATTTCACTCTTGATGTTGATTCTACTTCGTTCTGGAGAGGTCCTTCGCCTGCTGTTCGGCACGGTTCTCAACACCCCTCTAATGGAAATTTTATAACAATTGTTTAGCAATTTTATTACCATTCGTTGGGGTTTATTTTAAACTTGGCTTGACATGTGTTTTGGCAAATTGGTACAGCTGTTGGCTTATGATTTATGGCACTATTTGCAAAGTTTTATTACGGTTTAAGTAGGTGTTTGATCCAGTAGAACTGAGAGTTATATGAAAGGAATTTTGGAAAAGAATTTGAATTAGTCTAGTCTTAAATTAAATAAACATCGATTGAGAACTTACATATAATTCATTTAAAATATCTATATCTTGGTTTCTAGACGGAATATTTAACTGAAAATTTATGCAGTATATACTTAAGTCAGCAGCTGCAGGTATACCCAATTTCATTAAACATGATCAAGTAGTTTGGCAGATATTTATATTAAATAAAATATCTGCTATATAAAACCACAGAAAGTGCTGAAATTTGGTACACTCAACACTTAATATCCCATTTAACTGCTTGCCAAATTTCATAAAGATTGAGTAAAGACTTTAGCTTCCACTCCCCTTCTCGCTGGAAATTCCTTTCGATTTCGCAATGCCTGACAGCAGGTATGGCACAGCTCCATTAGAGCCATTAGAGAAAGTGTTGGAGTGGAGGGGAGAGTGCGAGTGGGACCCCTTAAGAGCGATTAATGGGCAATGCCTATTCAAAATATTGCTACAATAACAAAAGAGGGCGCTTCCCAGTGGGATGGCGTTGATGAGAATGATTTCGTAAAGTGTTTTCGATATATGTAGATGTATAAATACCTGGCGAAATGTGTGAAACACACATGGGAGGCAGAAGCAGACAATAAATCGCCTTAGCACATGGAATTCCATAAACATATTTTCGGCCTTTAAAGTGGAGCACAGAGTAGCAAAGGAAACGAAGAAAAGTTCAATTCCAGTTGTCGCCCCGAACAAAAAGTTTCGATTCGAAGGGGCCTATAAATAGCACTCCAGAATGGAGTCCAACAGGGGGATGCCCCCATGTCCGTCTGGGCACAAGTGCAGCCAACAAATGAGGCAAACTTTTGCCCCACTAAGAGAGGCAGATGCAGAGTTCTTGCTACTTCCTATTGGGGGGTAGTAGTAGCATTTGTCACTGTTAATGCCTAAAAATATACCAGAGATACTAAGATACAGTTCCCCAATATGAGCTGCGTGCTGGGATTTGAGAAAAAGGCAGAGAAAACTATTTATACTTCATAGAGAGATGCGGCAAATGGAAAGATATTTCAATTGGAACGAGAGCTTTTGTTATTGTTCGTGACAAGTCCACAATTAATTGGCAGCTGACCTCAGAGGCTGGGCATGTGCCACGCCCCGCCACGTCCCGCCCCACACACTACATACACTCTATAGAGTGGAATACTTGAGACTTTCGTAATCACAACAAAGCATCGATAGCCGCCATCCATTCCATATCTTGTAATTAACATCTCACAATTGCCGCATAAAGTCTGTGCCCCTCCCCTCCCACTGTCTGGCGCCACGCCCTCGAGTACGCACATTAATTAATTAGGCAAATAATCCAGATTCCACAGAGCTCTCGATCTCTCAAAAAGACCAATTAGTCAAACAATCAAAATGATTGTACGCAATTCTATAATCATTTTCTCGCGCTCTTCCTCTGTCTACTATATATCTATCTCTCTGATATGTAGCAGATGTAAGCGCATTTTTCAAAATCATTGCAATTTTCTATATACATATATAGTACTATATGTATACTCTACTATATACGTTTTCAAGGCGCCTCAAGTGTTTTGCGCCTGAACTACTTTCAGCTGTCGTTCATGGGGCTCCTTGACTGAGCTGCTGGGGTTTCCACATGTTTATCATCAGATTGTGTTGTAATTACAGCATAGTCTACTCATTTGCATTCTAAATGAATGAATTTTGTTATTTATTATTACAAAAAATTCATATAATTAACTTATATTATGACTAGGAGTGCTAAGGGACTACAACTTGGACTCGCATCGTACTAAGTACTATTGACAGCTGGCAAACTATTTGCTATTCATTATTTAATATTGAATAAAAAATAATAATAAAATTGATAATAATAGTAGAAAATACTGCAGAAATAATATTAATAATAATGCATTATATTACCATATTATAGTCCATAATAATTTCCTTTTATTTTGGCATCTTCTGGTAATAATACAAAATGAAAGCTTTTCAAATTTTCATTATATTTTTTTATAATTATAATTTTAATAAATATTTTCTCTTAATCACCCAAGCATTAAACCGAAACATATATTGGTAATGACCACGCTTCAAATGCCGTAAAATATCTATGAAAATTATAGCCTTAACTTGACTAGGCCTGCCCACAGTTTTAAGTACTTATTGTACTTAAAAACAGTGATTGAAGTAGAAAACTATCTGAAGATATGTAGGAAATACGCGCCATAGTACTCCAGTACGAATTAACTTATCTCAGCAACTACAAGAGAAAGTGTTACTAAATTTCGTATATAGTTAGAAGTAAATCATACGCAGCTTTACTCTATTTAACATACATACATATATGTATGTATTACGCTCACCCCTCCCACAAACCATAAAAAACTACATAACTAGAACCATTTGCCACCTAGCAGTTTGTCATTCGGCATGTGTGTAACTTAGTTATTTATGAATTTATGTTTAAAATTTCAAGAAAATCTATTAATACACACAATAGTTATTACATAAACTATTTGGCGCCTTCTAGTTCTGCACCCGCTTGAGCCCGCTTAAAGGCGAAATTATGATGAATTTTGATGTATATTTTATTTAAGTAAACACACTAATTATGTAAGTATGATTAATGCAAATTATGTTGAATAGTTAAGCGACTCATCAGCTGTGAATTTACTTATTTTAGTTAACTGAATGAAGAGTTCTCTATTCAAATTAGTCTAAGCTAAGGTGCATAGGTTCTTCAGCCTAGCAATCCCTCAAATTCCCCAACTGTATTACTCGTTTGTATCTCAATCTCATTTCTGATTTGAGTTCAATTATTGTGTGATGAGAAATCTCGTTGGAATTCGGCGTATAATGATGTAAGCTATAGCTATGCCTGGTATTTATGCAATTTTAATTGCTCCATAAATGTGGAGAATGTTTTCTTTTTTATGCGCCACGCTAATTAGACAGTAAATTCAATTAACGCGCTTACATTTCCACAGTATTTTCCACAATAAATAAATATTTACTACTACAGTCTGTCTCAGCTGTCTGCGTACCCCTGCCCCTGCCCCTCCCTACCACTACCCACAGGCCATAAAAATAGACTCGAAGCAATACAATAAAAAGCAAAAGAAAAATAGTAATTTCCTTTTGTTGCTTTGGCTGTCAACCACTTGGACCTATCCCTATTCACCAGGGTGCCTAGGTGCCTTGGTGAATGGGTGCCTAAGTCCAGGCCCATGCCCACGCCTGAGGGCTTATGGCATTGTTTGCCTTGGCCAATCAATTCACATTTCGCCGCCAGCTCATAATTGATTTGATTAAATGTGTTTCTTGTGCACTCTCCAATCATATTTCCATCAGCCTATAAATTCTATTGTCGTCGCAGATTTATATTTACTTTGTCCAGTCTCCTGGGACATGCGGGTGAATTACGACGACAATTCACACAGGTCTAATGCCATTTTTTAGGCACTTTAAAGCAGTTACAGTGGTACAGTAAACTCTCTCTATAGTAAGAGCTTTAAATTTGCACATTTTCACACTCTTTTGCCTCGAATCGATGGCGTTTCACACTCTTGTTAAAAATCCATAACACGTCGAAGTTTTCTCCACAATATTTCCATATTTTCCACTCTTCCTCTTCTAATGCTGCTCCGACTCTTACTCCCTGCTCTGCCTAGGCCTGCTGTGCCGTTATGTGGCCAAACAATCATAGCAGCTGGAATTGGACTATTCTGGGCCTGCACAGTGGTCGAAATAGGTAAAATTATACTACATATTGATAAGGGATATTCATTCCACTGATCTCAGTCATAATGGTTGTGTTAGGTTATTGAAATTATTATACTATTATTATTATTTCATTTCAGTTAGATTGGACATTCCGCCCACTGTACCCCGGCTAGAGTGTGAGTCGCACTGGGAGTGGGAGACTGCGATTTCTCCCTGTTTTGCTCTCGAGTGCGTGGCAAATTTTTATATATTCGACAAAATGTTTTTGGAGCTTCCCTTCAAGTGCCCAATTCGCTACGAATGTGGGGGGAGGGGACACTGGAAAAATACGCTGTTACTGCTTAAATTAAGCAACGTTTAAAGTTGGGTCTAGGAATTTATAGAATGTCCGACTTGTAGTGGATTTAGTGTATCTTATTTAAAGAGTGTTGAACTATCTCTACCGCCCGTAGAGTCGTAAGCACTTGACAGTCTGTTGGCACTAATCTGCGCCGCCAGATCTCAACTGGCGTACTCCCGCCCTTTCTTTGACACTCTCTCAAGAGATGCAGCTGCCGAAACACTCAAGAGTTGAGCTCTAACTCACAGAGTGCAGAGACCCGTCTCTCTGTCCGTCCGTCCATCCATACCGATCCCGCATAGTCCGAGAGGCTGAGAGGCACTTGAACAATTGCACAATTTACTGAAGAATGCGTCTAAGCGTCACTTAAAAACGCATTATTCAATTTATGGCCATTCGTTGAGATGCAAACTCGAAGCGAAGATAAGAGAACAAGAGTCATAAACACAAATAGAGAAGTGGCACAGCAGAAAACTAAAAATATTTGCCAAGAATTTCAAGGAAAAACATTAAGCAACAACTTCCGGACGCAAAAGGAAAAGTGCAGTCAATCGACTTAGTGAATCGTTCAATCAGCCGGAAAAGGTTTTGCCACGATGACTCATTGCCTGCCGCAGTTTCGGGGGTAAACACATAAATGTTATTATCTCTCTTGTGGCATAGCGAAATGGGCCGCAAATCCCTGCAAATGAGCACAGTCAGCCTTTTCCGAGTATCCGGGGGAGGAGTGTTATACTGTTATACTCATATGTAACGCACGTGCTGCCACTGGGGGTTGCTTGCACCCCAAGTTCAAGACCAGTTTGCATTCCATTTCTGTGTTCACTTGGCAAGCATTTGGAATTGATGACCACAGTGTTTATACAAGGATTCAATCACTTTGACATTCTAACCGCACTTAACGAGCCACCAGGTCCCATTAATAGGAAACTTGATATTTTACAGCTAAATGCCACTTCAGGCCAACCAGCAGTTGGTCAAATTGTCTCTGCTTTGTACACGCCACTTGTTTAATTTAAACAAATAACTATTTAACTGTTCAAATTCAAATGCTGTGCGCGCGCTTCGTCACCGTCTCAACGTTATCGATAACACTGCAAACGATAGTGTCACGCCTCTAGCTCGTGCGCGCCAACGGCAATATCATCGTTACTGTTTAGTTGCAAGTTGCACTCCACTTATTTAATACGAATATTTAAACCAAAAACTATTTTACTGTTCAAATTTAAATGCTCTACGCGCGCTTCGTCACCGTCTAAAAGTTATCGATAACTGCAAACGATAGTGTCGCATCTCTAGCTCGTGCGTGAACAAGTTCGCTCGGTTCGCTCACCGCTCAATTGCGCTACAACTCAACGAAGCTGAGCAGCTCGACGATTCAGTAGCAAAAAACTAATTGAATGACTCGGACGTGCGCGCCGGGTGCATTTCGCTGGTTCACATAATTTGTTCGTAGAGTGTTTGTGTGTAAAAACAAAAGCAACAACAGCAAAAGGAATTAAAGTTGTTTTATCGCACACTTCTAAACAATAATATCCGCTATGTTAAATATAGCATATTGTTGATGTACGCAATATTCACAACAAATACATGGGTGTCTCTCAGTGCGCGTCTTCAGTTGATTTTTGATACGAGTGTATGTATGCGTGTATATATGTATGTATTTAGGTGTGCCGTCTGCACCGAATAAGAGGCAAGAAAATTGCGCGCAACCATTTAAGCAAATATTTTAATAGCAGGCGAAATAACAGAAGCATTGATTGATAAATAAGCAGAATATTTCAAATATTGAAACAAGTGTGACGATTCTGCTGCCGCTGCCTGCTGCCAGTTGTCGTCAAATTGCCATTTTTCATACGGACACACACACACGCGCGCACGTACACTCACGCACACACACACACATATCGTATGTGTGGAGCGCGCTGCCTACACAAACACAACGAAAGCCGTAACGAGATTTTTTTTTGCCATTTTGCCAAGCCGCAATTCGTGTAGTTGTGTGTTTCAGTTGTTGTAGTTGTGTGTACTTGTTGTGCAACAACAAAAACAACAACAACACATGTGGTATAGTAGTGCAGTGAACAACATTTCTACGCATTGGGCATTTTTAATAAACAACAAAAATGCTGTAGTCTGACCGCATTATTTTCACCTGCAGTCGCTGTCCTTGTGTGGGTGATCGTGCCCGCATGTGTGTGTGTGTGTGTGTACGCGAGCGAAACATAATAATAATTGAAATATTTTTGCAGTGTTTGTGATTTCGAATAGCAACAACAACAACAACAACAAGTGAAAGTGTTAAAGCAACAACAACAACTACATACATACAGCTATTTAGCTATTTACAACAATAACAACTGTACACATTGCACACACTGTGGATTACGCCGCACAACCAGGAATTAATACTCTGCAACAGTTGCGAATAATAAGGTAAACATCAAGCCAGCACACCTGACCACTTTTTATGTTGTCTACCTACTTAGATTTTGCATGCAACAACAGCAACAGCAACACACAACAGAAAAAGAAGAACAACAACAGGCAGGGGCGCGTATTTTCCTTTGCCCCTTTTTTACGCTCGTTCTTGTTGCTGCTGCTGCTGCTGCTGCTACTGATCTTGCTGCATCCCCTTTACATGCACTTTCGCCTGTGTGAGTGTGCGTGGCTGTACAGCAGTGTTGTCACTTTAGCTAGTTTCCAGCCAAGTTCTTTATTCACTTACAGCAGTTCTGTCACTTTAGCTAGTTTCCAGCCAAGTTCTTTATTTACTTACAGCAGTGCTGTCACTTTAGCTAGTTTCCAGCCAAGTTCTGTATTCACTTCATATTCAATCACAGTTTTCAGCACTGATTGACTGCAGTACAGTCCTTGTTGTTGTTTTGCTTGGCTTGGTCTCGTCTGGTCTGGTCAGTCTCCCCTTATCTGGGGCGTGAATATTCGGCAGAGTGGCCACGGCGCATTTAAAACTACCAAAGCAGATAAGAAACTTACCTTTTATTGTGTTGTATTTGTATTTGTATTGTGTTAAGATCCTGATAAGATACAATGCGCTGTGACGTGACATGCCACACAAATAGTAGTGCGAGTGTATCGAAATATGCTCAGAATTATTATGGTGCTCGCAGTCTCGCAATGCATGTCATTGACATAGCCCTGAAACGCTTTAGCTGTGGCCAGAGAGAATTTAATTAGCATTTCAAATGCTGACACCTTGACTTCGCCCTCTGTCCAAGCCGCTGCCGCTGCCTCCTCCTCTGCCGCTATTTCACCTCTGCTTTGCACCTCGATTTACCCAATAGTGGAGGCAATTATTTGTTCAATCATACGCGCATACACGGTTGCCACTTGAAGCAGAAAAAATCACCAAATATTTTATAATAGTATATAAAATATAATAATACTATATTTATCAGTACTTCATCTATTATAAAGTCAACAGTTTCACCTAAAAAACCACCACTGTTATCAGAATGGTGGCAATCGAGCGTGCCTAGTAAATACCTTTGAGCTAACAGAGCTCTGTTAGCCGCGTGCCTGTTAAATACCTTTGAGCTAACAGCACTCTGTTAGCCACGTGCCTGTTAACTAAACAGACACGCACACGCGGAAAATGTGACATTTAAGGGCAGTCGTCGTTGTTGTGGTTGTTGTTGTAGTCTAGGAATGCGTGAACTAGTTGCACGTTTCCTGGTTTAATTGCTGGCCATTGGCCGCTTATCGTGTTGCTGGTGACATCCCCCTCACTCATCGTCCCCTCCTTGGGGCTAGCTGCAACGATAAGCGTGCATTGGCTTCTACTCTCTTCTAACTTAAGCTCAGCTTAGCGCAGTCAATGCAATCGCTCCCCCTCCCCCCCACTCAACAGTGCGTTCTTTCGTCAACTTGTTTCGTTAAAATGCAATGTGCAAATTTTCGTTTCGTCAAGTCAGCGAGAGACGAGCGACGAGACGTGAGCTTAGGCTCAGCTGAACGAAAGAGCGAGCAGTCGTTGAACTTTTTCAAGCACAACAATAACAATAATCACAACAACAACAACAACAAACATAAAGCATAACAAAGTGCGAGTACGAAAAATACTAACGAGGCGCAAAACAGAAAACAGAGAAGAAGCAGCAGCAGCAGCAGTCGCAATGGGCACAAAACATAATAAACCACACATAAATCGTTAACCGTTGTCTCTCATGCACGCACACACACTCGCACACACACAGAGCTGACTGCGCTGCGCCATTAAGCAAAGCTTGACTTAGTCGCTGTTGTTGTTGTTATTGCAAAAGTTCCGCTTCTTTGGTTTTTTGTTCTGTTTTCCGTCGTTTCGTTTCGTTTCGGGCTTGAACTGTTAATTTCGTTTTCGTTTCGATTCGGCTTCTCTCTGTTTTGTCATTTGGAATTTTTGCCCGTTTTGTTGTGCTCTTTTTCTTGAGCAATTCTTTGTTTTGTTTGCAGTTAGAGTGCGATTCGATTCGATTCGAGTCACAGTGGAGCAGCAACTCCACATCCATATGCGGGGCACAGTGGGTAGAATTGCAAAACTTTCGCGTTGTCGCATACACTGCGCAACGCACTCGCCTCGTCTGTGCAGATGGAGATACATATGTATGTATCTAAAAGTAGCCACAAAACGCCGAACCAGTTTGGAATTTCAACTAATCATTTCCGACATCGAAATGTGTATTTAGTTTTATTGCTTTTGTAACCTGTCTCTCAGTTTGAGTTCGATTCGTATTCGAACACGCATTCGAATGTCGAGTTTTATTCACTTTGGCCACTTAAAGAAATACCGATTCACATTTTGGCATTCACTTTAGTTGATTGTTTCTCATTGTGTAGCAGGAAATTAAAATTGATAAATAATTTATTGACTAACTACAGCTCAACTATGCTGTGTGTGTGTGTGTGTGTGTGTGTGTGTGTAATTGATGATAAAGAGACGGGGCCAAGCTACACCCCTTCGTGATGCTGCAATTTGAGGCAATCAAAGCTTCTTATTGTATGTAGTGTAGTGTGAAGCCAAGTCGTGAGCTTTCGTCACTTTATTTTCAATCACAATTGAATACATAACAACATGGCCACAGTGCGGGCCAGAATACTAGTGACAGTAAGCTGGGACTGTTGATAATGTACACATATAATATATCTATAATATTTTGATATATTCCCACTAAATTCTCTGTTTATCAGCATACCTAATTCAAGTATAGAAGTACTAGCCATAAACTGGAATTTATTACATTTTCCAAACTGTATCTAATGTGCTGACCCGCACTGTAGCCAATCTCGCATCTTGTGACCCACTGGGCTCTGCCTCATTTGCACTGTGGCTGTTGCAAGCGTGGCGAATGTCTCCAGAGAGTAGTGAGCGAAGCCCCTATACAAAATGGCTCAGCGCTGCCCCTCCCCCTGCTGCCCCTCCTGCATTCCTGCTTGTCTACGCATCCGCTGCATTTACTGCTGTTGTTTTGTTGTTATTCCATTGTGCTCAAAAAAGTAGTCGGCGAGATTGTTTATGAGGCGATAAAATGCGCCGAGAGTGCCAGAGGTTGGGGCTACAAATGCTTCTTCTTCTTCGTCGGAGAACTCTTCTCATCAAAGCACAACAAGCGCTAGGCATTGTCTTGACCAAAATATAAAAAACAACAACAAAACGCAGAGAGCTTGTTGTGGCTGTTGCTGTTGTTGTTGTTGCTGTTGTTGTCTGTTGGAATGTGTTGGCTCACTTGAAGATTCGTGGAATGCGCGTAAACAACACTCTTGTCAATTTCAATCAATGCTCGCAGTTTTTTGCTCACTTCTTCACACTTTTTACAGGTGAAACAAGTCATTTGCAGGCGCATCAGGCACGCCCTCGTAATGTATTTAAATAACAACAGGCAACTGCAGCAACAACAACAACTTGAGGCAGTTGACATCCGCTGTAACGGAAGTGCTTTTTCTTTCATGTGCCTCATTCGCTCCTCTTTCGTTTCCTCACCCCACCAAATGGTCCACAACCAATGCGCGAAGAGCGTGCAAAAGTGAAAGTCTTTCGCAAGGTGTTTGCATATCAGGCAACCAGGTAGGCGACCTATGCCTCGCTCTCCCCTCCCCCCCTCCACTCCACTCTGGTTACGCTTAGTCAGGCGTAACGCATACACGCTCTTACATAAGCGATCAGAACTGAGTACCCAGCTGCACAGTCTTAGAGTCTTGCCCCCAGTCACACTCACACACACACACACACACACACTCACATTACATGCTATTATGCCTTGCTAATTACTTTTAATGCCACTTAAATGGGTCACTTCTAACGGTCCACGAAAACCTGTGGCAGCAAAGGTTAAAGTTCGCACACACAACTACACACACGACAGCTGACATTTGCAGGCAAATTGAAGCAAACTAAAGACGCCAGAAGTCTTGGGGTTTCTGCACCACTGCGCTGTTAATAACAGAGCTATGTTAAGTGCGCTGTTACGTATAGAAGTAAAGTAGAAGTAATGTTATCATTATCATTGCTTATACTGGTAATAACAGTATCATGTTAAGAGCGCTGTTATGCATAGAAGTAATGTTATCATTATTATTGCTTATACTGTTAATAACAGAGCTATGTTAAGAGCGCTGTTAGGCATGAAAGTAGTTATCATTATTGCTTATACTGTTATTAACAGAGGTATGTTAAGTGCGCTGTTACGCATAGAAGTAATGTTATCATTATTATTGCTTATACTGTTAATAACAGTGCCATGTTAAGTGCGCTGTTACGCATGAAAATAAAGTTATCATATCGAAATATTATTATTATTGGTACGATAAGATAAAGAAACGGTTAAAAGCGACTAAAAATTTAAATAAAACGTAAAATTTAGTATATATACTATCGAAATGTTAGTTAAAACAGCTGTTAGTCTAACTCATTCTTCTGATAAGCGCTCAGCAGAGCCAGACGACGCGCCTGTGGCAGATTATAGAATCTGTTCAAGATGCGCTGAAACGTAGTAAACGCGGTAGTTAGTATATATACTAGCAGGAGTATATAGTATATGCACTCACCTGTCGCTGAAAGAGATTCTTCTTGCTTGCGCTCAGGGCATCCCAGTGAGCAGGCGCCTCCTGCAGCACCTCTGCCATGGAGTAGCGCTTGTGCTTGCGCTGGAAATAGCGCAGAAAGTTGAGGTAAGGCAGAGGTGCCACCAGATGAGGCAGATCCACTATGTCAGCAGCTTGAACAGGGCACATGTTGTAAATTTCAGTGTATGATTAAAATTGTGATTCGTTTAATATAGAATTTTCTCTGTGTGTACTCTGAAAATGCTTCGATGATGACAGCATTGCCCAGGCCTGCTCGACGTCACGCTCTAACCCAAATACGCGCTCTCTAATATGTAAATACCTCGTTAAAATATCTGCTCATATTAAGAGTGAATTCTTTGGAATATACAGAAATAGTCGCATTATGTTTATCATTATTTCGAGCCGAGTTTTACATGTGAAGCACGCCTACAAATTGCTGCGACTCGAGTGTGTATAAATAGCGCTGGGAGTTGCCTGCTCTCTGTGCTCATTTATGCATATTTTGCTATATAGTATATATATATATTTGCTGACTGTCTCTGTCTGAGCTGAGCTGGGCTGAGCTGATAAGGCATTCCGTATTTACTTTTCAATTCCATTTTCCATTGTGCAAAGTCCAAGCATGCTCAATAGCCGTGCCCAAAAACACGACTGACTGACTGGCTGACTGACTGTCTGTCTGTCTGTCTTTCATCATTTATAGTTCTAGTTTATCGGACGTTTTGCTCTTATTATATATTTATATATGTGCGCATACTTATAGCGCCGAGTGTTTGATAAGTTCCTGCTGCATCTTCCGCAACTGAATGGAGGCAACATCAAGCTGCAATTTCCGCTCAGCTTATACACACACACACACACACACACAGTCGTAGTATATACGCTCTGTAGTGCTTATTAATTCTCGCTCTTTATGTGTATTATTTCCATTATTTCATTATTATGTTGATTATTCATATTTGTCGCTGTGACGCCATCGTGTGTCGCCTCTACTCATCGAGGTACATATGTGTATAGTGTATAATATATGTGTGTATCTTTAGTCTACTTATGCTCGCATTTTCCACATTTCCATATTTTATGCTGTCGTTAATCGCGCGACGCTTTTGTTGACTTTAATCTGCTTCTTTCATTGCATTAAAATGCCATTAATAACGGCAGAAATAGCTATTTATCGCCTTTATTGAACTTTGCACAGCGTTTAGCAACAGTTTTCCAACTGCAATCAATCGAAATGTGTAAACAAGTTTTAAATTTGGCCAGAGATAAGTTTATTTCGGTTTAACCCAGGTCTGTGGATTGTTTAAATGGTATGCAATGGCATATCGCATCAGATTATTTAGCACAGCTGAATGCAGGCTGTTCGAGTTGCAATAAATACCATATTAATCGATTTCTATTTGGGGAGTAATTATAGCAATCTGTTCTTGCACTAATCCACAGTATTAACTGCTCTTGCAGCAGGCTTTCTTCTCTTTTAACTAGCGAACTGCACCAGCTTACACAGCTCCCATTAGAGTCGAGAAAACTCTTAGTTCATTTAAGGAAGGAAGATATTGCCATACAGTCCAATACAGTGAAAACTCTCATTCAGGACTAAGTCTCCTTTGCTATGATTAGCGTTTTATATATAGCTTTTCTTGCTGGGTTAAGATACTTCTCAACTCCAACTAAGATATGTATTTGTAGCAGGTATTAGCAACAGTTCAAGTAAATCCTCAAAATTTCCAATTTAATTAGTTAATCGATTTCATTTGGGGAGTAGTTTTAGTAGTAGTAGTAGTTCTTCCACTAATCCACTGTATTACCAGCTCTTGCAGCAGACTATCTCCCCTTTTAACTAGCCAACTCCTCAAGCTTACATTCCACTCTCAGAGTGGACTAAGAGAGTCTCATCTGCTGTGATTAGCTATTCATATAGCTTTTCGTGCTGGCTTAAGATACTTCTCTACTCGAACTTGTAACTGACTCTTGTAACAGGTATTAGTTCAGGTAAATCCTCAAAATTTCCAGTTTATATCGCCTCTATGCAGGCTTAACATTCCGCTCACATTCCTCCTGTTATTAACAGCTCATCAGCGCATATTAAGCCGGCTCAATCAGTCAAATTGTATCTGTGGGCCTCGGATAAAGCCAGTGTAAATTATGAAATTTATATTTAATATTTCGCCTGAGGCCTCTGGGCTGTAATTTCACATTGATTAGAGTTACGCATGAGCTTTACACGGCTAATAAAACTCGTATCTAAATCTGGTATTAATGCGTAGTCACGCTTTTCCCACCGTCAGCATTTTCACTTGGGGGGCTTTTCAGTGGGTTTTCATTGCTACCTTAGTGGGTTTTTTTCTGCGCCAATGGGCATGTCTATCGTACGGTACAGTACACTGCGCGAAAAGCGACTTTCGTTCTGTTTATCTTGGGTATTAAATGGAAATTACGTAAAGTGAGTTTTGTGTGTTCGCAATTAAAGTAAATATTTGTGCAAGAGATTGAAAGAGTGCCCCGCCCACCGCCCCCCACCCCAGGCACTGGCAAAAGACAGTGTTGTGTAACGCTGCTTAACTTTCGCCCGCAACTGAAGTGAAGTAAGAGCAACGGTAAAAATATAAACTTATACTTAGGCACTAAGTATCTGTAGCTGTATCTGTATCGGTATCGGTATCTGTATCTGTATCTGTATCTATGGCTGTGGCCGAGTGTGTCTATCTGTCACTAATTGAGGGTTTCACAATTCTCTCCGCTTGTTGTGTCAACAGTTGCAACAGCCGCGAGTTAATGGCTTTGTGCTGCAGTTTTGTGGCAGTGATGAGCAGGCGTGGGAAAAGCCTAATAGAGCTGCGACTGTTGTCATTAGCTGACCATTTCATTGCCCTTATTTTGAGCTACAATTGTGACTCTTGCCCAATGCCATTGACCCTCCGCATCATCCACATTGCTGCAGTTGGTTTAAATTGTTAAATTCACTTCGTGCAACGCACTCTGAAGCGAGGGTAGAGGGTGGCATGTGGCACAGTGGCAGATGCCCCCTTAAGCCGCAAGCACATGTCGCATGGCTGGCAGTCATCCAGCATTCTACAGCAGCCTGTCTGAGGCTTAATGCCACAAGTACCGAGCTTAGCAGTCGCCACATGTTTAAGCTGCAGTCGACTGTGAAATTTGTCAGATATTTCGCAAAGAATCTGTGTATCTTTCGCCTTTAAAATGTGATATTTAAAGCTTAAAAACAAACGCCAGCTCATTAAGAGACGAATGCAAGTATCTGCAGTGCACTTACTAGCCAAAGATACTGTTTACCCAATCGGATCAGCTTTAGTGAAGAAAGAAGGCTGAGAATGGCAAACTTAACTATGAGATGTACTTCATAGATACTGTTAAAATCACCGCAGAGTGTACAAAGTTGTTGCTGCAACTGTTTTGGCATGTGCTCAATTTAATTCCACTTTCAGTCGAATTTGGCTGCGACTTGTTCTAGCAACTTTTATAAACTGAGCTATAGATACACTTGGTAATTGTAGTTGACCTTGCCGAGGCAATTGAACTGTGCAGTAACTGAAGTAGTATCTATAGCTGAGAATGTGACTGAGTGGCGATAAGATTGCCTAGCTGTGGCACAACTCGTAAGCTAATTGTGGCAAGCGTTAGTTAGAACAGTTAGTTGAATGAATTGCGTTTAGAGCGTGTCAATTAACACACAATGCTCGCGTGGTTATCGATAATGTTATCGATAGCACGAGATGGCTTAGTCTGCCTACTCTACAACTGGATTGTATACCAGATACCAGTTGTGTCCCCGCTTCAGCCTCAAGTCTGTCTACGTCAGCAGCGCTGTCTACGTCTCAGTGTCTCTGCCTCCCCTCCCCTCAGTCTCCCTCTCCCTCCACAGCTTCGCCGCTAGTTGACCTTCAGATTATACAAGCAAACGTTACGTAGAATTTCGCATCTCATCGCATCGCATCGCCACACAATCTGTGAGTTGGGCGAGAGTGTATCTCTTAACTGCGTATCTCGTGTATCTTTTGCGTCGATATCTTTTTTTATGCCAGGCTTATTTGTTTGCGGTTTTATCTATCAACCGCAAACCGACAACAAACGGCGGGCGGCATTATAAAGTAAAAACTGAGCAGAGAGCGAAATTAGTTGAGCTATATTATAATTAAATGTCTTACACTAATAAATCAACGTGGTTACAGCTATGTACAGACATAGGAGCTGTGAATTTGATACGCCAGCTGAGCGTGTCGCAGCTGCAAACAAACTGCAAAATTGCAACTAGAAAATTCTATGAAAAGGCAGAGGAAAATCTATCAAAGTCATGCCGGGAAAACTCTATGTAGAACAGGGAAAAGGCTATCAAAGTCATGTCTATATAAAATAGAGAAAAATCTATTCAATTCAAGCCGGGAAACCCCTATAAAAAAACAGAGTAAAGTCTATTCAATTCAAGTCGGGAAAACTCTATATAAAACGGAGAAAAATCCTTTCGGATCAAGCCGAGAAAACTCTTGAAAAAACAGAGAAAAGTCTATCAAAGTCATGTCTGGAAAACTCTATATAAAATAGAGAAAAAACTATACAATTCAAGCCGGGAAAACTCTATTAAAAATAAGAGAAAATGTATTCAATTGAACTCGAAAACAAACTATATAAAATAGAGAAAAATCTATTCAATTCAAGCCGGGAAAACTCTATATAAAACAGAGAAAAATCTATTCAATTCAAGCCGGAAAAAACTCTATTAAAAATAAGAAAAAATGTATTCAATTGAACTCGAAAACAAACTGCAAAAAACAGAGAATCTTTTCAGTTCAAGCCGGGAAAACTTTATAAAAAAGAGACCAGAAAAATCCACTCACTTCAAGCCGCGGAAAACTCTGTGAATTTGTAGCCAATTTTCACCTGTTTTTCGAGCTAGAAAACTTTGCCAATCTATATATATATATGGAAATGCAGCAAACCAGATTTGCAGCTCTTGCATTTTCCATTTTCTTGCTGCTTGTTACTCGTTTCTGCTGTGGCGAAAGCCAATTGAAAGAGAATTGCGGATGCTGTAGCTGCTCGCTCACTCTATAGTATCTTATCTCCATGCTTCTCTCTGGCTCCCAGTGGTGACTTCATATCCGTTGCGATTGGCAATTGTTGTTGTGTAAATGTTTTGCAGCTCTGCTTGGCTATTCATTGATTCACACACGCACACACACACTCGCACACACACGCGTTCGTGCAGTCAAACACTCATTTGCATATGCGACGAGTCGCCGAGTTTTGCATTGTGACCTAACCGAGAAAGTGTTGAGCATATTTGGAATAGTTTCAATGATTCGAATGGCTGGTGAATGTGTCGTGTGTAGCATCGCAGTTATACAATACTGGGCACCAGCTACAGCTGTTCATTAGTCGCCATATTCAAGTTGAAGGTCCACGAGATACAAATGTATCTGAATTCCATTTGGCATTTTATGTCACGCTTCACACTACTCCCCCTTTATTTAAACAGCCCGACCCGGAATTTTACGGCCATTTATGCTGGGCCACGCCCTAGGACTCTGCGCATCCTCTGACAAGCAGCTCCAACTTCAACTCCATGCCGAGATACATTTACATTTACATTCTCAGCTCAGCTCAGATACGCCTCTTAACGAATGCGAATTTATTAATTTAGAGCAGAGTTTCATTTGTGTCTTGTCTGTTTGCAATTGTATCTGTAGCTGTAGCTGTATCTGTATCTCTGTCTCTGTACTGTGTGTGTGTGTGTGTAGCTTTCAATTATTTAAATTAATCGCATGCATATGACGCTCTGTGTATCTGCAATTGTTTCGTTTTTTATGCACATATTTACTCGCTACGCTTTGTGCTAAGCATTCTGACTGACAGCTGCAAATTGTGAAAGATACACATGTATCTGCGGCACAAATTAAATATTTAGCCGCAGATTTAAGCTGTCAGAACACAAACAAGTCTTTAATTTGTATCCACGCCTTGTCTAAATACAATACACTCGAGCATTGCTGTACAATTATGCAATTAATCACGATTTACAGCTGTCAACATGCAAATCCAGCAGACTGTAAACGGAAGCTGCCTAACAGGCCGTTAACAGTGCCATATTAGCGACAGTAACAGCGACAGTACAAGTATCTGCAGAGTGCTACAATTGTATCTTTTCATTGTTCTGGAAATGTATCTTAAGTAGCGGAATGTGATGCCTAGATAAGTACTTATAAAAAATCTACTAAAATGCTGCAAATATGTGCCCAGATAGTTGGCTAAATGCATCTGGCAAGTGCTACAATTGTATCTTTTACGATGTGACTGTATCTTTAGTGTTTGGCTCGTATCTCTATAGTCATACGAGTGTATATTTAGAGTAATAAGACCGAATACGAATGTATCTATATGTCTATCGTAGTACGACTGTATCTGTTTATGGAATGCTTTGCTGCTGAAGATGCTGCTTGCATGGAAAAGGCCAAAGTAAACATTCCAGCGACGACTGACATTTCGGTGTGGTGTCTCTGGCTCAACTGTTGAGTATTTAAGAACAATCAAAAGTAATTTAGCTGCTGCTTACTTGCCTGCCTGCCACTTGCCACCATAAAAGGCGCAACAGAAGGCAGCAGCAGCAACAGCAACAACAACGCCATGACAAACCAAAAGTGCAACCCACGCTGTGTGGGATTTGAAATGGCAGCAGCAGCTTGACTAAGACTCAGCCAAAGCAACTGAAGACTGAAGACACTGACTGGCTGACTGTATGTGAGTGACCAATTAGAGTCAGAGTGGTCCAAGCAGTGGGTGGGGATAGTGGGGTAGTGGGAGGGGGAAATAGTGGCATGTCCCAGTTAATGGCATAAATTTCATAAAGTGGGCGCTGCGGGAAAGAAAGAAATACGCACAGAGCAGAAACCCTAGAAGAACTTGTGCCAGATAAATATGAGAGCGTTGCATATGCATATGACGCCGTCTGGCCATATGCATGCATATATTTATGTGAGGATTACCACAGCGAAAGGGGGGGAATTGTAAACTATTTTATGAGTGAATGCAGCATGGACATATCCAAGCCAGCTGCTGCTGCTGCTGCTGGTGGTGCTAAAACAAAAGCCACAGTCAGTCTCTGACTTTTTTCCAAGTCAAAGTTATGTAGAACATGAAATCATAATTCCATCTGTATAGCTGTATGTGTGTGTGTGTGTGGGGCATGTGCAAATGCTGCAGAGCATAAAATTATTGTAGTACTATGCCTACTCTAATCATCAGCGTAATCATCATCATCATCATCGTCATCAGCATCGCAATTATCATCATTATCATTACACTCAACAGCTTTGGCAGCGTCAGCAGCTTGAAGAATTTTCTAATTTATTGCAGCGTGGAGAGTTCTCTCTGCTGTTGCCTCCCCCTCCCCCTACTCCTTGTTGTTGTTGTTGTTGGTGTGTTGCATGGCATGGCAAAAGAAAATTTCAGAAAATTAGTGCAGCATCTGCAGAGTCGCAGAGCCAAAGTTTCAGCAGCTCCCCTGCACTTCAGTTGAGGCGTTTCGCTCTGCGTATACCCTGTAGTCGTAAAAAGGGATATAGAGAGGGGAGTGGCCAGAGTAAAATTGGCTATAAAGAGGAGTAGATAGGGGATATAAAAGCAAGAATGTAGAGAGATGTATGGAGAGATGTATGTACAAGAATATATACAGATAGATGTATAGAGAATAGTATAGTGTCGATATAGTATAGTGAGTTATTCGGAGAGGCATAAAGAGAGATATATTGGGAGGTTTGCAAAGAGATATATAGAGGATCTATAGATGGATATAGAGAAAGATATATGAGAGATATATTGGGAAATATGCAGAGAGATATATAGAGGACCTATAGATGGATATAGTGAAAGATGAATGTATAGTACAGTGAGTTATTCGGAGAGGCATAAAGGGAGATATGTTGAGGGATATGTAGAGCGATATATAGAGGATCTATAGGGTATATAGACGCTATATCTATATTATAGAGAAAGATAAATAGCTAGACTTAAGTATAAAGAGATCTATATAGAGATGTATAGAAAGATATACAGGGGAGTTACAGAGTAAGCGTAGCTTACAGCTGGGCAGAAAGATTCATATTTATATAAAGTAGGCTGTGGCAACAGAAGCAGTGGATATAAAGAGATACAGCAGCAGCCAGGGCTACACACCGAGAGCTTAACTTACAGCAAGCGAGAAGCATAGAAACATGCACATCCTAAACTCAAAATATCTAAAATATTTTCTCTACATAATCCAAGTTATTTTGAGTTAATATGCCAACAATTTACAGGGTATTCGCTTAGCCTCTAGCTGTGGGTTGTTGGCTGTGTATCTGCAGCATTTTCAGTTGCTTTGCCGCGTTGCAACCACTAAAAGAACTATGCTGAGAATGCGGCCACACTGGCCTTGCCTCAGCCAGAGCCGTTGGAGTCGTTGGGGGGACAGTTGAGGCTGGGGCTGTGACTGAGGCTGAGGCAGTCGTCATACGGCCTGAGCATGATTAGTGATTATGCAGCTGCAGTTGCAATTGAAAATTTACAGTTCATTAGTTGCATACAAATTAATTTCCCGCTCTCGCGATGTAGCATAAATTTAGAGAGAGTTCGTTGGCTTCTGGCTGCGACTGGGACTGATAAGACAAGCTGACAGATACCCTGTGAATGTTGGGTATTATTGGGCAGCTTAAGCATGACAAACTGCGCAGAGATAAGGAGTACTTCTAGCCCCCAAAAAGAAACATTACAATTGTCAGTGGCTGCAGCTGTGAGGCAACGAAAGTTGCGCAAAATCACAGCTGGTAGCGGGAAGCCGACTGCAAGCTGCAGATAAAGGTGTGGCACACCTGGCCACAGCGAATAGACTGGGAAAATCATTTAATTGAAGCTCAAAAGAGATAAACATACAAGCATGATGGAGTGTGGACCGTGCAGCGTGGCGTGAAGTGTGCGCGATTTTTTAGACCCTGTACTTTAAAAAAGTACAAAAGGGTCTATTAAGATTGTGCAAGCCCGAAATGTATGTAACAGGCAGAAGGAGGCGTGGCAGACCCCACAAAGTATATATATTCTTGATCAGGACGACGAGCTGAGTCGATCTAGCCATGTCCGTCTGTCCGTCTGTCTGTCCGTCTGTCTGTCCGTCTGTCTGTCCGTCCGTATGAACACCTAGATCTCGGAAACTGTAAGAGCTAGAGACATCATATTTGGCAGTTAGATGCCCCTATAGCGCAAGCAGATCAAGTTTGTTTTAGATTTTTGATACCTGCCCCCCCTCCCCCAAAAACCGCGAAAAACTGCCACACCCACAATTTTACACGTACAAACTTGTGTTTTGGCATACAATAATCTTATGATAATCTTTATCTGTTCTGTGAATTTCGGCCCAATCGGATAATAAACACCGGAGATATTCAAGATTCAATTCCTTGTGCTAGGTAAGGGGGGAGCAGCGCGAGCGTATGTGTGGTTGCGTGTGACTTTGCGCTATGTGTGGATGTGTGAGTGTATGTTAGTGTGTGTGTGTGCAAAGGAAAGTACAGGGTCTCCTACTGTCGGTTGCATCCGACTGTAGCTTTCCGAGTTTTTTTCTAACAGTTTACTGTTCATTT
Organism: Liodrosophila aerea; assembly: GCA_035045005.1. NCBI lineage: Eukaryota > Metazoa > Arthropoda > Insecta > Diptera > Drosophilidae > Liodrosophila > Liodrosophila aerea. The sequence continues at coordinate 967,095 of JAWNNL010000005.1, forward strand.
TTGCCAAAGTATCTTTTGCGCTTTCCAATTTCTTGGGAGACTTTCACTTCGGGCAGTTATGTATTGTGCTCTGTGATAAATTATATTGCAGCTGTGAGATACACATTGTGCTATCTGCCTGCCTCCTATCCATGCAATTGTTGTCAGCGTGTGGCCTGGCTGACTTCCTGTTGCAGCTGGGACCGGGACACACTCCTCCTCCCCCCCTGGCTAGTTGCCCAAAATGATTTGCCCCAGCGCACGTCCAGACATCAAATTACAGGCATCGTTGCGCTCTGTTGGTTCTAGTGGAGCAGCAAGTGCCTGGCACTCCTGGGCTATCAGCAAACCTGATTACACACTTACACACACGGCTGTAAGCCAGAGAGTTTGTGGCAGATACTTTACTTTACAGCAGCAGAAGTTTCCCTGCGAAATATGCCAGCCATTTCATTTGCATAACTTTGCGACTGAAATATTTATTTAATAAATGTCGAGCGTTTTCTAGCTGCAAAAAATCCGCCTCTAGGGAGGGAAAGTTTACCGAATTGGGCAAAGGACTTTACGGTATTTTACTTGACTGTAAATATATACAAATGTGTACTGTATATATATGTAAATACATGCTGTAAATATGTACTGTATATATATACAAATATGTACTGTAAATATGCACTGTATATATACATAGATACACTCTGTAAATATGTATAGATTCAAGGGAAAAAGCGCCGCTAGTGAGAAGTTTATTAGCGTGCTTCGAACTCTGCGAAAAGTTCAATCAACAGTTGAGTTTTGCTGGGTTTTTCCTTTGTCTAGAGGGAAAAGCAGAAGCCACAACATCATTTAGCGGGAAACCTGCCAAATCATTGAGGTAGCCAAACCGAACTGAACTGCAAAAAACTCTGCTGAAAGTCATGACTGGCATAAGTAAATAGACATCCGACAGATGCGACGACAGTTCATCAACAGTGGCTGGCATAAGTATGCACACACATACAGGAAGCAGAGCTAGAGGCTGCCTCTCAACCCACTTCCGTTTGGCTATATCGAAATTAATTCCTTATTGTTGTAGAATTTGTTCTCAGTGTAGTGCAGAGAGTTGGGTGCCACGCAGCGATGCATGCAACCAAGCGCTTGCAGCATGTTGTAAGGTCAGCCACTCGGAGGGGTAACCCACACAATCACACACAGTCTCTCCCCTCCCCCTCTGTCTGTGCTTTTTTGTTGGCAGCAAAAAACTTGTTTGCTTCCACTCTGTGTTCTCTTTTTTTTTGGGAGGCCTTTGATTGATTGCTGGCTCTGGCTTTTGGCTGTCCGACAAGCTACATGTTTAGTTTTCCATTTGGGCCCAGTGTTTACATTTTTTTTACCATGAGTCAACCTTTCTCTTTCCCCCGACTGCTGTATGTTGTTCGGAGTTCGCTGACTCTAGCATTTGAATATTTTGTTGATTAGTGTAGACAGAACTGGATTCAGTTTAAATACACTCCTCAGTTGTTATTGAACTCTCGTGTGTGACATTTAATTGGTTCAAGTTCAGCGAGAATCGTGGCAAATGCATGAAATTTGTATCTGAGAGACAGACGGACTGTCGGACTGTCGAACACTTGTTGCTCAACACTCTCGAACTAAATGCAGTCGACTGACCTTGGGTCTGGCTAGTCAACAGCTCTCGACCAAGACGATTTAATGAGCACATGTTGTAATTACAAGACAATACAAGCGAGACAGGCGGACAGCCCACTGAGATTATGTTCAGCGCGTTGAGCAATGTGAAATTTGTATCTTTTTCGAGTAGCCCGAATCAAGTTGTATCTTTAGTCATTATTTGAACTATTATTTGCATAATTATATCAATCATAAGCTCTAAATAATGATGGCAGCCTCAATTGAGTGAAATTGGTGTAGTTAAACTAAAAGTATCTATGATGAGCAGCAAAGAAATTGAACAAGAGTTGTATCTGTCAGATACATGAAGTAGCTGCTGATTGACTGGCTGCTACAACAGAGCCTAATCCCTGCTAGACTGGCGTGTATCTTTAAACAGTTCAAGGTTAATTGTTGTAGAATTCAGTTGGCTTATAAATTATGCATAAAAGAGGTGTATCTTTTGAGGTGTATTAAAGTGTTTTAAACAACAAACTCATAGACAAAAGTAAAGAGGCAAAATGCTAAAGTAATTTTGATGAGTTGTAGTGTGTAAAAATGCTTAAATTATAAGGTGTGTGTGCTGGACTCTCTGATAGACAAAGGTTATACAAAAGGTTTGCTTTAAAAGGGTTCTCTGTTCGCTTAATTGACCGATGACAAATGATATTAAAGACAGCTGCTTAGTATACTAATGTCAGGTGATAAAAGAGAGACTAGAGTAGCTCTGTTTCCACTTAGTATACATTAGCATATTCTAGCTCAAGTTAGGGATAGTCCTTAACACTCTTCAACCACTATATGAGCTCTCAGCTGTGGCCCTAAGTCTGCCTTAGATTGCTGTCAGTCGACACTCACTATACCCTGTAGACTAATCAGATTAGTAATTAAACGGACAGCACACATGGCATGGCTAATTAGATAATGCCAAGAGAGACTCTATATAGTATATAGTCTAGTATATAGCTCAGTTTTGCCAACTCAATGACCTAATCAAAACAGAAACGTAATGAAAATAGTTGTAGTTTTTATTTTGATATCTTTTTTGTTTTGCTTCGTGTGTTTTTTATTTGCTCTGGGTTGCCAGGCAGGCCAGGCCTGGCCGTAGATAAACACACTGCGACGCTATTATCATAAAAAAACGCAACTGAAAAGTAAAAGTCTCCTCTCTCGTTAAAAATAGCACATGAAACAACATCCAAACATCAAAATGGAATTAACATTGAGGCACACGAAGTCGAGTTGGGGTCAAAGCAGCAGCAGCAACTGCCTTCAATTAATTTAAGTGCAAAATTTTTCATTTCCCAAAATATACAAGCACATGGCATGCGCTCTAGGCGGGGCAGGAGGAGGAGCGGGGGGCAGCTGGAGGGCAGGGCCAACCTCGAAAATAGTTGAAAACAGGCAAATGAAGCGCAAGAGATTCCCTTTTATGCTGCCTCTGTTTAGTTTGGTCTCTGTCCACTGTCCGTCTGTCCGTCCGTCCGCCTTTTAATCGCCACCACGTGCGAAAAGTCAGTGCGGCGGCCACTCCTTGCCTCTTGTGGCACGCCCACAGAACACACGCCGCCACATTCCGCTTTAAGAATTTCACTTTATTACATTTTATTTTTGGGTTGATGAACGATAACGATAAATGCCAAGAGTCCGACACTAGTCCCCCCCTTCCCCCTCAATTGTGACTTATGTAACATTTCAATAATTCAATTTGCAATCAGTTTTAATTTTTACTGCCTTGCGTCACATCCCACATTTATCTATTGTTTCTTTTGCTTCCATTTCATGCACTCGATTCGAGATAGTTCTAATCGCAGATACAGATACTATACGCTGCACCTTATCTCAATCTGTTAATGGTCTGGTTGTTGTTGTTGTTGTTATTGCTTTATGACTAAGCAGCAGCTCCACTTGAGGGCGTGGCCGGGGCGTGGGAAGGTATGCGCTCATATGGGCTTATGACTCTCGAGTGTGTAATCCGATCATACACAAAAAATATTCCATACGCAACTCGACTTTTATCTTTTTCAGTTCGTTTTTTATCATCCTGCATATTGAATTACAACAGCGGCAATTGTAGCTGTATCTGAGGGCTGCAAGTGAAGTCCTGTTGGATTATGCGGGCTCTTCTTGCCCCTTATTCTGCTTCACTTGTTGTGTGAATGCTGCTTGACTGTGTTATTGCTGCTAGAGATGCTTGAAAGAGTCATTAAGCAAAGAAAGATACTCAGCTCTAATATCTGAATCAACTGTGCCCTAACCAAAAGAGATACTCTGATAGCTATGCTCTAATATTTGAATAATCACATCGATATATATAACTATAGCTTCAACTGTACCTTATTCACAAAAAGATACTCCGATAACTCAGCTCTAATATCTGAATATTCATATAGTTATATGTGACTATAGCTTCAACTGTGCCTCAACCAAAAAAAGATACTCTGATAGCTCAGTCTAATATCTGAATATTCATATAGATATATATACTCTATATACTCTATAACTAGCTTCAACTGTGCCTTAACCAATAAGAGATACTCAGCTCTAATATCTGAATAATCATATAGATATATGTAACTATAGCTTCAACTGCTCCTGCTTCCATCTTCAAGGCATAATCCTCTACTACTTGGCTATATCCACACTCTAGTATCAATAGTAATACAGTATCGCGACCTTCAAATTGATAGTCTTAATTTTGGCAATCGACAGTAACTGGGAAGAGGAAGGGGGGAGGGGGCATGTGTCACAGCTCAAGTGGCGCAGTACACAGTACAGTCTACAGTCGCTGCTATAAATAGACAGACCGGCATGAATCAGCCCGGCAAGTGCATAGAATTGGTGCTGTACTTATTTTTAATTAGTCGCTTATGCCCTATAGAAATCGTGTACTAAGTGTACTAAGCAGAGAAGCAAAAACAACAACATGCAGTGGCACCAAAACAATGAATACGCCCACTGTTTCGCATGTGGCACGAGGCGCCCAAGGGGCAACTCAATGCATTTGTTATTTGGCACATGCAGATTGTGCTTTAGATTGAGGCTGTGCGATTGCAATGAGAGAGTGTCAGTGGAAGGAGGGGGAGTGGCATGACTAGGGCTAGGGTAGGGTACAGTACAGTACACCAGCCAGAGAGAGGGTGTCTAATTGGGGTCAAGCCAGCTGCAAGCTCATAAATACTGAGCGAAATAAAAACGCAGAAGAAACGGGCACAAGGTGCGTCCCAGAGAGAGAGTGAGGGGAGGTGGGAAACGCTTTAACCAATTGCCCAGCTGAGCGTGTTTTAGGCGGCTTTACGACGTTTTGAGTCTATAATCGCGAGCTGTTGACTTTCTCACGATTTGCCATTGACAGCAATCGATAGTTCAAAGTGGGAATGAAACTAAACAAAATACAAACTACAGAACTAATATAGGCATAGCAGGCAGAGAACGAACCAGAACGAGAACCAGGTCAAGGCTGTGGACTCTGGGGTATCCACAGAGTGCAATGGCCCAATGCCTTGAAAATGTTCTGTGTTCTGTGTTTTCTCTTCTCTTTGTTTTTTGGGAACAACGAGAGGCCGCAGTTGTTGACAGTTTGCGATTTGCTCTGCATGAAATTGATGACGAAACTTACGTGAGACTGAAAGGTATATAGACTCTATAGTATACTGTATTACTCTATATTATAGAGCATAGAGTGAGTAGCATAGACTGAAAGGTATATAGACTCTATATTATACTATATTACTCTATATTATAGTAGAAATACTAGAGAACGGCATGAACAATACACTATAAATAGCTTATGACACTTTACTGGGGAATATTATTAAGTGAATTATGAAAAACGATTAAGTTTAATTGACGAACATAAAAAGAACAGCTTATTATAGGCATTAGGTATTCGATTATATGGAGCTGTTGAGCATGGAGTGTTAGCTCATACCCAGTACTAGAATTCTGCCATGATTTATTGCGAAATATCTTAAGTATTACGAGCTGTCTGTTAGTCTTAAAGTCCCCTAAATTCTATAAGCAATGTTCCTTATATTCGAATCTAGAGTCGGACACTCTGTCCTCAGGTAAACATTAGCAAATTCCCTGCAGTACCATATTAGGGAAGTTCCTTTAGGATTTTCAGCAGAATATTGCAGAGTTCCAGTGTATTTTAGTCCGCATTAAAGACCCTTAGACCCTATTAGCCAAGTCTTCTACCAGGCACCCTGCTCTATGAATCATAGGAAATCATTGATGGCATAGGCTGCCTTCAGGCAAAGCTGCCGTCATACTAGAGAGCTCAATCTACTTTGCTTCTGTTTTGCAATTAACTATTCCTAGCTGTCTTTTAGTCGTAAAGTTCCCCTAAATTCTATCAGCAATGTTCCTTATATTCAAAGCTTTACTTTCATCAAGTAAACATTAGCAAATACCCTGCAGTACCATATTAGGAAATTCCTTAAGAATTTTCAGCTGAATATTGCAGAGTTCCAGTGTACTTAAGTCCGCATTAAAGTCCTCTAGATCCTCTTAGCACTCTCTTCTACATTTGCTGTAGAGGACCCAGGCAACCTACATATATGAATCCTATATGAATCATTAGGTATCCATTGACGTAAACTACCTTCAGCCAGGCATTCATACTAGAGAGCTAAATCTACTTTGCTTTTGTCTTGTAATTAGCAAGTTATCAACTTTCATTAGACCAGTCCAAGAGTTCAGTTTGGCCTAGTTACAGCTGCTTGTACTAAGCGATAGCTATCGTTCGACTATCGCAACTATCGCTGCCGCTTCTCAGCTCTGGCAAAGGCAGTTCACATACACTCGGCACTCGCTGTGTGTGTAATTAACTATATTTTCATCCATATACACTAATGTGCCGCACACACACACACACACACTGATACACAGTGTGTGGAATACGTCTTAATATGTTTTCAGGGCCACTTGAGCGTCTAAATTTCATACGCGAATAAGATTTATTTATATAAATTTGCCGTCATTGATTTGCATTTGGTCATGTGCCAAAGATTTCTTTGTGTATTTCCTTTTGCTGATTTTTGCGACGACAAAAAGAAGAAAATCAAACAAATAGCAAAGCAAAATATGACTGAAAACAAGAGGAGTAAGAGCAGGGAGAGAGACACTGAATAGCTTGTTAAGCGAGGCAGGGAAGAGAGCTCTACACTGCCAGAAAAAGCAAGTGGAATACAGAGAGAGAACTAGAGATAAAAGTCGAGTTTAATGAGGCTTTTGTGCACTGAAACTTTCTGTAGACTTGGTCGCTGTTGCAGTCTGCCTATGAGTCGGAATAATATAGATTATATCCATGTAATTGCGTAGATAAACTTACAGGCGCGTTATCAGTTATTGCTGCTTATCAAAAGACGGCTAGATTTCTCGCAGTGCACGCGCACTATTACTGTTTGTTTACTGTCAAGGACACTGGCAGTTTTTACGAGCAGCGGCGCCAAGTGAACTTGCTCGAGCCTATCATTATGGAAATTTAAGACACAAACAAGCCATGACTCAGGGAGAAAGTGGGGAGTGGGGAGAAGGGAGTCGAAGGGAAGGGGCATTCTATTCGATTCTATTGATAACGCATTACTAATTGCCCTCAATGTTATTTTCCCCTCTATTTACAGCTCACGTGAATATGAATATGAATATGCTGAATGAATGCACTCGTGAGTGACTCAAATGGAGCAAAATGAGTCAAGAGGAACCACAGCAGAAGCAAGAGCAACCACAGCAAGCAGTACCACAACCACAAGGAGAACAACGGCTGAGTATGGCGCAACAAGAGACGGAGACTAGCTAAAAAGAAAGAGCGTACTTCAAGCAATAGATAGTCTAACCAAGACCACATCTTCTCTAGAGTTCTCTCACTCTCCCAACTCAACTCAACTCAAACCATCTCGTCCAACATGAACTCTGTCATCTCTGCATTCAAAACCAAAAAGAACAGTCCCACAGCAGCAGCTGGGGGAGGAGGAGGAGCAGCAACAACCATCAGCCCCTCAGCTAGTGCCGGCAATGAGCTGAAACAGAATGGAGCAAGTGCAGCTGGAGCTGGCACACTGGTGGGCCTGAGCATAGCCAGCGTGGGCAATCGCAAGAAGCCGGTGGCACAGGACAATGGCTATCAGTATCTGCGCCAGATACGCGAGATTGAGACGGCCAACAAGCTGCTGTCCCCAGTGGTGGCCATTGCGGCGGCTGCAGAGGAGCGGAACAACGATGGCGACCTGCTCAACTACCGTCCAGTGGGCGTGATGGATGCCAGCGATGCGGGCGCCGATGTGGTGGATCACTGTGCGCCGGCCATGGTGCGCCTGAGCTGCGCCACCACAACGGATGCCCACTCGGACTACAACATGAACGGCGGCAAGGCCAATGGCAACAGCTGTAAGCTAACGCTGGCCGAGAATGGCAACCTGGACATCTGTGCCGGGCGTCACAGTCCCGCTCTGTATGCCCAGGATGATGATGACAACTCGGAGCACTCGACGGCAGCCTGCACCAGCACCAGCAGCTCCAGTGAACACAGCAATAGCACGGTGGTGCACAGTCCAACGGTTCAGTCCACGCCAGGCAAACCACTTGCCATCTGCACCACCACCACCACGACTAATGGCGACACAACGCCACAGACGCCGCTGGCCTCACCCGTGCTCCAGCAGCAGCAACAGCAGCAATCGCATGAGGACTATGTGCCCGCCTTCCTCAAGGCACCGCCTGTCACGTTGCCACTGAATGGCGGCGTCAATCTCACCACAGCTTCCACGCCAGCCATCAGCTCAGCGGCCAGCACGCCCAAGCACACGCGCTACTCCAAGCCGCGTCTCAGTCTCAGTCGTGGCTTCAATCACTCCATGCCCTCGGTGCATGGTCGACCCAATCTGAGTGTGGCGCCAGCAGCCAATGGGGCACAAACGGGCGGCGCAGGGGCAGCCAATGGACAGCCACCGAAACGCATTTCGACGCACCAAAGGAATCTGAGCTTGGACTTCAGGTGAGTTGCTTCGAATTGCATCGACTCTATGTGAATGTGTGCGAATGTTAAGAAAGTTCTAACTTTATATTTCTCTAAGTGTACGTAGTAACGAACTCTGTATTAACAAGCGAATTCCTAACTGTTCTTTTTTTATGCCAAATTCGCCAATTGACTCACTCCATTCATCACTCTTAGTGCCACTGTTAAACATAGCATGCAGCTCTGTTACTTAACATAGGTCTGTTAGCTCTGCTCTGTAGCTCTGTTACTTAACATAGGTCTGTTATCTTTGCACTGTGTCGTCCCAGTTTAAACCCAACACGTTGCTCTGTTACTTAACATAGGTCTGTTAGCCATGCTCTACACTGAATCGTCCATGTTAAGCCCAACACTTTGCTCTGTTACATAACATAGTTCTGTTAGCTCTGCACTGTATCGTCCCAGTTTAAACCTTACACTTTGCTCTGTTACTTAACATAGTTCTGTTAGCTCTGCTCTGTACCGTCCCAGTTTACACCCAACACTTTGCTCTGTTAATTAACATAGCTCTGTTAGTTCTGCTACACTTTCAGCTATAATTACACCAACAATGTTTCGAAAGCGTGGGAAACCTCACACACCCACACACACAATGCAAAAGAGATGTGGTAAGAAAGGGGAGAGGAGAGGAGGGGGACAGTTAATGCTAAACAAGTGCATAGATTTTAGTTAGCAGCAATTCCACTGTTATTAACTCTCGTATTTCTGGCTAAAAACCTTTCATGACCACATGCAAGTTGTCAGCGAGTTTCAGCTCAATTCATAGCGCCCATTATGGCCTTGGCAATACAGTAAATCGTCCTCCCTTCCGCCCCACCCCCACTCTATATTTGCTAAGCGACAGCGAATTTCTTTCAACTAATTCTGTTGACCTTTAAATGGTGTTTTGGTGAAATGTTTTTGTGTATTTCCCATTTGCCATTTGCCCCAAGGCGGCGTTTAACACCTGCTCGTTTTCCCCTTGAGAGGGGGGAGGGAAGGGAAGAGTATTTTCCAGTCAATTAATAGGAGGTGCGCAACTTTAGGCTGGCCCTTAAAAGAGGCCTTTAGTGCTATTGAATAATTGACAGCGTCAATCAGTGGCACCCCCTCCCCTCCCCTAGGCATAAAACAAGCCGAGAAGAAGAAGAAGAGGCAGCTCTCATTAGTCTCCTTAGCCACGTTCTGGCCCTAGTGGACTTGGCCAACACCTGCCTATAGTGCGCTACAGTGCACACTCGATACAGTGAACGACTTTATCGATTGATTTGTGTAGAGCTGTTGTTCACTCTATCGAATGGCTGCCTTACTTCAACAAATTTGTACAGTTTCATGCTTGATATTTATTTCCTCCTTCAACGACTAGTTATTGTTCACATATTCTGTTCACTCTATCGAATGTTCAACGTTTTTTACCTCATTTAGCACTTTACATTTTGTTTATTAGTTGATATTTATTTCCCCACTCTTCCCGATCGTCATTACATTTAGTTGCTGCTGTTCACTCTATCGAATTGGTGCCGTATGCCAAATATGATGAATGTTCTTTTCTTTACACACAATGCATATATTAAAATATGTGTAACTCTATATTAAAACACATTCTGTTCGCTCCGGCGAGTGTTCACTCTATCGAGCGTGCATTGTTTGCTTACGTTTCCATTCAGCCACTGGCCATTTCGCCAAACCGGAAAACTGACGCCGTTCAGCCGTACACGCAAGCCCCCTAGTATACTCTAGTGCTATAGTAGCTCACTGCTGCCCCCTTGCAACACTGCCTTAACCCTGCCCCATTTGCTTAAATTGCAGCCTGGCGTCAGTGTCTGTCTGTCTGTCTGTCGATGCGTCCGTCCCTCTGTCCTCTGTCCTTATGCGCCTCTGCGCGTTTTCCCCACTTCAATTTGTTTGTCGCTTTTTTCCCTGCAGAAATTACCACAATGGCGTCAAAAGTTTTCTGCCTGTCGCGCCACACGTCACTTCATTTGCCATAGGCACGCCATGCCACACCCGCCCTGCCTCCTGCTTCCTCCCACCTCCCACTGTTGTGGCAAGTAGTAGTGGATATATGCCAAACGACACGCAGGCGCAACTCGTTGCAGCTCGTTGCAAATGCAAGAAATTGTTTATTGAAAACGATTGCTGGCTCTCTCGCCGTGTGGCAGGCGACATGTGGCATGCAGCGTATGCCTTGTGTGGCAATGGCCCTCAATTTGCATTCAGTAAGCCATTAAAGCGCCTATATCTATCCAGACACTCCCAGAACTTACTTCAGACTGCAGTCAATGGCATTTTCAATTTGTCGCTATTGATTTTCCCGCAAATTGTTAAGGAAAAGCTACGAGCACTTGGAAAACTTTGACTTTGGCTCCCACTGAGACTCCTCACAAAAGTGAAAAGAGCTCTTTGGACTCTTTGAAGAGCCAAAAAGTATATACCTTTGGTTGCAGAGTCTAATAGTTTTATCTAGTGATGTTAATCTAGTAGACAGTCTGGCTAGCTTTACCCTCTTAGACAGTAGTAGTAGTAGGGTAGAGCTCAGCCCAGCAACTGCTCATTTGTAGAGCCTATACTTTGAAATACCACAGAAGGGTCTATTTAGCTTGTGGAAGTGTGCAATCTATAACAAAACTTTAAAACTTGTCCCCTTTCTCCTGCTGTTACTACATTTCAAAGATACTATCTTGCAATTTAGCCTACAAGAGCCAATGGCAACCTTCAACTATGCTGTTCACCCTAAGGAGTCTGCTGCTACTTCTTACAGAGATCAGGCCTGCAAATGCCCAAACTTTTATTCTACTTTATCAACATTTATTCACTAAATTTCCTATAGTTTCTCATTTTATGTCTTTCCTGCTTTCAAAGAAGAAAATTTCAGTTTTTCCGTTTGAAATTTGATATCTTGCCTTGATGTTTTCATAAAATAGAATTCGAAATTGCAATTTTATGCACGCAATGCATGATTGGATATGCTCCACAGCATATTTCCTGGCAATTTGCTGCCTGAATTGCAATATTCTCTTGATTTTGGCAAATAATTGTCGGGAATTTGAGTTTTTATGGCACATTAAATTCACATTTGCTGCATAATTATTTGCTAATGCTGCCACTAAAAGCGTGCACAGTTTCTATTCGACTTATTTATAGTATTGTGGGCGACATTCCATTCTACCCCTGGGGTGGGGAGGGGGAAATATGAACATTAAAGTAAAGCAAAGTATTTGTTGCAATTTTATGTACTTTACTCTGGCATATGTTTTAGTCAAAGGAATTCGCTTGAACAGGCAACGGAAACTATGAGTGTGACTGTGGCGTGTTGATGGATATGATTTCCACATAAAAGTGGCAGGTTGCAAGTTGCAAACACTTCGATTGAAATCAAATGAAGCTAGTGCGAGGTTTGCCTAGGAAAATGTCTGTAACAGATACTTTTAAATGGAAATTGATTGAGTGTGTGTGTGTGCGTGTGTAGATAGTTTTATAATTGAATGAAATACAAGCAGAATTTTCACCCGGTTTATGCCTAGGCTCTGCCACTGTATGTGTGTGTATCTGTATCCTGCTGCCAGTGTCAGTGCCACACCCTGCGCAGCGTCTGTTGTGCGCGCACCAGTACCCTGCAAATGTGTCAGGGGAGGAGGGAGGGTGCTCTGGCTGTGACTGCGACTGTGGCTGCCCCATGTCGTCACACCTTGACATAGGTAGAAAGCTGAAAGCATAAAGGCATTCCGCACTCTCGATAGATTTGTACAGCTTTTCAGTTGTCTCAAATAAGCATCGATAAAGTATTCGTTATTAGTCGTTAATTCCACTTAATTGAAGACAGTTTCAGCTGCTTTAAATATGAAAATTCTTCAAGTTTAGTGTGAGATATTTCGAATTGTATCTGCAGTAGTTGCTGCTCGCCCACCAACCACACAGTAGGCAAAGCAATTCACGGCTCTTTGCGCACACGGAAAGTTCAATGGCATTTAACACGAAATGGGGGAAATGCAAATTGTGCGGTTGAGCAATAGATACAGATACATATACACACAGATAGCTAGATAGCTCGAGTCCAAACGGGAGAGGGAGACTAGAAATTGAATGTATGCTCTTGGCATTTTTCATTGTCATTAACATGTGCGGGGCGGGGGGAAGAGTATCTGCTGGATACATGTGGAAATGTGTAGAACCTTCCCATAGCTCAAACTTTGTATTGCAACCACTCCCTGAGTGCCACATCAATATGCTGGCTAGTTGAGTGATATATGCACAGATTAGCCAACTTGCGCTGCACTCATTCAGTCATTCAGTCAGTCAGTCAGGCATTCAGTTCATTCATTCATTCGCTCTACACACACGGAAGTTTGTGAAATATTCATGTAATGGTCATAAGCCAAAAAGATGCAGCGTCATGTGTCGCTGAACTCTCCACTATCTATCTCCAGTTATAGTTGCAAGAGTCAAGAGTGAAAGCGTAGATACTGAGCTCTAATGTCTGTTTAATAACCTATCGGATTGACCTTTTGCTCAGTTACCATTTGGTAATTAAAAGCAATTACATTGACAGTTTCCACAGAGCAGAAATACTTTCGACTCTAATGCAACAGTGAAAACTTGCATTGGCGCCTGAGCGGGGAAATTCAATTTGACAAGGGTTATTGCTATAATGAGCGTAAACATTAGAGTATTAACTATGTAAAAGGTGGCCTATTGTTGTGGCCCAGACAAGGGTTCTTCTATTGAAGACTGGAATGTACTATGGGAGTTGTAAATGAAGGCTTATAAATGCATTATAATTTAGGGGAATTAATTTTGCTTCATGCCTAAATATTAGCAGTAGATTTTGGAAGCTAACTATACTAGTGATAGTCAACTTCTTAGACTATTAATAATGAAGGAAAGTATGGTGTATTAACCCTGTAGTAGGGAGCACTAGTTCGTGACTACTGAAGGTACTATACACCACACTACTTACCCGACAACCCTCCACACGTGCTTGCCTTTATTTCCATTCTTATAGGAAGTAAGTAGCCTAGGCACCATATAGTTTACTGTCGGTCAGTAAAACGTTGGTAAACTTAAACAAACTTATTTTGTTTCTTAATATTATAAATTTATTCAATATGAAGTCTTCTTTATTCGAATCTTCTCCAAATCGATAGTAGGCATACCCTTGTCTTATTTCTAGCACTTCAAGCAAACATTTCAATTAACAAATATCTTAAGCTGGCATCATCAGTATATCAGCATTGGCCTCTTAGCAGTATTTCAATCCACAACTTAATATCAGCAGCAGTTTTTGCAGTGACTAAACACTAATCAATGGCACCCAACGTCCCCATTCATTAACAGTTTAACACACTCGCTACACCTGTAATACAACTGTGCTTTCGAGTGCTCCCTTTGACGGCGCGGGGAGCAACGACCTTCAATTGTAGCCCAAACAACCGAATTGCCCAACTTGACGGCCTTTTTTTCAGTTCAGTTTGGTTTAGCTGAACCTGCAGCAATTACATAAAGACGCGAGACGTGACTGCAATTCCACTGCAAATGAATGCAAATGTGTAGATAATTTAAGCAACTAATGTGGCTTGTTTGCCCATTTGTTGTTGGCATGTCTGGAATGTGTTCAATATATAGATACATGCATACAAGTATGTGTATCTGCTGTGAAATCTGTGTACAGTGACAGCTACAGATACAAATTATTAGCCGCCTAATGGCAGTCAGAGTGCGCACACCGCATACCAAATGAGTCAATCGGCAAACAGTTGGAGCTGTTAATAGTGGCGAAAATAGTATTAGATGTAGACTGTAGTGCGACACTGGCTTAGTAAAGCTGTTAAGGGATCTTAGGCCTAGATACAACTGGTTAAAGTGAATTTCTATAGCTAAAGTTCATTCCGCTGACTAAAAGATACATTTCTTATGGGAAAAGATACAAATGGCAGTCCAAGCGCTACATATTAAATGAGCAAGATACAAATTGCAGCTGAAAGATACAAACCAATTGTAGCTGAAATATGCAATGAGCAGGAAAAGATAAATTGTAGCTAGAGCATACATTTTTAATAGGAAAACCTACAAATTGCAGGCCAAAGATACATTTTTAAACGAAAAGAAACGATACAAATAGTAGAACGCATATTTAACGACTTAAAGTGGAACTCTTTCGGGTCATAAGAGGCAGCTGCTGCTCCGACTCCGACTCCCAACTCCCAACGTTTGCCCTTTCGTCACACTTAACGCCAGTGTCAAGGGGAGAAGCGGCTGGGTTTAACGGCACTTCCTCCCGGCTCATTTGCACTTGCACTTTTCCCCAATATTTAGCTCTTTTTCCTCCTCTTTTCATGTGTGTATGGGTGTATGGGTGTGTGTGTCTGTTGCCACATTGTTCACGGCCAATCAACTCGTGCACAAAGGAGAGCACTAGGAGAGACCAGGAGTAGGGAGTGCGAAAACGGAAGAGTGTGTGCAGGAGGAAGTAGTGGAAGGAAACAAAGAGCATGACTAGCAACACATGGATAAAGCTGTAACTGCCAAGACATACGAACAAACCCCGTATATATGTACATATATGTATCTGTATCTGTAGCTTTGCTTGACTCTGGCAATTTGCCAGCAGACAACAAGGCCGAGCGAGAGATCTTAGTCACAGTTTAGGTAGGGGTTGGGCTCAGCGTCTACTAGCGGTTCCTTTGTTATAGCCAAAAAGAAAAGTCAATTTATCCTTATTTAAGTGCATTTCCGGCTAAACTCATACGCTGCTTTTATGGCCCACAATTGCACTTCTCGGAAAAATCAAATGCATGCACTTTTCCCGCAATAAAAACCCTTGAAACTAGCGAAAATGTAGGAAAATTTTGAATTGTACACACTCATGTTGGTTTATTACGTCTTCTTACAGTCTAGCGTTATTTATTATCTATCTATAATTGTTTAGCTATTTATAAACCCCGCTAAAGCACTCTATATATTACCACCTGTAGCGTCCTGCTGTATGTGTGTGTGTGTGTGTTTTTGGGTGAAAGGTATTCGTTCCATTGCACACCTAGTCAAGGTCGTTTGAACTGAAATATACCCTGTGCGTATTATGACTGCGATAAGTGAGTGGCTCGTGAATCGATTACCGTAACTTATCATGCAAAATTGTCATAAATTGCCATAGATAAGATGGATTCCTTTTGTTGGCCTAGCATGACTGAACTTTGGTTTTTATTCGCATTCTTTATGACATTTCTATTCGCTTAATGCTGATGACACATTGTAAATTGTTTATTATTTTCTTTTATTGTTATTTAAACTAATACGC
Source organism: Liodrosophila aerea (assembly GCA_035045005.1). Taxonomy (NCBI): domain Eukaryota; kingdom Metazoa; phylum Arthropoda; class Insecta; order Diptera; family Drosophilidae; genus Liodrosophila; species Liodrosophila aerea. The sequence goes on from JAWNNL010000005.1 coordinate 983,015, forward strand.
AGTGCCAAAAGAGAGAAGAGAGCAAACCAAACAAAAGCAAAGTCCGTTTGCCACGCTTGGCGCTTTTGAGCCAAAATTGGTGCTTTTATTTCATGTTGGCGCCATTGCTCTTTTAGTTTTAAATCAGCATTAACCAGGAGATTATTTTCGCGCCTCTATAGAACTTTTTGCTGCAAAGTGCGCTAATGCATATAATTTCTTTTAGAGAATTTGTCGTCATAAAAACTGCTTTATATTTATTGAAACTTGTATTGTTTAAATTTAGTTAATTTGGTGCACTGTTTAATTTACAGCAAAAGCTTTCGGCACAACAGTGCCATTTCGAGCCATAACATGCGGCTGTTAAGTTAACATTGACCGCGCGCTCTCGCTGTGCGCTCTTTGCCCGTGAGTTTCTTTAGTGTTGCTCGCACTTCTCACGGTTCATTGTTGTTTTGTGCTTTTGTTTTGCTAGTTTCTGCTGCTGTTTACTCTACACAAAAAATGTTGCTAATTTAATTTAGTGAAGGCATAGCGCGGATGCCATAAATCGACGACGTAGTAAGTGCAAAATAGAATTAATTAACTTGAACCCACGTAAGGTGTGAGTGTTCAATATGTTTGCCAGCGTGTGTGTGTGTGTGTGTGTGTATGTGTGTGTTTGATAAAGTTTATTTGTTACTCGTATACACTTGCTGACAGCTCAGATGCTGACGAAATTTCATTGATTTTTTTATTTGTATTTTTTTCACTTTATTAATTTCCCCCATCCACCATTGCCACTGCAACAACAACAACAACCACTACTACTACTACTCCCCCGCTAACTCATCGTCTATTTGGCGTATTACAGATCTATGGGCATACTCCTACCGCCAGTGTCGCAGGTGACGAACGCACGCATCAATCACACGCAACACCATCGCAATCGGAGTCTCGATAGTGCGCTGCAGCGCATACCAGAGGTGAGTAATTTACTGCGTTTTTGGCAATTTGCTTTATGCATAGTCTGGCAGTCTGGCAACGCTGTGCCGTAATCAGCGCACCTGAACTTGCCAAAGTTTTCTTGTAGTGAGTTTTACATACAGCGAGTAAGCTATGTGTGTGTGTGTGTGCGCACTAAATTATCTGTTGAGTTGTATTTTTAACGCTGTTCACATGCCTCTAGTTTTTTTTGTTTTTTGCACTCTACTGTTTGTGTACTTTGCGAAGCAACAAAAACAATAACAAACGCTGTGCACAGCTAGTTGTCGCGCTTGCACTTATGGACGGCAAATGCAATAGCGGAATGGAACTTTTGCCTGTCGTAACCAGTGTTGACAATCTAGCTATTTTTTAGCTACTTTACGTACTGGCAAACTCAAGCGCGAACTCTATTAACATAACTGTTATTGTTTTCGTTTTCGTTTTGCAGGTGGAAATTTCATCGCCCAATGCAGAAAGCGAGACAAACTTTTGCTCACCCTCATCGATACTCAGCACGAATATGTGCTCTAAAATTGTAACCACGCTCTCCTCCCCCACATCGCCCCCGCCGCCACCAATGCCAGCAACTGCTGCCACCATGGAGCTGCCCACAGCTGAAGCAGCAACAATAGATGCCGCCACAATCTTGGTGCAACTTCAAGCGGCACCAGGCGGTAAGTAGAAGCTGTCCCTAATCTTGCTCTATTCTTACACTCTTCCCTTTATAGTGGTCGATGCCTGCCCCACGTTACGGCTGCGTCCCAAGTCCAGCGAATCGGTGTCCACACGTGGTCAGGATATTGTCGGCGGCAGCAGCAGCAGCAGTAACAACAGCTGCAGCAGCGCGGGCAGCAGCAAAAAACGCGAGGATCTAACTAGTCTGGGTTCAGATGATTCAGGTGAGTCCCAAAACAATGTAATCTGGACACTCGTACTTAATCCCTTCCTCGCATCAGGCATCATCTGTGGTTCGGAGTCGGATCAGCTATCATTGAATCGCATCTGCCACTCGCATGAGTCCCTGGACTCGGGTGAAATGGATGCAGATGCCGATGTGGAGGAGTGCATTGACATGATGGACACCACGTCCATGGATGAGGATTACAATCTGCTGCAGGCGGATCTCTGTTTCTATGCGCCACAGCAGCAGCAGGCACAGGCGCCGATGCATGAGTTCGACTGCCGCACGTTGCGTCCCTCGCGCAAGCAGAAGCAACAGCAGCGGGAGCAGGCCAAGCTGCAGCAGCGGGAGCAACAAGAGCAGCTCAAGCGCGAGGTGGATGATAGGATGCGGTACCGTGTGATGAACATGTCACAGGCTGCCATTAATCTGGAGCTGGGCACCGCGCCCACTGAGATAGAGCCCGTCCTGGATGAAGAAGAGGAGGAGCTGGAGCAACAGCAGCAGGAGGCAGCCACAATTCCTCACAACAACAACAACAATGTTAGCACGCCCACTACGCCCGCTGCCACACCCACTCCCGTTGCCACGCCCACAGAGAGCAGTGGGAAGAACGATCAGGTGCTGTTCAAGAACTTTTTCGGTGCCACCAAGAATGCCATATTCCGCACAGCCCAAAGTATCATAGAGAACCATGAGAAGAAGAACGCCGCCAAGCAGAAGACCGGCGAGGCGGCACAGGAACCAGCAGTCACTCCCACTGGCACGGGCAACGCCACTGCCACTAGTGTGGTCTCCACGGCACCGGAACTGTTGAAATCGCCCACAGATATATCCAAGAAGAAGGAGTTCTTCAGCCTGCTCAGTTCCAACTCCAAGAAGGCAGCCGCCGCGGCCGCTGCAGCAGCTGCTGCCACGCCTCCAACGCCCACACCCACCACTGAGTCGGATGCCGTGGAGGGCAGTACGACGGAGCTGAAGGAGCGCACACTGCAGCTGCGTCTGCCTGGGCCAGAGAGCGGCGATGCTGGGCCGGATGTGGCGCTGCCCAAGAGCAGCTCCATCAGTTCGCTGCACAAGCTCAAGGTGCCCGTGCCCGGGGTGGTCAAGTACTTCATCAGCGAGCGAGCAGCTGGAGTGCAGCAGCAGCAGCAGCAACAACAGCAGCAGCAACTGCAACCTGGCTCGGATGGGCGCAGCTCCAGCGGATTGCTGAGATTCTTCGAATCGCCCGTGTTCAATATACACTTTGCCGTGCACTATCTCTTCTACTCGAAGGAGCCGGGCGTGCTTAGCTTCATTGGCAACAAGATCTTCAGCTTCCCGGACCAGGAGGTGGATCTGTATATACCGCAGCTGATTGTCATGTACATACAGATGGACGAGCTGGCCGAGGTGCTGGATCCCTATCTGACCATACGGTGTCGCAAGTCTGTGGACTTTTCGCTCAAGTGTCTGTGGCTGCTGGAGGCGTACAACTACCAGGTGGACGCGCACACCCTGATGCCGCGCAAGTCCAAGCTGGCGCTGATGAAGGAGATCTACTCGAGGAAGGAGCACAAGCAGCAAACCAAATCCGAATCCGCTCCGTCGGCTGTGGCGCTGATCAAGAAGACCCACCATCGCTCCCAATCGGATGCCACCGTGCTCCTGGCGGACACGCTGAGCATAAGCCAGCGCATGTACCAACAGCCACCGTACACCACACACTCCCTGCCACACTCCACACCGGCCAAGCTCTGCCTGGGTGATCTCACCTCGGGTCGTGCCTTTGACAACGGCTGCACCTGCTTTGAGACGGTGCGTGGCCAGGTCAACGGACTGCTCGGCCAGCGCACCCTCTGCAATTGCGGTGCCCCCAAGACGGCGCCGGAGAAGGAGTTCATGAAGGCGCTGATGAACGTGGGCAAGAACCTGACCTCGCTGCCATCCAAGGCCGAGAAGACCTCGGCGCTGCGCATGTTCCTCAATCTGATTAACAAGAACCTGCCCGCACGCGTCTGGCTGCCACTGTACTCGGACATTCCACATCATGTGGTGCGCATCACCGAGGAGAAGACCGCTGTGCTCAATTCCAAGGACAAGACGCCCTACATCATCTACGTGGAGGTGGTCGAGGTGTCGGACATCTACACCTCGCCCCTGATACCCAAGCTAATGCCCTCGCTGCGACACACCAAGAGCGAGGAGCACCTGGAGGGCGTCTGCCATGCAAACACGCATCTACATCCACCGCATCATGCACATCAGTCATGCAGTCGCACCTCCAGCTGCAGCAGTCAGCATGGCTCCAGTTGCCGGCGCAAGCGGGAGCACGCGGCAGATGGCGAGGTGGTCACACTGCACTCACTGGGTGGACTGCAGCTGCAGGAGGATGATGTGTGGTCTCAGGAGGACGATGAGATTACGGCGCAATACCTGAACATGCGCAAGCACAGCGAACGCGATGCCATCTCACAGATGTCCCTCGATAGCTGCGACTCCAGGGATCAGGGTAAGTCGTCTGAGGATGTCCCAGCATGAACTTGTTACTCATTTTATACTCCCTCCTCTAGGTGCTCCAGTGGTGTTCAACATAGGCGATGTGCGCACGCGACACTGCAACAACTTGAGCTGCGAGAATACGAAGTCCTTTAGCAACGATCCAGAGGATCCCTCCGCTGCAGCACTAAAGGTGGGTAAAAGCTAAGCCCGCACTGTTATATGAAACTAATGTTGTCTCTGTATAGGAACCCTGGCATGAGAAGGAGAAGCTCATACGTGAGTCCTCGCCCTATGGCCATCTGTCCAACTGGCGTCTGCTGTCGGCCATAGTCAAGTGTGGCGATGATCTGCGTCAGGAGCTAATGGCCACGCAGCTGCTGCAGGTGAGTCGATGAGTCTTCAGCTAGTAGCTTCCACTAATGCCCACTCTCTCCCTAGATGTTCAAGATCATTTGGCTGGAGGAGCATGTGGATCTCTGGGTGCGGCCGTATAAAATCATTTGTCTATCGAATGACAGCGGCATTATTGAGCCCATACTGAACACCGTCTCGCTGCACCAGATCAAAAAGAATTCCAACAAGTCGTTGCGGGACTACTTCATCGATGAATACGGCACGCCGACGGGCGACAGTTTCCGGCGGGCGCAGAAGAACTTTGTGCAGAGCTGTGCAGCTTACTGTTTGATATCCTATCTGCTGCAGGTCAAGGATAGGTGAGCTATAGACCGTCCACTTGGTGATTATCTAATCTAACTAATCTTTTTCCCACAGGCACAATGGCAATATACTCTTTCATTCGGATGGCCATATCATACACATTGACTTTGGCTTTATACTCAGCATATCGCCAAAGAACTTGGGTGAGTTACGATTGGATTAAGCCCTCAATTAGATCCATTATTAAACTGTTTACTCCCTGCCACAGGCTTTGAGCAGTCTCCATTTAAGCTGACGCATGAGTTTGTGGATGTGATGGGCGGCACGGGCTCGGAGCACTGGCGTGAGTTCAATCGTCTGCTGCTGGTGGGCATGATGTCGGCGCGCAAGCACATGGATCGCATCATTAACTTTGTGGAAATCATGCGCAGCAGTGAGTATTGCCACAAAATGTATCTGTCAGATACATCTTACTAATTGTACCTACCTTGTATCTTGCAGACGCTCAGCTGCCCTGCTTTAAGAACGGCTGCTCCGGCACTGTACAGAATCTCCGTAAACGCTTTCACATGAATCTAACCGAACAGGAAATGGAACGCAAGGTGGAACAGCTGGTGCAGGATTCGCTAAAGAGTCTATCGACCAAATTGTACGATGGTTATCAATATTATACCAATGGCATATTGTGAGAACGATTTTTTATGAAGATCTAAGCAGATGGATTAACGAAAGAAAGAAAGTGGATGATGAAGAAAGAAAAGAAAACCAAAACTATGGACTGACTTTATGTTTTAAAAGTAAATTTATTATATACATGCATACTTATATATATTATATATATAATACGATACGATATATATATATGAACTGGTCGAGAGTGTGAACCGAACACAAACTGCAATTGTTATCGTAGCCAAAATCAATGTTGATTATGTCTGAGAGATTTGCGTGTTTGGCATTGTTATTATTATTATTATAAATGCTATTATAAACTATTATTATTATGTCTAGGCTAAAGTGTATGTTGTCTAACTTTTAAGTAAAAACAAAACATAAAACAAACGATGTAAATGTACTTTGGACTGTGTATTTCATACTATCTGTCGGTCTGTCTGTCTGTCTACCCGTCTGTCCTGCATTTAGCAATAAACCACACAACTCATATATCATTAATATATTATATATATAGAACACACGACTTGTACATATTATTAAGCTCGACTTTTGTAATTTCGCACCAAGTGAAGCAGGTTTATACCACTGTGCACAGCGTTCGCTCTACCCTACCTACCCACACACGATTGTATATACGACTCCAGCGTAATTCCAACTCTTTTTTAGATATTTATAAACATACTTATACTATATTTAATCTTAATCTATTATCAACGTAATTGATCAAAAGATGTGCCGCAATTTCTAAATATTATACTACTACTTTCCCCTCTGCGTAATAATGTACATATGAATGCGTATCTGAACCTTATCTACTATATGTATCTGCATCTATATAAAAACGCAACTTTTTTCTATACGATTAAATCAAATTATACGCAAAATGTACTAAAAAACTAAATAATTATAATAATAATAGTTAGGCACTAAAAGTGTAAATTTTCAATGCTTATTTATGTGAAATAAAGCGATAAATCAACCATATTAATTCATTAACTAATTAACCTCTCTCATAATTATACAAACTTAATGCAAAATTTTAAATTTAGCTAAAGTATTTTTGCGAAAAATGTTTGCCTGGCATTTTTCTACAATTCATTTAAATATTTAAACAAAACAAATCAATCAATAATAACATAACAACAAGAAACTACAAATTCCGATATTACATACAAACGAAAATATTATAATAATAAAGATGAAAATATGCAAGAATTCAAAAATAACTGTTTCTGTTATGCTACGTTGACGATGGGCAATTTAAATTTAACCGCTCAGAGTACAAAATTGTGTTGCATACTTTTTATTGCTCTCAGCAATCATATTTAAAGTTGAATTCAACCGCCCAAAGTATAAAAATTGTGTTGCATACTTTTTGTTGCGCTCAGAAATTTCAGAGTCACCTGCTACACATTTCTGTTCGCCTGTTACTTCAGCTGGATGCGGCATATGTTTTCGGGTTTTCGTTAAAAATTGCAAGTCATGTTGTTGCTGTTGTTGTTGTAGTTGTTGTTGTAGTTGTTGTTGTAGTTGTAGGTGTTGTTGTTGTAGTTGTTGTTGTTGTTGTAGTTGTTGTTGTAGTTGTTGTTGTAGTTGTAGGTGTTGTTGTAGTTGTTGTTGTTGTAGTTGTTGTTGTAGTTGTTGTTGTTGTAGTTGTTGTTGTAGTTCCAGAACATTCTAGAACATTCCATGACTTTGCATTTTTGTATGCAATTTTCATGTCAAAAATTTACAGGCTCAGGGTCGCAAATTTTACCCTAAAAACACAAAAACCGCCGTATCCTGGCCATTTAAAGAGCTAGGACGATGTCCTTTGGACAGATTGTAGTCCTTAGCAAGGCGCGTTCGATGACACCAGGATCGTCAGGATCAAACAGGATATGGCTGAGTTATAAGGACTTTTCTCTAGACAAAAAAGTCCTTATATCTCGGCTGTTTGAAGGACCTTCGTCCTTTTGATTGCAGATTATGATTCTAGGACAGAAGCTGCACCTCTGTGCCAAAGGACATCGTCCTAGCTCCTTAAATGGCCAGGATATGGCTGTTTTTGTGTTTTTAGGGTAAAATTTGCGACCCTGAGCCTGTAAATTTTTGACATGAAAATTGCATACAAAAATGCAAAGTCATG
>JAWNNL010000009.1:0-11349 GCA_035045005.1 Liodrosophila aerea
ACATACATGTGTAATTTGTCGTCTGTGGCGGAAATTTGCACGGAAATCTTTAGAGCACCCTGTGCTCTACCCCTGCATTAGCCTCACTCCAGCTGCAAAGTGCTGCCTATAAATAAATTAGCATGGCAAACAAGCTGGCAACGCCGCTCGTCTGTGTGTGTGTGTGTGTGTGTGTGTATGGGCTCAGACTTGTTACGGCTAAAAAGCTGTTTCCGCAATGAGTTTGCTTCCTGTCCGGCGACATAACCTGCCATTGACAACTCAGCTAAAACTAAATGTGTTGCACAACACCAACACCCTTGCACACACACACACACACACACACACACTCACCAGACCACTGCTGACATTTCGTGGGCGTGGCCCAGGCAGAGCGGGAAGAAAAAAACCTAATTTCCTGTGAACAACATAAAGTAAATGTTTCAAAAGCGAAAAGGGGGCAGCAGCTGCTCCTACCACTACTATTACAACTACTACTACTACTACTACTTTTGCACTGTGCGGCAACACTGGCTAACAAATGCGCTGCGCCATTTGCCATTTTGAGCCTGGCACATTTTTGCCGCCTCTGGCATAAGTTATGAGGCGGGGGGATGCACACTACCCCCACCCATACAGTGGCCTATGTATGCTGTAACTGGCATGAAACATGTGACCAAAGTCGTGCCGTTACCCGTGACTGTTCCCCGGGCCAGTAGAGTGCACTCTCCCCACAGCCGCAGCGACACTGGTCGGGCGTACACGCCGCCGCCCCCTGTCGGCTGCAGATGAAACCACAGACCAGTGGCTACAAAAGAAGAGAACAAAAAAGCGCAACATAAAAATGGCAAATAAAGCGAACAACGAAAAACGTTTAACAAAGCGTCACGAGGAAAAAGAGAGGGGAAAAAACCCCAGAATATATGGAAAAAAATTGACACAAATTATTTAAACACGAGGCAATTTCTCCAGTTATAAACTGATACGAGCCGCGAGTTTATCACAGTGTAAGAGAGCACGGTGCATTCGAATATGAATATGTGAATAGGTACACGGGTTAAAGTTCGAATGAGTCGTAAATCTAAATAAAATATCAGTACTTACATGCAATAAAAATAGGTAAATAAATAAGGACAGAGGCCTAATGCGATCTGCTCTCGTTGATGTCGGATTAAATATTCGCTGGAATATGTTATGAATGTATAAATTTTTTAAGCACAGCATCAGTGATCGTTCATCTTTGTGGGCTACACACACACACAGGCAAAAGATAAAGCAGCAAAAGAAAACATAAAGGGGGCAACTCCCAAGTGGAACAGCACAAAAGGAAGAGCGCAAAACCACAAGCTGTGGCAGCAAAAAGGTGTACGTCCCTCTCCAAGGACATTAGCACGTGTAAGTGTGTGTGCGTGTGTGTGGAAATTGGCTAAAACGGATTTACACAAATTTATCAACGTGGCAAAGTCAAAGCCAACGAAGCAAAGCCGCAGCCACGAGCCAAAGGCAAAGCCAAAGCGGAAAGAAAGTGTCAAGTGTGTGAAACACACACACACACGCACACTCCCACACCCACACACATATGTGTGTGGACATACAAATAGAACGGAAAACGGAAATGAATCATTTCATTAGAGTTGGCAACGCCTACGACATGAGCAGGAGACATGGGAACTTTGCACACCTACAGCATAAGGTTAAAGCCGAGCGAGCCAAGGGAGTGCTGGTACTGGTCCGGGTAGGGGGTGGGGCAGGTGGCAGGTCCAAGGGGTTGGCCACAAGTGGGGCCACGATGAGAGCGACCCAAGAAATTGCCAAGTAAAATGTGTTTGACACTTAACGTAGGTCGCCTCGCCGACACGAATCGGGGAACCGGCATAAAAGCGAAACGAATCGAATGTAGGAAGTACGAGAAGTATATCGCATGGCAAAGGAAAGGAATCCGCTTGACCGAGGTGGGGCTTCACAATACGATTACCTATAGAATTTTCAACTTTCTTTTTTCCTTTATTTCCTTCTTTCTTTGTGGGTCTCAGGTGATGCACTTAAACACGTGTTTGAGGCCAAAAGTAAAAGCAGCGGAAACCGAACTGAATTCTCAACTGTACTCGGTTCAACTGTAGTCAATTCAGGTAAACTTTTGCCTCAAATCAAATGAAATGTGACTCTGCGGTAATTTCCTTTTGTGTATGTAATGCCATAAGCCAAATTTCTAGCAAAAGTTATAAATTTAAACAGAAATGAATTCAATGCAAAGGCCCAGACGTGATTATCCCCATGTCAAGCTAGTTACACACAGAAGAGCAAAGAAAATATGGGGCACACTGGGAAAAAACGACATGACTTTGCTTGAATAATATACCAGTTACTTAAATTAAAGAGTACTTTATATTATTAAACATCTTTTATTTGAGTTAAATACGAAATGTGCCAAGAGAATGCCAGCGGAAACTTACTTTAAAAACTCTCCAATGAATTGATGTCGTTTTCCATTAACTAAATGCTCTTCGATTAGGAATTTTGTTCTTAAATAAAGAACGTTTTAACTTGATCTATTTCTAGTTACTTAAATTAAAGAGTACTTTATATTATTAAATACTTTTTATTTCTTTTAAATACGAAATGTACGAAGAGAATGCCAGCGGAAACTTACTTTAAAAATTGATGAATCAAACGCTCTTCGATTAAGAATATTGTGCTTAAATCAAGACTATTATCTATTTCTTTTTTTAGTGAACTAAATTAAAGAGTACTTTATATTATTAAATATCTTTTATTCTATTAAATATGAAATGTGTACCAAGAGAATGTCAAAGGAAAATAACTCCCCAATGAATTGATGTCGTTTTCAGTTAATCAAACGCTAAGATTAAGAATTTTGTGCTTGAATAAAGAACGTTTTAACTTGAGTCAAATTTAGTGTAATATTCTTGTTTTTCGTCGAGTGTAACTGTCTTGTCTATTAATTGAGCTCTGGATTCGTTTCGACTTATGATTTTCTCTCACTTTTTTCTTGATTTATATTCAAATGTAATTTGGCCACAAAACAACATAGGAGCAGTGCCAGATATTCCCCACAGGCAAATGCCAAAAATGCATACAAAAACTATAAATCTATGGCAGAACAATCAAAAGTCAAAAGCCAGCTGCAGTCTGCTTTAAATAATGGCAATAGTCTGACAACAGATGTACATAAATGAGACATGCGTGTGTCTGTATATACTATACTATATACTATACATATGGCATATTATTAAAGTTTTTAATTCAGGCTCAAATGCAGGCAAATTGATTTGCTAATCAAAGGCCTGCGGCGTGAGGCACGCTGCGTATGCGTAATGTTCTGCTGTTTCGCAAAGGGAAAAAAGAAAAACCAAAGGAAAAGCAAAAGACCTACGCATCAAAAAGTTTCTTTTGTACTCAGTGTGTGTGTGTGTGTGCTCTAAATACAATTGAATTCTTGATGCTTTGCGCGATAAGAAGCCAAAAACGCTTTTATGTTTATTCATAACAGTGGCAGCCACAAAGCAGCAGCCAGAAAACTTGGCATCCGCATCCGTAGCCGCATCCGCATGCCTTGCCACACACAATACAGGCAGCAATACCCAATGTTTAATACCCAATTCCCAGTAGCTACCCCTTTTCTTTTCTCTTCTCTTTTTTAGTCATTGCTGCACAATGGCCTTTAATGCGTTTAGCTCGTTTCAGCGATTTGCTTACCCCACAATGGACGCGATTTTTATGTGACATGTAGCATGTGGCACGTGGCACATGTGGGTAGCAGGTGGCAGCGCTTATTCCTTTTTTGTCAATCCGTAATGAGCGCCAATTTACGCCGTAATAGCAGTTGTTGTGTGGCTTTTGACCAACATAGAAGTACGCTCGTCTCTCAGCTCCCCCAACTCGACTCCACTCCACTCTCTCTCTGCACTGGTTTAGGTGGAGCTAAAAAGCAAAGATACATATACAGATACACGTAAAGGTAAAAGCTAAGATACAGATACAGTTACTTAATCCAAGCAGCCAGACAAACATCTTTCAATATAAATTTCAATGGCTTGTCAAGCTCAGTGGAACGCCAATGGCAACTCTGGGTTGTTGTTCCTGCTGCTCCTCCTCCTCCTCCTTCTCCTGGTGCTCGCTCTTTTTGCAGTCGATCCCAGCGGCTTGCCATTACTAAGGCAACATTGCCGCATGCCACACATGCCCCTCCCCCCACTGCCCCTTGCCGCCTGCTGTTCGTCGGCATTTCTATTACATTACTGATTGTTTTCGTATGTGTGTGTGTGTGTGTATCTATCCGCTGGTCTATCTTACAGTCAGTTTGTCCGTCTGTCCGTCTGTCGTTTGCCCTGTCTTATCCGTTTTGTTCTGTCGTTGGCTTTCAGCTGTATTTCAGCAATATTTTGTTTGCTATTGCTACGGCTGCTGCTGCTATCATCAATCCATAGCTACACACACACAGCAGAGCACGCCACACACACACATATGTGTGTGTGTTATGCCAACTGTCGTTTACCATTCATTCTGGATAAATACAAAATGAAGATGATCCTTTGGGAGCTTTAGTTATTCAATTTCAAATGTAGTAAATTTAATCTACCAAATAACTGTGTGTGTGTGTGTGTGTGCTGGTGTGTGTGTGTAAGCCAAGTCATCTACTGCTTTCTTTCTCCATATAAAATGCGCTACAACTTTCGAACGAGACAACTATTTACTATTTTTGTTATTTGCTCGCTGTTGCTGACTTAACTCCCCCGCCCCTCCACCTACCCAATACTGTTACACCCCACTCCCCAACCCTACGACGCCACCACCCCACACTCCTTGCCTATGTACTACTGCTGTTGCATTTCTAATTTTTCCTTTTGCAAAATCCCAGCTCGTCGTCGAAATCTATCTATTTTTCTTGTGTCTCATGCACATGTCCTGCTGACAGGCTCAGTCACACAAGCGGACAGTTGGCATTTTTATGTGACTTTCCCCTCCTCTTACTCTCGCTCTCTCTCTCTCTCACTCGCTGCAATCCCCAATCCTCTCTGGCAGTCTCTCTCTCCAGTATGCGGTCGTTTCTCATTGCGTTTCCAAATGCGTTTCGCCGCCTTTGGCGCTGTCTTCGTTGTCTCTCCGCACTCTGTTTACATGCTTGTCCTTACTTGGCCTGTCTGCAGGATATGCCGATGTACATATATGGGACAGGGGGAGTCGGGCAGGAGTGCAGTGGCAATCGTGTTCGGGCAACGTTTGTTTGCTCATCTTGTTTGCCTACTGCTGCCTATTTATCTTTGGCCAGGCTTCGTCCAGGCTCAAGCTGCCACGTCCTGCAGCATGCTTGCCCCATCACTTTGTTATTGCTGCATTATCTTTCAAATGGCATATTTATAGGATTCCACTGACTTCTTACCTCCCTCCCAATCCCCCCCATCGCTCTCTTCATCTGGGAGAAGGCTAGTCAGTAGACAGACGCATGGTTTATTGGCAGTGCCTCAGAGCGCTTGATGTGCATTTCCTCAATCAGCTTCAGTTGCTGAGGCAACAACATCCAGTGTGTCCAACAACTGTAAACAGTTAAACAAGCGTCACGCTCGCGCAGGCATGCAACAGCAGCAGCAGCAACGGCAGCAGCAGCAGCAACTGTCAGGTGCAGCCGAGTACACTTGCTGCACAGTGTGACAAGACTGCAAAGTTCGAGCTATTAAAGGTAGTTCTCGCATGTTCTGCTTTACACATTCACCTCAATTCCACGCAAATTGCTTTAATTTCATTTCCATTTGCAAATCTCTAGCCTTGTTGAGCCTTCCTCATTATGTTGGCTTGGTCGCATTCAGTGCAATCCCGGCTATCCCGATCACGGCTATCTGCTCCGATTCATTACTCATTTAAGCAAAGCTAACATATAACCTCACTTTTAAATAGTAACTTAAGAAAAACTTAATTTAATTTGAATATAATAGTCAAATTGCAAGCGCGTCGCTTGTGGTAAACAAAGAGCGACGCCATCGCCAAAGTATCGATAATATATCGATATTTTGCAGCTACCAATGGGTTGCCACTTATTGGTTCATGAAGTTAAATATTAATAAGTACGTGAGAAATGATTATAATGAGCATACGCTTATATAAATTAATAATAAAGATTATAAATATATAACATGTATTGTTAGGATACCGATTTATTATCTAATTTTCAGTTTACATCAACGGATTGCTCTTCTTTTTACAGATTTTAATTTTATTTCCAAAACGACCCTCAGCGGCACGTCCGCTCAGTTCAGCTGCTATCAAATCAAAGAGAACGTGACCAGCTTTTTATCGTGCTATGTCGATTATTCTAGTATTAATTATATCGATAACTTATTCTATTTAACTATACCTACTACCCAACACTGGTGCTCGCTAAACTGTATATGCTTACAGCTCGTCCATCCTGACCATTGATTGCCCACAATCAATAATCAAGACGGCACTCATCCAGTGGTGTTGTCCTCCTTCACAGAGTCATGCTCATCTGACCGCCGACCAACCCAATGCCTCAGCCTTTTTGCCTCAATGATGCCTTGGTAGGGCATCTGCGTAATCTGACAGTTCTCAATATCAGTGACCAGATACCGGTCGTACGGAAGCTTCTTTTTTACGATATAGGGACCACGGAAGAGCGGTAGCAACTTTTTGTTTACTCCGACTGAAGTGTCAATGTGGCGAATAACAACAAAATCTCCGACCTCGAATGTCTCCGCAGGTCGTCCATGTCGAAGGGAGTATTCCTCCGAGTATTCTTGTGACCTGGCGATAGCTTTACTTGCGTCATTGCGCACCCGATACAAGTCAGGGACATTATTAGGGAGGAATTTTTCATTTAGATGCTCAGTTAACTTATCAACCATCTTTCCTCGCTGCTCAACACCAAACAAAAGCTGGCTAGGACTATGCTTAGTAGAACTGTGGACACTGTTATTGATTGCATACTGGACGTGTGACAACATGTCAGCCCAATCAGCGTGTTCCAGGGGCTCGGTCAACTTTCCTAAGGCGGCTTTCAGGACTCGATTCACCCGCTCGACTTGTCCATTGGCTTGAGGGGAAGCAACGGCTACTTTGATATGGTGGATATTGCATTGATCCATAAAGCGTGCAAATTCGCTGGACGTGAAGGCAGTACCACGATCAGAAATCAGACGCCGAGGGCGAGCATAGTAATCAAAATATTCTCTCAAAGCCTTGCAAACTTCCTGAGTACTAGTAGTCGTTACAGCATAAAGGCGGACAAATTTCGTGAAGGCATCAATTACCACTAGTATATGCTTTTTCTTTGATCGAACAGCAGGTAGCGGCCCAAAATGGTCAATATGAATCGTATCGAAAGGTACCGTCCCCTTTGGGATACTGTACAAGTTACATTCGCTACTACGCTTAGGGGGAGCATATAACACGCAGGGCAAACAATTCTTAATAAACTGACTAACCTTATTGGTCATATCTGGGAACCAGTAATTTTTCCGGATCTGTTCGCACGTCTTATCAACGGACAGGTGACCAATCTTCTCATGGAGCAACCGAATGATATTACTCTCCATTTCAACAGGGACACAAAGTTGATGCCTGTTCTTGTTATCCCGCCTAAAGATTATACCATCCACCAGGTCGTACCCTTTTACTGTTCCCTTCATTAGCTCATCTTTCAAGATACTGAGTCCTTCGTCTCGAGCCTGAGTTAGCTGAATCTGGAAATCCAGTTCTTGGATATCTACAATGGCAGCTACTATATGCCGACTGAGGGCGTCAACATGAGACATAGAAGTTCCTTTACGGTGGATTATGGTGTAATCATATCCCTGCAATTCCATTGTCCACCTAGCTACCTGCTTATTGGTACGGAAATTACTCAAGGTGTGTTTTACAGCTTCACAATCGGTGACGATCTTAAAAGGGATCCCATCTAGATAGGTACTGAAACGAGCGATGGCATACACAATTGCCATGGTTTCTAATACATAACTATGCAAATCCGCCTCGTGGTTGGTTGTAGCTCGCGAAAAATATGCAACCGGGTGAAATCTGCCATTATCTTGTCTCTGCAGCAACACGGCACCAAATCCCGCACTACTTGCGTCGGTATGCAATTCCGTTTCACGACTAGGATTATAAATAACTAACACGGGGGGGGACACTAGTAGACGTTTCAATCGATTGAACGCAGCCTCACACTGTTGATCAAAATGGAACTCAGTATTCTTTTGCAGCAACCGCTGCATTGGCTTAGCTATAGCGGAATAGGAGGGAACAAACCGTCGGAAATAAGAGAATAATCCCAAACAGGCTCTTACTTCATGCTCGTTAGTGGGCATCGGATATTTTTCTATTGCCAGAGTGTGGGCTTTACTGGGCTGAATGCCAGCTTCGGTTACTTTATAACCTAGAAACTCTACTTCCGGCCACGCTATGAAGCACTTTTTCTGTTTAACTTTCAACCCCTTTTCCGACATACGGCGCAATACTCGAGCAATCAGATTTTTATGGGACTCATAATCATAACTTGCCAGAATAATGTCATCAATATAAATAACAATTTCATTTGCGTCGAGCATATCACGGAAAGCATCGGTAATAAATCGCATGAAATTTGCAGGGGCATTCTTCAGTCCAAACGGCATTTTAACATATTCGTAATGACCATCCGGTGTCACAAAGGCGGTATACTTGATGGAATCAGGTTGCATTGCCACCTGATGAAAACCCTGGTCCAAGTCAAAAACAGAAAAATACTTTTTACCGTCTAGGTACTCCATGCAGTTGTCGATCAGTGGTAACGGAAAATTGTCCCTATACGTCAGACTATTAAGAGGGCGATAATCAACACACATTCGCTTGGATCCATCCTTTTTCTTTACTAGGACGATCGCACATGCATACGGTGATCGGCTTGGCCGGACAATTCCGTCTTCTATCAATTCTTTCACCTTCTGGCGCACAAAGACACGATCTACAAATGATAAAGGTCGAGGTGAGCAATATACTGGGGTTTCGCTACTTAGTTGAATCTTCATTTCGTAATCATGAGGTCTACACTTCAGGTCAACTGGTTGCAAATAATGGTCGTCCACAATACTCATCAATTCATCAAACTGACATAGGGGAAGCTTTGGATTTATCTTAAATCCCTTATCTTTTCCTGACAGATCGTCGCATTCAATGGCGAGCACACACCGATTGAAAGACCGGAATACTCGCAGTTTATCATGGTCGCTTTCAGAATCAAGGGTATTTTCACCTACAGAAACACTTTCCATACTAGAGATACTTCCAGAAGCAAAGGCACTTTCATTGACACTCAAGTCATCTTGGTCACTTGGTTGAGAACTATCATCATCATAGGCAATTTTGGCATTGGAATGGATATCGGCCACATAGACATTAGACTCGCCTTCAGGCACCCGCACACAAGGAATGTTCTTCTCATACACAATTTTAAATTTCTGACAGGAATCATTGTTGGCATTTTTCATCGGCAATTTTTCTTTTAATTGTATTAACTTTATTTCAAATAGGTTCATGAAGTCACGACCCAGAATTAGGGGCAGCGTCATACAACTTTCAGGAATTATGTACAGAACAATCGTCTTGATACAATTTTTAAATTTTACTAAACAGCTTAACTGGCCATAGACTGGAATGTTTTTACCACCGATTCCGTAGTACTGCGTCTGTACCGGAACCTTGGCACAATAAACTTTAGGCACCACCGCACTACTAATCCAACTCCGACTGCTGCCAGTATCAAAAAGAGAATTACATTCCTTGAACTTGGTATACCTTTTAGGTTGTAAAGGAAAAGCAACACTCACCATATTCATTGCGCTCAGAGTCTCAGTCACTCCAGCCACCAGATCCTCCCCAGTCGTCTTCCGTTGGTTTGCATTCATCTCAGGGGTAGCGCCCACTTGGCGCCGGACTCGCTCTGGGCAGTCAGCCCAGCGATGCGTAGTGGCCTGACACTGGAAACACGCTCCTGGCTGGCGAGCAGGTTGCGGACAGGCACTTCGGTAATGTCCAAATTGGCGACAGTTGAAGCAACGAACGCTCCTCTCATCCACGGCAGGCGGACCCATAGCCACTGCCTCTGGCTTGGTGGCCACTGACCGATTGGAACTTGCTCGCGTGCTCATGGCTCCAGTTATGGCTCTCACTCGCTCATACTTATCCAACAGTTGCTTCAATTCCGCCACAGTGTTGGCGGCATATAGCATTACAGCAGCAGACGACAGATCTCGCAATCCACGGATGAAAGCATGGACAATCTCTATCTCGTCAATGTCGGCCTGGTTGCCGATTATCTGAAGCTCCATCAAATAATGTTTCAGCGACTCATCGCCCTTCCGTATGCGCTTGTTGAGCTGGCTATAGACCTCGTGTCTGGTATAAAATTTGCCAAACTCACTTTGCATTGCCATGCACAGCTCCTCGAACTGGCTAACATCTGTCAGCTGCAGCCACAGCTTGGCCGTTCCACTCATTTTCTGTCGAAGCAGCAGATACTTGACATCATCTGGACACTGGTGAGCATCAAGTAGCGAATTGAAATCACGTACATACTTATTCACTTCATAAGTATTGTCACCGTGAAAATCGGGAATGGCGTCCACGATTTTGGAGAAGTCTACCGTACTGTGTAGTCTCTCCGACGAACGGGCAGTTCCTCCACTACGCAGTTCTGCCACCTCACGACGAAGCAACAGGATTTCACGCTGCAGTTGCAGATGCTCAACTTGTCGTCTCATGTCGGCCGTGCTTGGGGCACTCATAGCGGCGTCAGCTGCTGCAGTCGCATTCAAATGCGCTCCATCGACATCGGTCATATCCTGTTGGGCATCAATAGCGGCACCATCTGCTAACGGCACAACGACAGTCGCCTCCTGGCCGGACGGCGGCGTATCCAATAAAAGAACTTCAGTGGGAGCGGTTAGCCCCAAATCCACGGTGTCAGTCGTTGTCTCCAACAACGCACGCAAGCTTGCCACAGTGGCCCCGACAGGGACATCCACGTTGCGGGCTCGCAACTCTCTTAAAATCTCTTGCTTATTCATTTTTGCAAAATACTGTGGTGATCCCACTTCTGAATTGTTAGGATACCGATTTATTATCTAATTTTCAGTTTACATCAACGGATTGCTCTTCTTTTTACAGATTTTAATTTTATTTCCAAAACGACCCTCAGCGGCACGTCCGCTCAGTTCAGCTGCTATCAAATCAAAGAGAACGTGACCAGCTTTTTATCGTGCTATGTCGATTATTCTAGTATTAATTATATCGATAACTTATTCTATTTAACTATACCTACTACCCAACACTGGTGCTCGCTAAACTGTATATGCTTAC
>JAWNNL010000010.1:0-25422 GCA_035045005.1 Liodrosophila aerea
GGATAGATGCGTTTCATGGGTCTGGGCACGTGACCGGCAAATGCTGGTAGAACAATAGTCATGCCCAGTTCCCGCTGCGCGTGCACAATGCGTTGCTGCAACAGTTGCTGCAATCGTCGATGCTCTGGTGGCAATGTGCCTGCCCAGCCCCGTATATTCCCCATGCGTTGCCAGGCTTGAAATGCGGGTCCGGCAAAATGTGCATCGATTTCCGCATCACTCAGTCCCAGTTCTCGATAAACATCCTCCCAGATGGCCTCCTGATTGGGTGCCAGCGCCAGATTGATGCCCATCAGTGCCATCCAATCGATGTGTCTGCGCCATTGATCAATGTTCCACCAGACAAAACTATAACTCCACGTACAGACATTCTGATAGTAGATAAATGAACTGGCCGATGTGGAAGTATACGTTACATTCGGCAAGTGCAAATTATCCGGCAGTTCAATGCGCGTCTTAAACCAATCAAAATCTTTGTTCAGGACATACTTAAGATAGTAGTGGAATCCCTTGCAGACAGACACGCCATCCCAGCCAGATATGAAAAGTTTCCCATTGGGCTGCAGACTGAACTGTAAAAGGAAAAGAAGCAAGGTTATACATATTCTATATTAAAGTACCACAACCCTTAAAAAAAGTTCATAATTATTAATCATAAATACATAAATATTATTGTGGTAATTCCAGGAATAATTCACTGCATCACCCTGTGCCCTCTCTCACCTGATAACTGCGCTGTTTCAGCAGCTTATTGACCTCTACGTCAAATAGTTTTGCTGCCTCCACACCAACCACACGCTCCAGCAATTGGCGCACTGCCTGCTCCTGCACATCCGGGCTTGTCTTGGGGGCCACACGGTCCAAGAGCTGCGGGCCGAAGTGACAGTGACAGCAGCTCAATTTATAGAGCAATGCCAAGCATAATATTAATACACTATAACGCGCGACCATGACCAAACAAAGGCTAGCGCACAATTGATGCTGATAAGTGTGACGAGCCTGCCGAGAGTAGAGATCGTCTTGATTATTAACAGAGCAAAACGCAGTGAAAGACGCAGCATAGAAAATGTGAAAAGATCTCAATCTTTTTCTCTCTTCTTTGTGTCGCGAATTTTCTTAAGTTTATTTATTTTCGGTTCTTTTAATAACTGTGATTAAATGTATTTTTTCTTAATTTTCTTATTCATGGCATTTTGTTATTCTCATTGAATAGTCATCGCATTTGAGTTAAACGGTAAAATAGGGAGAGCTACGATAATACATGTGCACACACTGGCCAGTCGATATATCGATAGTCGATAACAAAATGCAGTTGGTTTCTGAACTCGGTATGAGCTTCGAGAGTTGTGACAAATCATTCAATTGAACTACTCACTTAACTGAACGAACGTTGTCGCCGATTACAGTCAGCTTTATTCAGTATTGACATCGAATGATTCACTCGTTCACTACGAATTGAACGACTGAACTATAAAGCACAACTCTAATAAGGTGCTTTACATATTATTGATAAGTATTAATGTAGAACAATTACCTTCGTATTAGGTATTTATCACTACAATTGTATTGCAATTACATCTTAATGAAAAACAAAAGTATAAAAACAATTTAAATTTCCTTTTAAGTTTATTGCACATGTTTGTCTTAGACACTAACAATTAATAATAATACAAATATCAATTTTTGTAGATTTATATTCAAACCCTTTGGCAATTTATTAATATAAGCAATAATTATTTGTGGCTTCTGCAAGAACTACAATTATAATGTAAGTTTCGTTACGAATGCCTAACAATATTTGTATAACAGTAAAGCAATATAAAAAATTAAAATTATAGCATTTGGTTACATGTATATTATATATTTACTTTCATATTTAAAGCTGCTAACAAACCAAATGAAACAAGCCTATTGGCGGCTCTTGCAATTCCCAACAACAGAAATTATGCCTAAGTACATAAATACATATAAATACGTATGTGTTCTTAATTACTAATGAGTATAAACTAAATATGTCTATACGCCATATTGGGTACTATATACCATGTTAAAAGCCTTTCAATTCTTATATTGTTTACTATACATAATATATCATTAATTTAGCACAAATTTTCAAAACGACTAGCACTAAACAGCCCCGCATGTGTGTGTGTGTGTGTTCCTTAAAATTACTTATGTACTGTGCATAGTTCAACACTGAAACAACCTGGTTACAAATGTGTGTGTGTGTGATGTACACACGTGTGTTGTGTGTGTATTAAAATATATCTAACGAGCTGCAGCCGAAACCCGTCTTTGTTTGGTTTTGGTAAATTCGTTGTGCTGACTTACTACTGCTCACTTAACTTCTTTCCACTTCACTTCGTGTCGTTGCTCGCCACACTTCTTTTCTACTCGTTGCTCTTTTTACTCGTTACTTTGCAGTTTAAATAGGCGCTTGCAACGAGAAACCTTGTAAGTACACAGTGCTGCCTTCAGAACTACGCTCTTCTTCGTTCCTCTCGTTATTGGCCACTACTCGTTGCATTTCCTTTAAGTACAGGTTTTTAATGTAGTCATTTGGCTCATAGAGTATTATTTTCGTCGGTTACAATCTCTCGTTCGATCGTTTTTGGCTCTTTTCACGTTGAAATTACGTTGTGTTTAATTACATCTTATTTTGCTAGTGCTTCGTTACTCGTTACTCGTTACTTTTGGTAGTCGCTAACTGGGAAAACCTGCAAAAACAAGTCGTCTCTCTTTGGCAATTGTTTGCTGCAATTTGTAGTGCTCTAATTTGCTCGTTCACTCGTTCGTTACTCTTGCTGCTCAACTAGAACAAACTTGCAACTCTCGCTTCCATTTCATTCTCACTAGCACTTGACTTTGGCAATGGTTTCTACATTATAGTTTGGTTTTAATCTCTCGCTTTCGCCTCGTCCTCCCTGGCACTCGTTGCTTTATCCACTCATTTGTTAGTAGTGGAAATAATTTCTTGTTGGAAATAAGAGTTGTTTTTGGCAATAGTTTTTGTTGCTCTTAATGTTTCACTTACATCTTGTGACTCGTTACTCTCTACTCGTTACTTTATCCACTCGTTACTTTATCCACTCGTTTATTGGCCAACTTGGACCATAGCTTTGGCTGTTTCTCGTAATGTTTCGCTTACAATTGGTTTTAGTTTTCCCACTTCATATCACGTTCTCTCGCTTCCAACTTGTTGCCACTGCCACTCGTTACTTTGCCTACTCGCTGATGGAGTAGGCCTTGCGTATGCACTTATTATGCCTTGTCTACTCGTTACTTTATCCACTCGTTTATTGGCCAAATGAGAGTTGTCTCTTGGGCAATAGCTTTGGCTGTTTCTCGTAATGTTTCGCTTACAATTGGTTTTAGTTTTCCCATTTCATATCACGTTCTCTCGCTTCCACTCGTTACTTTGCCTACTCGCTGATGGAGTAGGCCTTGCGTATGCACTTATTGTGCCTTGTTATGCTACGCAGTTCACAGTCCTCGTGTGCATGATGATCTAGATGATGCTGGCACATCGAAGGCGAATCGGAATCGTGTGGCGGCGCGGTGGATGACTTGTTCAATGCGTACGTGCGTATAAAATCAATTGTGGAATACCCCTGAGTGCCCACCGTTTCGGTTGTGGGAGTCACTGCAGTGGAGACAGTAGCATTTTGGGCACGATGAAGGGGCATGTCGACTGTTGTGAGACCATCAGGTGTGACGGGAACTGTGGCTGTCAGGGATAAACCGCTGCCAAAGCCATTGGTCATTGTTTTGGGTGAACATTGCGCCGGACTGCGTGGCTGATCCAGATCGAGCACTATGTAGTTAACACCTGGTAAACTGGTGGGCGTGACGGGTTGTTGTAGTTGCTGCGGCGTGGTTGCGGATGATGCCACAGACTGCTGCGAGTTGTCACGCGGCAGCAGCGGCAGATCTAAGCGATTGATGTTCTCATAACAACGCTCTGCCGGCGTCATATCGAAGAGCAGACGATCCACATTCGCATACAGGCGAAGGGATTCGTTGAGTCCCGGCGCCGATTCCTGTGGGGGCATATCCGACTGATGATGCTGTCGGCGCATGGTGCTAAAGGCGCTGTTCGTTGATGTGGGCGTCGCTTCTGATGGCGTGCTGCGATTCTCTCTGTTCTGCTCCTGCAGCAGGCGATGCAGTGGCTGATCAAAGTAGACATTGGCATTGGTGTTGATGTACGCACCCGGCGTGATGGGCGATTGCAGAGTACCCGCTCCGCTCGCTGCGACACCCGGCTCACCCACATACAGCTGCAGATTGGGCAAAGACTCTGGTGAATCTGTGACTGCAGCACCGACAGCATCGTTCGACGGCAGTTGAGCTTGAATGGCGGCGCGTGACATCAATGGAGCCGGCTCCAGATAATTGTTACTATGCGGCTGCACATCACCACGTCCCAGTAGCACCGATACCGAATGTGTGGAATTTACACGCTCTCGTTCCCTTTCCACCTGAGCAAATGCATCCGTATTCACGGCATTTATGTAACGCTGAAACATTGGATACAGCTGCTCGGCATTATGGATACGAAACGTATAGATTCCCGGTCCAGACATACAACGACGTCCAGCCTCAAACGAGAACAAATCGCCATTGAGGCCATAACGTCGCAGATGCTGTAACGCCCACACAATCGGCTCGAAGCCCGGCGTTAGAAATATCAATTCCCGTGGTGTCAATTCTAGATAACCGCTCCGTATTATCGGCGCCTCGGGGCCACTGGGCTGCAGGTGGGCAACACGCACTCGGAACACATTCTCTTGCCGCAGTTCATGTAGTTTATTGGTGCTAGTGATGCAGCCCATGATGTGCTACAAGGGAAAAGATATAGATTAAATAATCTAGTAAAAGTTTCTAAATATTTGGAATATTCACAAGCGCATGAAACCTTTGCATGCAATTTTCTTTTATCAAGCTGATAACGTGGCTCACTTATTGGTTGTCACTGCGGTGAATATTCCAAATATTCTCTTCTGTTGCCTCATTTATTACCTATCTGCAGGCATACAACTATTTTTTTTTTATCTCCCTTGCATGTAAACACGGAAATGGCGTATGGAAAAATTGAAATTCCACATAGGCAGTTCGTATGGATCTGCTCCAAAACAAGGCTCAATTAAGCTCCTGCTGCATATGCAGCTGCGTTGAATCCATTTTTTGTTATTTATTAATTAGATCATGATTTTCTGCAAATTTGCGAACGGCGTAAAATTTTGTTGTTTTTATTGTGTTGCGATTTCTAATGATAACAACCTATCGATAACTTACATCTGCGCAGTAATCGCACGTTGGATGCCATACACGATTTGAAATTAAGATAAATAATAATAATAATAAAGCAAAATAATAAATTAAAACTGCATAAGATATATTTTGTTTTTTGCTAAATTTTAATAACATTTTGAAGCCCGTTTACAGGCCGTGTTTATTGTGTTGCGATTTCTAATGATAACAACCTATCGATAATTTACATCTGCGCATTAATCGCACTGCGGACGCCATACACAATTTGAAATTACGATACTTTAACAAAGCACAATAATAAATTAAAACTACATAAGAAATTTCATTTTTTTTTGCTAAATTTTAATAACATTTTAAAAGCCCGTTTACAGGCCGTCAATAAATACTTATAACAATATATATAGAGTGCAGTCACCCTCCAGTGGTGCCGGCCAAGTAAATATCCATTATGTCTTTGTTCATATGAACAAATTGTCGTCGGGAGGGTATTGGCTGTATGTGTGGCAATCGAGTGCCATTTACTGCATTCAGGCTTAACATTTCATCATCGTCGTCAATGATGATAGATGTGGACGGTTGTCGCTCTGGCTCTGGCTCTGGTTCCACTCGTCGCCGTTTGGCTACAGAATCTATTGAGCTGTCCTGTTCGCTCGATGAAAGTGGATTAATATCTGATAGGCCACTGGATTGCTGGCTTTGACTTTCACTAACGTCTGATATCGTATTTGTGTTATGTATTCCCCGTTTTTTTGCCTTGTATAATGTTGCAGCTCTTTTGCGTTTGACAACATGTGTTTTCTCAAGTCGTGTATAGCATTTTAAACAAATACGAGTGTTAGTGCGACATTCTGGCACAATCAATTTGGCGAACCTCAGCAGTCGCTCATCTGATATCGTTTTGTACACGCCTCCAACATAGTGATTTCCAAAGGGACACCTCATAGCGCCGGCGTCTGAAGACATTTCCTTTGCTGAATTTGCCATCTTCAAAAGGCATAAGTCTATTGAGCCTAATTTAGTCTCTCTCCTTTTAATTCGATGCGGCTCTTCCCGCCGAAATAGAAACTACAAGGGAATAGATAAACGCAGTTGCCACCCTTTCTTGCGTATTTGGGCCAAAATTTGCGCTTTTTTTATGTGTTGGCGCAATGGCACCTTTTTTTAAACTTGCTCTTTAAATAAATAAATCCTTTGTTCGAATTTGTTAACATTTTTGAGTACCAAAACCTACTTTGTTGCCTCTGTTAAACTTATGGCACTCTTTTAAACGATTTTAATGCAATTTTCAGAAAAGATTTAAATGGTTATTGAAATAAATGTACGGACATTTCTTCTTCTTCTTTGTTATGTTAATGAACATATGTGCCAGCGTCTAAATTCAAACAAAAGATTTGTTAAATAATTTGTCGTTAATAAAAATACTTTTATATCTATATCGATGCTTATTACTTAAATGCTGTATATTTAAATACTGTATTGGCGTATTTTCTTGCCTATTGGCTATTTGTTTATTCATTTTTGCCACACTTATCAATTATCAAGTGGGTAACGCACAGATACGATTGTTTCAACTCGATGCATCGATATTTTCAGGTATTTTTTAGCATTCGAATTATTGTCGATACATCGATATTTGAACTATCGATATATAAGCTATCGCAAGAGCACGAACAAGAAAAAAATGTGGCCACACACTTTGTGTTTCAGCGCATTCGGTTTGTTTAACAGCTCTACAAGAGACGAAAGTAGTTTAAAGAAAGAACGAACTGCGGTTTATATTTCACAATCAGATTTTAAGAATAAAGTGCGTGTGCGTAACATAGGTGCCAAGCCAGGTAAATGTAAATTTAAATATGCATTTAATTCAAAACAAGTTGAAAAACACGTAAAAGAAAATGGCAAACATGAAATTTGAAAACCAAGCCAAGCTGTCTGAGTGACTATGTGTGTGTGTGTGTGTGTAAGTGCGCTGCTGTTGAAATTCTGTATAACGTTTTGTGCATGTATGTACATTTGGAGTTTTACCAGTGTGTGTGAGTGTGCGAATGCGAGTGTAGGACGAGACTTGTGAATTATGACTTTAAAATGCCTACCTAATTGCATTAAACAATCAACACAATGTGCCTAATTAACTGTACCGTTTACTTGCTGAAAATTGAGACTAATACAAGAGTCATATGAAACTCAAACAAACGAAATTCAAAAAGGACGCCATTCTCTTCTCTATGTGTGTGTGTGTGTGTGTACGTAGGCCGACGCGTTGTAAGAATATCTTATATATTTGAAAATTGCGGTAACTTAAAAATAAAGCCAGCCGGCTTTTCTTTGTTTGAGTGAAGCCCAACTGCAACCCACAACCCTCTGACCGGCTGCCAAAAAGTTCTTGGTCTTATTTTTGCTGCGTTTTTTTTTCTTAATTTTGGGTGTGCCGCCTGCAATTGCGTCGGCGTTGCCACTACGTCGCCTCTGTCGGCGTCGCTGCCAATGGCTTTGTATCCGTTTCGCTCTCTTTCCTTTTCTCGCACATACTGCGCTCTCTTTGTCCAGTGTTCAACTATCTCGCTTACTCACTGTTGCCCGTTTTACGCTCTACGCTTGCTTTTCCACATTCTTCCCTTGCGTGCGCTTCATTTATCCTTTTTTATGCTTTGTGCTGTCACTCGTACATGCTCCTTGCCTTGTCTCGTCTTCTTCTTCTTATTCTTTTTTGTGTGCGTGTGTGTGTGCACATGCGTTGTCTGTGGCTGTCGGCTCTGCCTAGTTCAAGATGCCTGACTGCCTGACTTGACTTATTTTTCATTGTCGTTGTCTTGTCTTTGAGCTCTTTTTACTCGCCTGATTACACTTGCCAACATGGTAGTAATGAACTTGATCCTGATGTGGCATAGCATAGGATAGATAATGAAAGTAAAGGCACAAAAATATATGAATGTAATACAAAAAAAAAATAATAAAATTAAAAAATAAAAATAAAAATAAAAAAATAAGTAAATAAATAAATTTGCATTAATAAAAAAAAAATAATAATAATAAATAAATAATGCAAATAAAAGTAACAAAATAAAATACTGATAATAAAATAAAATAAAAAAAAAAAACGAAAATAAATAAATTTGCATTAATAAAAATAA
The DNA here is from genome assembly GCA_035045005.1 of Liodrosophila aerea. NCBI lineage: Eukaryota > Metazoa > Arthropoda > Insecta > Diptera > Drosophilidae > Liodrosophila > Liodrosophila aerea. The sequence continues at coordinate 8,406 of JAWNNL010000010.1, forward strand.
ATAAAAATAAAAACAAACAATAACAGAAATAAATTAAAATAATTATATAAGTGAAAAAGTCAAATTAATATAAATTAATTAAAAATAATGCATAGTAATAAAACATAATTATAAAAGTGAATCAAAATTATAAAATAATAAAAATAAAATAAGCATAAAAACGCAAAAATAATAATCAAATTACTTAAATTGTAATAAAAGTCTTGTATTATATAGTCATTAATGTAAATAAATAAAGAACTGCATAGTCATGCGTCGCTTTGATTATTGCTGTCTATGTTATGCCTGAGGATCATTTCTTTACGCTTTCCTGTTTTGTTATTGCTTCTCCATCTTTTTTTTAATATAAGAAAAAGAACGCCTACTTTTATTGCAAATTATTGCGTCGCAATTTTGCAGTCAGAGCAGAGCCAAGCTACGATACGACGACGACGACAGTACTCAGTAGTCAGGCTGGCAGGCAAGGCAGCCACCGCCCTAACTGGCGTCGCAGCTTACGTGCCTGCGTCTGTGGGTGTACGTATGTATGTGTATGTGTGTGTGTGTGTAGTATGTGCGTATGTGTGCGTTCTGTTTGCATGCGCCTTGCAACTTCGGTGAAAACTCACTGATTACCCACTCAATTTATTATGCCATAAATTTATAAATCAGTAGCAATTACCGTGAACAATAAATTATTTTAATTTGATTTTTAGCGAAAATTCTTTTTCTTTGGTTAGTTTCCGTTTTTAGCATATTGTTTTTGTACGTGTAAAGAGAATTTAATTCGAAAATCTATTACAACAAGGATACACAAGTTATTAAATTTCAAATTAAGAATCTGTTTTCGCACTGCGATTGACCATCATCTACTACTAGTACTAGCAGCTTCGAGGCCGCATTGAAGCAGTTTCTAATTACATACTTTTGTGGGCTAGTGTAGTGGGGGTGGAGTGGGGGTGGGGGTGTGTAGTATTGTGGGTTAGGGTGTTTGTTCATGCACATTTGCTTTTTACTGTTTTCAGCGCATTTATGGCTAAATTGTTGTTGCCTGCCGACTGCGGTTAGCGTGAGCGCAAATAGTTCTTGAGGGGTGGTAATACAGCATACTAAATATACCGTTACGTGTTATGCACCAAGTGCAATTTGCGGTTTAACTTGGTGTTAGCTAAAGTAGCGCACAATTTTCTATTACTCGCTTATTTTACTTTTTTGTCAACCACATTCTGTATCTTATCTTAAAAACCAACTTTCACACTATTTACATTAGGATAGTATATAGTACTTTTTTTGCCTAAATCTGTCCAATGTTTTATCTAGCACAAAATTCATCCATCAATCGCCTTATCTCTGTATTTACTGTACTCACTTGGTTACCAGAGCTTTAACAATAACAAAAAATGAGAAAAAAAGAAACACTTGCTCGCTTTTCTCAAACAAACAACGCAATTTATGCCGATCAGGCAGCATCGTCGTCGGCTTATCTGGGGACCAAGCGGCAGCCGGCCAATCCAACCTATCTGGCTACCAGTGCTGCCAACTTTTAGCCAGCAAAAAAAGCTGTTTTTGACGGGAAGAGCAAAATAGCGAAAAAATCCCAAAAAATTGACAATTATTTTGTAAATTTTTTTTTTAAGAATTCCATTATTTTATCAATATCTTCTTGGTCTTCCTCATTTGCGTACGACATATTAGTGCCTATCATGCGCAGATATTTTGCAGTCACTTTATAGTCGACGCAGCATTTTTCGATCCTTCTCAAACAGTATCTGTATATTAAAATAATAATGAATACAGTATATCTTTTGCTTGAATTAACACTTTACCTTACGCATAGAATGGTGTTAGTCGTGCTGAGGCCCATTGAATTCCTTAATTTGGATATAATTAGGTTAACCTGGCTAAAAGCCCTTTCTATTTCCGCGTTTGACCAGGGCAAATACAATATTTGGATGGCCACAATTACCAACTCAAAAAATCTGCGGTTTCCACCAGAATCTTTAAAGTTTAGCATCTCAAACCAAAATTTGTGTGTGTCGCTGATGTTGATGTTGTTGTATACGCCACCACATTTTCTGGTTTGTTTGTAAGTGACTATTGTAAAGCTGACACTTTTTCATATTAAGTACTTAAGTATTAACAACACAAAAAAAATCGGGAAAAAGCCAAAATTCCCGCTTCCCGCAATTCACAAATTTCTCCCGCAGTTGGTCTTCATAAAAAGCCAGTTTCGACGGGAAAAAAGCCAAATTGGCAGTCCTGCCTATCTGGCTACGCTGCGTCTCTCATTGCGCCTCTCGTTTCGATTCTTTTGTGCGGCTCTCGTCTTGGTGTTTGTTATTGTTGTGGATTGATTTTTGCTTGGACTATGAATATTTTTTGATTGCGGCATATTTATTATTTATATAAAAGCCTGCTGCTGTTGCCAATCTTTTTTGTTGAATTAGCACGAATAACATTTGAATTGCGCGCCAAGGATTGCCAAATTGTAAATTAAAATGGAACATGATTTCATATCATAAGCAATTACATAAACACTCAATTAAAGAATACTTAAAATGTTATCTTCAGATTTTTTGAGGTGGCGTGGTGGTTGCTGTCAAAGAGCTTTGTTCCTATTGTGCATTTACAATACGCACAATACGCTCTTTCTGGGTCAGTGCTATCCTTGCGAATCCATTGCTTAAACTCTTCATCTTGGAGCCAGACGTCCCAAAACTTTTGTTTGTACATTTCTGGCATTTTAATCCGATCACAAGGAACACCATTAACAGAGTAACGTAATTCACTAATAATTTCAAGTTGTTCATATAATCGAACCATTGAATACAAGTTCCGATATCTTTGCCAACTATTATTAATCGAAATTTTTGCAATCAATTGCAAAAATAAGTAAATAAAAGCAAAAATGTTTCGACAAAACTAAAAATTCCTAGTTGCTAAAATTGCTAAAGAAAAAACAAAATTGCTATATTTGTGGCTAATAGCATTTTCAAAAAGTAGGGAAAGCTACAGTCGGACGCAAAGCTACAGTCGGACGCAACCGACAGTAGGTGACCCTGTACTTTGATTTGCCCTGGGAGTCTATAATAGCAGCAGCATATATGAACATACTCACATACACATACACATGCACTTATACACACACACACATACACTTCTACATATAAATATACACGCAAATACAAACAATAACCAATACTCATACAGAAATTCAAACTCACAATCAAAAATTACGCATACGCCCTAGTAGCCGCGTACGCTGTGGTTCCCCCCCTCCCCTACCCAAATGCCTGGTACTGAAAATTGTTTGTCTAATATCTCCGGTGTTTCTTATCCGATTGGGCTGCAACTCGCACCAAACATGCAAAGCATCTAAATCTTTAATCGTGCAAAAAATGAATCCAGTGACTCTAAAACTGTATATACTAAGAACATTTTTGTAAATTTGAGGGGGAGGGGGATGAGATATCAAATTAAAAACATAAACTTGGCCTGCCTATGTAATACACGAACCAAACAAAAAAAAAATTAAGTCTCTAGCTCTTATAGTTTCCGAGATCTCGGTGTTCATACAGACGGACAGACGGACATGGCTATATCGACTCAGCTCGTCGTCCTGATCAAGAATATATATACTTTATGGGGTCTGCCACGCCTCCTTCTGCCTGTTACACACAAATGTCATTTGCACAAACCTAATAGACCCTTTGTACTTTTTTAAAGTACAGGGTCTAAAAAAAAGTTGCCAGATCTAGCAACTAAATTGCTCAAATGGCAGCACTGCATACTTTGCAAAAGAAAACAGCAATGGCGTCGGTTCAGGAGATGATTGAGTGACGTCGCGCTCTGCACTCAAGACAACATCTTTCACACTCATGTCGTCAGTGCATGTGTGTGTGTGTGACTAAGAGTATGAAGTGGGTGGGGGGAGGGTTGAGCCAATGACAAGTCATGTCAACACTGACAACAAGCAGGCGAAATGTTTCGATAACTTTTGTTATTATTTATTTGTAATATTAACGATAACAATTATCGTTTCAATTAAATGATAAGCAATTTCATAATCAGCTCTTGCAACTTAAACTAAACCGAAGCAATTAAACAGTGACAACTCATAAAGAGTTACCAAGAAATTCGCTGAGCAAAGAAAAAAGAACCCAACTACAACTCAGTCATTACTTACGGTATCCACTCTGCCCCTCTTTCTCCCCTTGTGTTGTCCCCCTGCATTTTCACACTCGCGCCTCTCTTGTTCTGTTTCAATTGTAATGTCATTGTTTATTTAAAGTTGTTGCGGCCGCTGGCTGCCATGTGGGGTCATTGTGTGAAGCATGAATGGCAAAATAAAGCAATAAAGTGTGAATAAGTGTGTACATATGTGCATGCATGCACAGTTGCCACTCGAAATTCGAACAATGCACCAACAATTACAAAGAGAACCCGTAAGTTCATTCAACAAGAATTCACATAGTGTTTTTCAGTAGTAATAATTTAATATACAGTTACTTATATTTATCTAATATCTGGGGATTAAACTTTTCTAATTTACAAATACAATGCGTATACATCTGAGCCTTGAATTCACCATTAGAATAAACCGTTTTTCTATTGAGCTATTTTTTGTATTAATTTTTTTTTACCGAAGCACGTTTTGATGCGACTTTTTAGTATTTCATTATCATAAGAGACCCATCGTTTGATGGAAAATTTTTTGGAATATTTTTTTACATTCAGTATATTGTTCTCGATTTTTGAGAACCTCTACCAATCGGTTTCGCATGAATCCTATTCATTTTATTTTAACAAATTATAAAGTGTCTTATGATTATGAAACGCACTGTATGCATCTAAATGAAAAACCACTGCACCAGTAGGAAAATATACACTAATTTGAGCGCAATTGTGGCAAGCGTGCATACATCTGTACATACAAACAAACATATGTACCATACATACATACATACACACATACATATGTATGCATGCGTGTAAGTGCGCATCGTTGCCGCCGCCAAGGCTCATTAGTTTTGTTATTGACTCCTTACGCAGGGGAACAGCAGCAACAGCAGCAGCAACAACTAAAAAGTAAAGAAAGAGAATAATAAAAACAACAGCAAGAACAATATCACTATCGCTTTTATCGATAGCTGATGATGGTCATCCAATGCAATATTGTTGCCACTGCAGCCCGCATTTCAGCTGTTGACGCCGGTTGGCGACGACGACAACAACGACAACGACGCCGCTGCTGACGCTTCCGGCCTTTCTCTCTTTGTCTACTACTTCGGCTGCGCTGGCCTCGGTCTCTGTCTCCATTTGCTTGCACTGCTTGCTTTGCTGCTCTCTTTGCCTCTGCTGAAGTAGAAGTTTCTTTTTTGCGTTTAATTTTTCTGCTGCCTCTGCTGCTGCCGTTGCTTTGCTGCCTCTGCTGCTGCCTGTGTGTGCTTCGTTGCTGATCATGAGTCGCCCAACGGCAGCAGTCGTCGTTTGTTGTTTGACTTGAACGGTTTTGTGTTTCGGTTTCAGAGAAAGAAGAAGCAGAAGTCGGGGTTTATTTCTCATTCTACTCACTTGAGCGCCTAACGAGTTGACGACGGATTAAAGCATAATTCATCTTTGCAGTGGGCTAGTGCGTGGTATACTTGTTAATGAAAGTGCTTTATAGCCCCGCCATCGTAAAAAATTATTAACAGTTTAATTAAAACAAAGACAGAGCTTGGCTCGTTCCGCTGTTCCTTCTATCGTTTTCCACCGCTTTCTGTGGCCCACCCGCGCAGCTGACGCGACGTAAGACACACGACAAAGAGTAAGTACCGGAAATATGTATGTTAGCAGCGGCAGGCGTCAATTCTATTTACTCTTTTCTTTTTTTTGCCATTTTCTATTGTCATTTGTCTTATGAATTATTTATGGTTGTATTAAAATGTCGTTTACAATACCAAAGAGCGTTTTGAATTGCTAAACACTGGAACATTGAAGCGCGTCCGCCACTTGTGACAGCTCAATTCTAACTTTGGTGACTAATTGGCAATTTGCCTTTGTTGTTTTTTCTTTCCTTTTTTATAACGACTTCTCATTACACACATCACTACACTAGCAAATACACACAGTAGTTAGTGCTAGTGGTTGTTGTTGTTGTGTTTTAATTAGCCGCAAAATCACAAAACGACTAAAGCAGAGAGGCGAGAGGCCAAAAGAACAAGAATTGCTTGCCCCAACCCAACAACCGGTTCAACAGGCAGTTGTTGCCGCAGCCCACTTTTATTTCTAGCTTTGCTTTCTACCTGCATCCGCATCCTTCGGCAACATGTTTTCTGCCCCAAGTGTGTGTGTGTTCAGGTCTGCACTTGCCTACTCAGTTGTGTGGGTTTTTCTGATCTGGTTTGTTGCAAAATAACCAGAAAAAACTTTGATAGTTTTCACCTCTTTTAACGTTTTCCATTACAGAGCACTGTTAAAATTATGCGTGCTGTTAACACAAGCAGTTTTTCGGCATGTTACATTGGTTTATCTACATAAACAATTGACATTTTCTTTTTGACTGACTCATTTTAAGCTTTATTTGCAGTTATTTATTCTCGCTTCTATTCAAAAATTATGTTTGCTCCTACACTCTATGCATTTTGCATTGTTTACTTTTTTTTGGGCGCGAGCAGCAATAAATTCCCTGGGCTTAGCCCTTAAAATGTATGCTTGAGTTCCAAGCCCCAGGCATACCGCAGCCAACTTCATGTTTGGTTCATAATGTCGAAAATTCAAATGCATACCGCAGCCAACTTCATGTTTGGTTTATAATGTCGAAAATTCAAATGCAATTTATTAAAAAAAAAAAATTGAGTTTATAAAAAATAGTACTGTTTTATTTATAACGATATTGTAATGTTTTAGTCATACTTTTAACGCATGTATTAGTGTTCTTTTCTTGCCTTTGGCTTTTGTGTAAGTAATATTTAATTCAAGCAGTTCAATGATTATCGGCAGCTACACAGCTGTCAACCTTAACGTTTTTCATTAAAATTAAAATTATGCATGCTGTTAACACAAGCTGTTAACATAAGCTGTTAACACAAGCTTTTAACATGAATGAGTTCCAAGCCCCAGGCATACCGCAGCCAACTTCATCTTTTGCTCATAATGTCGAAAATTCAAATGCAATTTATAGAAGAAAACTTGAGTTTATAAAAAAGTAATGTTTCATGTATAACGATATTGTAATGTTTTAATAATACAATAATTTGTGGTGAACGCCTAGTAGTATTTAATTCAAGCAGTTCAACGATAATCGGCATCAGTGTTGTCAACTGTTGGCAGTGTTGCCCAGGCCATTGAAAATAGCCAGAAATAGCTAGTTCCAAAACTGACGGTTTTTTTAAATTTATAAATAAGTATTCGTCTTATTGAGAAAGGGTTTATTACTCTACTTTGTAATGTCTTAAATACATATTTATTTTAAAATGATAATTTCCAGAAAACTTTCGAATATTTATACAGTTTTATTTTATCTGATTTGCAGCTTAGATTCGTTGCGGTATCCCTCTCTTATCGAAATCTCACGTACCCAAAAACCAGAGAAGATTTAGCTTTAATCTGTAGATTTAACTGCCACGCACATGCCCGTTATGTTTGTTTTGAACCTCGCATAATGTTTGCACACATTGCAGATAAAGTAGGTGCTATCTGCTATATACTACGTATTTACATACAAATTGTGTATATAGGAGGGTCACGTAGTGGCTCCCACACTGTGATGATTTTTGAGTTCTTGGGAAAAGAATTCAAGTGTTGTATCGTCATGTTTAAACGTATTAACTATGAATCACATACATATAAAAATAATGCAATTGATAGGGCATTTTCTTTGTGCCTCATGTGTGCCCCATTCGTTTATCAATTAAGTGTGTGTATTGTTATTGTTGGGCCGGTTCGGTGGTTCGGCGGTTGTTGAGGCCTTCTACAGACACTTCCTCTCTATTACTGTACATTTCTTTTATGCTTTTTGTTTTTATCATTCGGTATATAGGGGGGGTTATAATAAAGCGAGTACCGTTATGACAATCTATATATGAATGCTACGAGTATCTGTATCTATTTATATTTGGTCTATGCTTGCCTTGCCGGAATATTCCATAGATATTCTTATATCACTTGAAAAGACACACGACAAATGCCACACAATAACTGACCGGAAATGATAATTGAGAAAATATATATTCTTAATTTTTAATACTATTGTGACTCCACTCCGACCACGGTCGCTATGCGTGCTTTTCTGGCTTGTAATGTACTTGTTACTAATTATGGAATGCACTCCATTTAACGTTGTGTATCCTTTATCCATAACACAACAACAACAACAGCTTAAGAGAGCCATGGGAAGAGAAGTACTACAACAACAGCAAGAAGAAGACAGCAACCGATTATATCCGGTTACTTGAGACATTCTCTGTTTTGCTTTTGATATGCTTGCTGCGCCCTCACGCATTGCCAGCGTTGCCAGATAGATGGGCTAATAATTAGCTAATATTAATTTGGCACTAGGACAACACTGTTGCTGCTCGCTCAGGCGATATCGATATTTGTTATCGATAAGATTTTGAAAATGTAAATTTGAATTTCATACTAAATATATATATATATCTATACTAAACTCGAGTAAATATACATTTTTATATATCTAGCTGGTGTTGGTTAGAATAACTGTGATGAAATGTGTGTATGAAGTGTAACGAATATGGAGGCACATTTGAAGCGTCACGAAGAAAAATAAAATAAATTTAAGACGCTATTAAAATTCTCAATATATATTTATGTAGTACACATATGAGTAATAACAATAAATGGCTGTATACTGTTATTTGCCTGAAGTGAGAAATATAGAAAAATAGTTCAATTCCTTCGGTATTTATAGCATCAAAGTTTAATCAGCTCTATCGCTTAGAGCTGGCTTTGATTGAATTTGCTTTAAATCGTATTTTCCATTTGTATGCATGTGTGTGTGTGTGTGTCTGATTGGGTTTTGAGTTATATTTAGGCGTGGCTTATCAGCAGCAAAACAGCAATAGCATACATACACACACACATCCATACATACGTACACATATCAAATAGCAAACAAAATGACAAATATGCACTGCTTGCAATACGTATCAATATGGAGTATGTATGTATGTGTGTGTGTACGTATTTATTTTGTAATTTATTGTTGAGTCTATACATACTTATATACATATACATATATACATACATGCATATATATTTTGCACTTGCGACTGATTGAAGAAATTATAAGGAATGAAGCGAGATGCATTTTCCATGTACGAAAGTGTGTGTGTGTGTGCGTCTGTGTGTGTTTGTCAGCTGTCGAGTGCGTGCTAAAGGGACTGGGACTGGGACTGGGATGGGATGAGTGGATCTGTGGGCGTTCGTTTGATTAGTTTATAAAAGTTCAATTACGTCTGCTGTTTGAGCTGAGTGCGCGCGCACTTAACAACTACACTGCCCTACACAATTGTACAACAATGCAACTGGAATGTGTGTCTGCATGTGTGTGTGCATGTGTGTGTACATATGTTGGGCTTGTGGTATGACATGTGAAATTAATGTTTGTCCAGTTGGCCAGCCCCCGGCGAGTGTGTGTGTGTGTGTGTGTACGCATTCCTGCACAATCAATTTAATTTACGTATCTCGTCTGGGCATGGATCTCGATCTGCAGAGGGAATTAGAGGAGGGGATGAAGGGGATGGAGTAGCTGTAGTAGCAGGCGTCAAATTGAAAGCGCAGCCGCAGCAGCCCATACAACAGCTCAAAGTGTCAAAATTGATAGAGAGCAGACAATTCACACACACACTCTCGCACACTCACACACACACACAGACACACACACACATAAAGCTCTTTGTGCCTGCGTTGTTGTTGCATTTAGAACACGCTTCATTGTTGATAAATGCGCTTTTATTTATAGACGACACCACTCTGGTTCAGTGGCTCTGCTTGAGCAGGCGTTTATACACACATATGTATCTCTGTGTGTGTGTGCGCGCATTACTTTCCTTTGTGCCTTCGTTTATAAATTTTCTTTTACTGGCGCGAGTACAAGGCGCGGCTCAAAAAGAAATCTCTATTGTGGCCATACATCAAAGGTCAAGTTTAAATTGAATTTAACTAATAAAAGTCAAAAAGCAGAGAATTCTATTCGCTTTTGCTTTTAACAATGCCGAAAGAAGAAATTTAAGTACTTTTAATGGAGTAACTAATTTTTGTACATGCGTCAATCAGACGCACTTAACTTCAGCTCGTGCTCTCCACATACTCTCTTCTCCACTTCCCCCCCCCCTCCCCAACAATCAGCCTCTCAGTAAGTGTGATGTTTAATCGCGTGTTGTGTTTTCATCTTGTAATCGCTTTTTGCTCTTTGCAGTTTCTGCCTGTCATTTCTGCCGTCAGTCTGGCAACGCTGTCACAATTTTTCGGCGTCTCAACTACATGCAAACATATTTTCACACGCCCGCCCCCGCCTACATGCATTTGCTGCTGCTGCTGCTGCGACGCCAATGTCAGCGTCGGCGTCGCAGTCGGCGTTGCCGCTTCGTTGCCATGGCAACTTCGGGCAATGACCGTCGTCGTCGTAGTTGTTGTTGTTGTTGTTGCTGCTGCTGCTGTTGCTACTGTACGTTGCGTAAATGTAGTTGTGCATTGCACTGGTATTGGTACTACTATTAGACGTAGTAGTAGTAGTAAATTGCCGGCCGGCAACCCTCGTCTAACGCTGTCCTTGTTCGCGTTGTCCTTTTGCCTTTGCCTGGCAGCGGATGCGTCATACGGCGAATTTACTTGCGCTTTTATCACACACACGCACACACACACACACATTGTACTTCCCTCTTTTTTTTGCTGCTTGCTTTTAGTCTCTGTTTCCTCGAGCTGTTGCTTTTTGCATAGTACGCACAGTTGGTTATTGTGCTGTCTATTTTGGTATAAGGGTTGAGTTACGACGGCTACACCTGTGTTTGCTTGTAGGTACATACACATACATACATATGAGTGTGTGTGTATGTGTGTATTGGCATAGTCTTGCGATTACTCATCAGCATTTTGCATGCTACATACAGACATATGTACATATGTATGTATGTATGTATATACACGCTTGTCGAATATGTTGGAAATTTAATTTGAAATTATATGATCAAATTAATTGCTGCTGCTGCTTTGTTTTTATGCCCATACCAGTGTTTTGACTAGGGTATATGGGTTTTGTAGTGGCAAATGTAACATGGTTAATTTTATTATTATTATTCCATTTATATAATACAGTGCGTTTCATAATCATAAGACACTTAAATATAACTTATATTTGGTGATTAAACCTATCTAAAAATCTTGTTTCATTATCATAAATAAGATGAAACATTTTATTGCATTTTTTTATATTTAGTATATTGTTCTAGACTTTTGAGAACCTCTACCAATCGGTTTGGCAAGAATCCTATTAATTTTATTTTAATAAATTCTAAAGTGTCTTATGATTATGAAACGCACTGTATATTAATTGTATAGGTATAATTGTGAGCAGGGAATTTAATTAAATTAAATTAACTATTTATTAAATTATATACATATGTATATAAATAGCATATTATATAGTCGGTTAGACTAGTTTTTTATATATTTTCCAGCTTGTTGTGTATCTTTTATTTTAATGCTTAAAAGTGCTTTAGATTTATGCCCTATGCTTGTGGATCTCAATTATATTGTAGTAAGTGGTTTCACATTCCTCTGGCTCTCTTCTTCTTCTTCATTTTTGTTAGCACGTGTTCGATTTTAGAGCGTTTTAGTTCATTGAACGAAACCGATGAAACTTGATGTTTACTCTTCAAATTTCGTGCTTATTTAATGCAAAACAATTTCAGATATTTGCGTACATATGTTTGTAAATACTTTTGTTACACTGAACAACAGGAAATTGGGGCGAATAACATGGGTTATATACGGTTGAGATATTTAAGAGTTTTCGACTCATTTTATACGCATTTGCCATTGGATGAACATTTGACTTATTTAACTCATCTTTTGGTCATTTCCATCCTGTCATCCTGTTTTGTTTACATGTGACCTGCAAACGCAGAGTTGTATTTCCACATTTGGATCATGCGAAAGGTTCGAGAAAATACACTGGGAATAATTTCAACATTTTAGTCAGTTTTAGTGGAAAGCGTAGATTAGTTAAGGACATACAGACAGACAGCATGTCGTCATGATCAGGAATATACTATGATCCAGAATATACTACAGTCGAACTTCCCTATAATAAATCTTGACGGGACCAGAAAATCACTTTATTATATGGAAACTTCATTATACAGAAATTGGAACGAAAAAGTTGTGTGTTTGAAATCAATTCATAATAGGGAGAGCTTCATTGTATAGAATAGAAGTTCACTATAGACAAGTTCGACTGTATTTGCTTTTCCCTCTTTTTTAATTACATTAATAAACTTAATATTTACATAATAGAATTTCAACACCCCACACACTGTCTCTATGCATCCTCAGTAGTATCCACTAAGTCATCCGACTTACCAACACTGTCGCCCTCTTGTGCCTTTTGCAACACTTGCCTGTAACCGTTTCTCTATAGCTCACTATAGAGAAGTTCGACTGTATAATGATGAAGAATATCCTACATAGACATAATGATTCCTTAGTTAGCTCAGTTTATTTATAGTTACTATCTATAACACAACTAAGTTGCGAATTCTCCTTACTTTTATTTACTGCTCCGTCAGTATCTTTTTTACCCAGTTTCAATGAGTGCAGAGTACAGTAGAAAGAACTACATAGATAGACGCAGTTGAGATTAGATAGAGCAAAAGCAAAGCCAAAGATGGATGTTACTTATTCGTCATTTAACTGCAAACAATTTGAATGGCAACAATTTGCTTAGCACATAAATCATCAAGGCGTTCGTTTCATTAAGCAATTTAGAGCAATTAAATGTGAAATTAATCTGCAGTTGTGCTTTGGGGTAGGAATGTATGAATGTATGTATATGTATCTGTGGAGTGATAAGGCAGTTAGTGCTAGGAAATTGGCCAAAGAGCCCGCATAAACAGTTGAAATAGCAGCTGTTTCTTTTTTCTATATATAACGACAGATTAAGCCCATACATTCCCACATACATATATATTTATACATTCACACACACATTCATACATTCACGCATGCAATGCTGCAATGGTGGCTTACTGGCAGAAGGCGCGTTTTTTATACATATGTATATATGTATGTATGTGTGTATGTTTGTATGTATGTGTGTATGTATGTATGTATGTATGTTTATTGCAGCCGCTCCTTGTGGCTTGTGTTTAACTTTGTTTAAGCAACCCCTAACTAAACATGACGAAAAGTTGTTTCGCTTTTAATTTTTTGCGCCCGGTACTGCCTACATTCCTGCCCTGCTTTTCCCTCCCTCCTCCCCCCGGTGTTTTGCTCACTTCATTAAAATTCTTTGGTACGGTTTCTGTTTCATTTACCGAGACACGAGTAATTCGATTTTCAAAATGACGCATAGCCTGGCCAGTAATACCAACAACCCAAAGAAGAAGAAGAGTAGTGGGGAAGAAGAAGAAGCAGCAGCAGTTGTAGTAAGGGAGGGAGGGAGGGATGTATTACTGTTGTTTCATGAAAATTTCCGCGTTACCCGAATGATTCATGGGTCGAGCGAGAATTGTTGCACGATTGCTGTCACTGCTTGAGCATTATTCATTCAAGTGATACTTGTTGTTGTTCTTCTTCTTACTCTGACTGATAAGCAATTTGCATAGTCTGGCAGCTGAGTGATAATCGCTCGGCCAGCCTTAACGGGGGGCAACAAGTCGCATTTAGAGTGGAATCATTGCGCCTATAGTATAAACATTGCTATGCCCGGCATTCGGCATTCCAACTCATGGATGATGAGTCGACATCGGAATTCCACTTGAAGTCAGATATTCTAATGTGCGTGTGCGGAAACTGTGCCATTAAATTTGCATTCATAACAGATTCCGTATTGTTTTATGCCAGCAATTAAAGTTTATAATACTCTGTTATGTTTACTATTATACAGAGATTAGATTGTCCTCAGCAGGGTCCTTGGTGGTGTCATTGGGCTATTAAAACAAAGTTCACTGTAGACCTAAAGTTCTCAGTTGAAATAAGTACTTATGGCAGAGATAGTACATTATTTCGATAGAGTCCCACTGAATGAATATCAGTGTGATATTGGGATACCCTTGGCCACTTGCAAACTCCTGGTAAAACACCATTACTATCGTGAGGCCAATAACAGATGGCAACGCCCTAGACAACTATGCTCCATAGCCCGCCAAACCTGGCCCATCCTCTGTCCAAAACGCTCCTCCGAGCTTTGCGGACTTGACAGAGCCTCCTGCTTATAGTAACCAGAGCCTTAACCGGTCACTGGCTCATTGGCTCCCATGTTGCTAGGCTTCAGGCCCCTTTCAACGACTTTTGCAGAAGCTGTCGTGACGAAAAAGAGGAGGAAACAGTCCATCACCTCCTCTGTTCTTGTCCTGCCCTATGTAGAACCAGGTTTTCTCACCTGGGAGCCTACAATCTGACAGACCTTGCTCCAAATAAAACTTAAGAGAATCTGGAGACGGTTCATAAAAGCCTGAGGTTTGCTTTTTAAAGCGAAGTAGTTGGGAATTATGTACCACAATGGGTACCAAAATGGGCCTCTTTTGGCCTAAGTGAGCTGAGGTCTATTCCTCAGCTACCGCCTAACCTAACCTAACCTCGGGAACAGTAGGCACAGCAGATGCTGCTGTTAGAAGAAGATAAGAGAATCGACGGGTTAAGTACTTCAAAGTATGTATCTCGACTGACTGCTCTTATCAGAGTACTTGGTTCACAAAAGATTTAAGCCAACACACTATTAAGGGATTACTCTTATTGCTTTAGTGTTCCGGGCGGGCTGCTTATCGATACTTCCGTAACATTCTCCTGACCGCAGTCTTATCAAGTGCATATATAAAACGAAACTCTGCTGCAAATGTGATGAGAATGCGTGTAGTTTGCTCCCATTGGCACTTTGTTGCGGCTAGGAGCTGGCGTGCTCGGAAATGTCAAATGTATAAATAAAATAAATGTTTTTGTTAAAAATAAATTAGCCATGCTCGTATTCGAACACTCAAACACTCGAACGAAACACAAAGAACAAAGAAGTCGGTCCACAGTTAGTTTAATTCATTGCTTATCACATACATGAGTAACTACATGAAAACTCTTCCACTTGCTCTCGTTTCTCTCCCACAGTTACGAACCTAATTAGGAATAACACTACATAGAAACAACAACAACAAAACACAAGTTTAAAATGGGTAAAGCTCAGAGCAAGCGATCAATTGATATTACCACCGATCCCAAAAAGGTTGGCGATGGCAACGAGGTGGCCGGAAAAGTTGAGAAAATCGAGGAACTGGATCAGACGGCGCCAGCGCCAGCGGTGAATGGTGATGCAGCGACGCCACAGGACAAGAGCGAGGATGCAGCAGCGGGTGGTGAGGTGAGTCACAGTCTCTGCACACTAATATCGAATTCTAACTGTATTTGTGTACATTTTGTAGAAAAAGGAAACGGAAGAGCACTCAGAGAATGACAAAGATATGACCACTGAGAAGACTGCAGCGGCTGCCGCGGCTGATGAGGCAGCGAAAGCAGAAGCTGGTGCTGGCGATGCGCCTGCATCCCCTGACGCTGTCAAGGACGAAGCTAAGGATGGCGCTGCCGCCGCTGCTGAGGAGATATCGCCATTGGCCGATGAGAGCATCAAGTCCAAGTCCAAGAAGGATAAAATGAAAAAGAAATGGTCATTCCGTAGCATCTCGTTTGGCAAAAAGGACAAACAGAAGCCGGCCAAGACAGAGGAGCCGGCATCACCAACAGGAGCAGCAGCAGCAGCATCGCCTGAAGCAGCTCCAACGAATGGTGAAGCTGAGGAGTCGAAGCCAGCAGATGCAGAGGCAGCCAAGGCTGAGGTAAAATTTATTCACATAAGCTAAGAAATATATTTTAATTTCTTTTCCATTTTGCAGCAGAGCGCGGATGCTGATGCGACAGCCAAGGTTGAAGCGAAACCCACTGAAAATGGTGCAGCCAGCGAAGTGGAGCATCAAGCGCAGACCAATGGTGATGACAAGACAGCCGCGGCAGCCGTTAGCGAGGAGCCAGCCAAATCAGACACTACGACCACCGAGACGAAAGCTGAGGCACCAGCAGCAGCCGCCGCTCCTGTTGTGGAAAGCGTGGGCTGTGCCCGAAGCCAGAAGCTGCTGCTGAAGTTGTTACCAATGGTCATGGCACCGGCGAAGCTTTGACCAATGGCGATAAGAATGGTTTGGCCGAATCACCCACTGAAGCACCAGCAGCAGCAGCAGCTGATGATGCACATCATCAGAATGGTGGCACGATCAACATCAGGAAGACCAAGCAGCCTGATTCTGCCGCTCCACTACCACTACCCACAGCCACACCACCACCAACACCTGTTGCAGTCGTCGAGCAGTCTGAGGCCGAGCTAATTAAGAACAAGTCTCAAATCGAGGTAAAACAATTAGACACAGCTAATACCAACAACAACACTGTAAATACCACAACAACAACAACAATAGAAACAGAAACAACAATAATCACAGGCACAGAGAACAACACCACAGTAAACACAACCACTGAAATACCAACTGCCACTGAGACCAAAACAATTGCAACGCAGAGTTAGTTCAGACCCAAAATTTTAATACAGAGCCAACTAAAACCGATCAAAGCACAATCAGCATCGAAAATGAAAATGGAAAAATGCACATTGTTGCGCTTCCGAGAATGCAGATGTTGCAGATGTGGATGCAGCCGAGGAAGAGCAGATCGTCAGCCATTATAGCGAGTTGTCGTGACCCTTCTGACCGATCCCGATCCCGACTCTGAAAGTTTTGTTGTTATTACACCTGTAGACGAGATCCCTGTAGCCCAGCTAGAACTT
>JAWNNL010000012.1:0-16972 GCA_035045005.1 Liodrosophila aerea
TGTATGTAGTAGCTGCCTCGAGGCCGCATTGAAGCAGTTTCAAATTACGTACTTTTGTGGGCTAGTGTAGTGGGTGTGGGGTGGGGGTGGGGGTGTGTAGTATTGTGGGTTAGGGTGTTTGTTCATGCACATTTGCTTTTTACTGTTTTCAGTGCATTTATGGCTAAATTGTTGTTGCCTGCCGACTGCGGTTAGC
Organism: Liodrosophila aerea; assembly: GCA_035045005.1. Classification (NCBI taxonomy): domain Eukaryota; kingdom Metazoa; phylum Arthropoda; class Insecta; order Diptera; family Drosophilidae; genus Liodrosophila; species Liodrosophila aerea. The sequence continues at coordinate 197 of JAWNNL010000012.1, forward strand.
GTGAGCGCAAATAGTTCTTGAGGGGTGGTAATACAGCATACTAAATATACCGTTACGTGTTATGCACCAAGTGCAATTTGCGGTTTAACTTGGTGTTGGGTAAAGTAGCGCACAATTTTCTATTACTCGCTTATTTTACTTTTTTGTCAACCACATTCTGTATCTTATCTTAAAAACCAACTTTCACACTATTTATATTAAGATAGTATAAAGTACTTTTTTTTTTCTAAATCTGTCCAATGTTTTATCTAGCATAAAATTCATCCATCAATCGCCTTATCTCTGTATTTACTGTACTCACTTGGTTACCAGAGCTTTAACAATAACAAAATAGAAAAAAAGAAACACTTGCTCGCTTTTCTCAAACAAACAACGCAATTTATGCCGATCAGGCAGCATCGTCGTCGGCTTATCTGGGGACCAAGCGGCAGCCGGCCAATCCAACCTATCTGGCTACCAGTGCTGCCAACTTTTAACCAGCAAAAAAAAGCTGTTTTTGACGGGAAAAATGGGAAAAAAAGCTGAAAAAAATTATCAACAAATCCAAAAAAAAAAGCTTAAAAAAATGATCAAAATAGCGAAAAAATATGAAAAAATTAACAAATATTTAATTTTTTTTTTTTTAAGATTTCCATTTTTTTTTTTTTATCAATGTCTTCTTGGTCTTCCTCATTTGCGTACGACATATTAGTGCCTATCATGCGCAGATATTTTGCAGTCACTTTATAGTCGACGCATCTTTTCGATCCATCTCAAACAGTATCTGTATATTAAAATAATAATGAATACAGTATCTCTTTTGCTGGAATTGAACACTTTACCTTATGCATAGATTGCTGTTAGTCGTGCTGAGCCCCATTGAATTCCTTAATTTGGATATAATTAGGTTAACCTGGTTAATCTACGGTTTCCACCAGAATCTTTAAAGTTTACCATCTCAAACCAAAATTTGTGTGTGTCGCTGATGTTGTCCCACTTGATCAAATTGATGTTATTGTATGCGCCACCACATTTTCTGGTTTGTTTGTAAGTGACTATTATAAAGCTGACACTTTTCCATATTTAGTACTTAAGTATTAACAAAACAAACAAATCGGGAAAAAGCCAAAATTCCCGATTCCCGCAATTCACAAATTTCTCCCGCAGTTAGTCTTCAAAAAAGCCAGTTTCGACGGGAAAAAAGCCAAATTGGCAGTCCTGGTGGCTACGCTGCGTCTCTCATGCGCCTCTCGTTTCGGTTCTTTTGTGCGGCTCTCGTCTTGGTGTTTGTTATTGTTGTGGATTGATTTTTGCTTGGACTATGAATATTTTTTGATTGCGGCATATTTATTATTTATATAAAAGCCTGCTGCTGTTGCCCATCTTTTTTGTTGAATTAGCACGAATAACATTTGAATTGCGCGCCAAGGATTGCTATAAATAAACAAATAATTACATAAACAGCAACTACTCAAATGCCTTTGGATTGATTTTTTAGTGCTTGTGGGGGCAGTGGGCGGAGGTATGTATGATAATATGCTGCCCTGTTAAAAATATGTGAGAACGTATTCAAATTAAATCGCAGCACACGCACATGACACTAACACATGCACATACTCTCGCATACTTTCAGTGCTGCCAGAATCTCCAGAGCAAAAATAGCTAGAGTTGGGGGTAAAAATTGCTAAATAGTTGGTAAAAATTGCTACAAAAAAAAAAAAAATGCTAAATCATTAAAATGTTTGTTTTTAACAAATATATTAGGAAGAAACTGTAAATTAAAAAGGAACATGATTTCATATCATAAGCAATTACATAAACACTCAATTAAAGAATACTTAAAATGATCAGATTTTCACTGAGTTAAATACAAGTTCCGATATCTTTGCGAACTATTATTAATCGAAATTTTTGCAATCAATTGCAAAAATAAGTAAATAAAAGCAAAAATGTTTCGACAATTTCTAGTTTTTTTAACAAAGTTGCTAAAATTGCTAAAGAAAAAAAAGTGCTATATTTGTGGCTAATAGCATTTTCAAAAAAAAAAGTTGCAAATAATTTTAAAAGTTGCCAGATCTAGCAATTAAATTGCTAAAATGGCAACACTGCATACTCTGCAAAAGAAAACAGCAATGGCGTCGTTTCAGGAGATGATTGAGTGACGTCGCGCTCTGCACTCAAGACAACATCTTTCACACTCATGTCGTCAATGCGTGTGTGTGTGTGTGTGACTAAGAGTATTAAGTGGGTGGGGGGAGGGTTGAGCCAATGACAAGTCATGTCAACACTGACTACAAGCAGGCGAAATGTTTCGATAACTTTTGTTATTATTTATTTGTAATATTTCCGATAACAATTATCGTTTCAATTAAATGATAAGCAATTTGATAATCAGCTCTCGCAACTTAAACTAAACCGAAGCAATTAAACAGTGACAACTCATAAAGAGTTACCAAGAAATTCGCTGAGCAAAGAAAAAAAGAGCCCAACTACAACTCAGTCATTACTTACGGTATCCACCCTGCCCCTCTTTATCACCCCTTGTGTTGTCCCCCTTACGAGTTGCATTTTCACACTCGCGCCTCTCTTGTTCTGTTTCAATTGTAATGTCATTGTTTATTTAAAGTTGTTGCGGCCGCTGGCTGCCATGTGGGGTCATTGTGTGAAGCATGAATGGCAAAATAAAGCAATAAAGTGTGAATAAGTGTGTGCATATGCATGCATGCACAGTTGCCACTCGAAATTCGAACAATGCACTACAATTATTCAAAAGAGAACCCGTAAGTTCATTCAACAAGAATTCACATAGTGTTTTTCAGTAGTAATTTTAATATACAGTGCGTTTCATAATCATAAGACACTTATATTTATCTAATATCTGGAGATTAAACTTTTCTAAAGCCGAAATTATTTTACAAATACAATGCGTATACATCTGAGCTTTGAATTCACCATTAGAATTAACCGTTACTCTATTGAGCTATTTTTTGTATTAATTTTTTTTTTTACCGAAGCACGTTTTGATGCGACTTTTTAGTATTTCATTATCATAAGAGACTCATCGTTTAAACTGGAATATTTTTTGGAATATTTTTTTACATTCAGTATATTGTTCTCGATTTTTGAGAACCTCTACCAATCAGTTTCGCATGAATCCTATTAATTTTATTTTAACAACTTCTAAATTGTCTTATGATTATGAAACGCACTGTATGAAACTAAATGAAACACCAGTGCACCAGTAGGAAAATATACACTAATTTGAGCGCAATTGTGGCAAGCGTGCATACATCTGTACATACAAACAAACATATGTACCACACATACATACATACATATGTATGTATGCATGGGTGTAAGTGCACATCGTTGCCGCCGCCAAGGCTCATTAGTTTTGTTATTGACTCCTTACGCAGGGGAACAGCAGCAACAGCAACAACAACAGCAACAGCAGCAACAACAACTAAAAAGGAAAGAAAGAGAATAATAAAAACAACAGCAACAACAAGAGCAAGAACAAGAACAATATCACTATCGCTTTTATCGATAACTGATGATGGTCATCCAATGCAATATTGTTGCCACTGCAGCCCGCATTTCAGCTGTTGACGCCGGTTGGCGACGACGACGACAACGACGCCGCTGCTGACGCTTCCGGCCTTTCTCTCTTTGTCTACTACTTCGGCAGCGCTGGCCTCGGTCTCTGTCTCCGTCTCCGTTTGCTTGCACTGCTTGCTTTGCTGCTCTCTTTGCTGAAGTAGAAGTTTCTTTTTTGCGTTTAATTTTTCTGCTGCCTCTGCCTCTGCTGCTGCTCTGCTGCCTGTGTGTGCTTCTGCTTCGTTGCTGATCATGAGTCGCCCAACGGCAGCAGTCGTCGTTTGTTGTTTGACTTGAACGGTTTTGTGTTTCGGTTTCAGAGAAAGAAGAAGCAGAAGTCGGGGTTTATTTCTCATTCTACTCACTTGAGCGCCTAACGAGTTGACGACGGATTAAAGCATAATTCATCTTTGCAGTGGGCTAGTGCGTGGTATACTTGTTAATGAAAGTGCTTTATAGCCCCGCCATCGTAAAAAATTATTAACAGTTTAATTAAAACAAAGACAGAGCTTGGCTCGTTCCGCTGTTCCGCTGTTCCTTCTATCGTTTTCCACCGCTTTCTGTGGCCCACCCGCGCAGCTGACGCGACGTAAGATACACGACAAAGAGTAAGTACCGGAAATATGTATGTTAGCAGCGGCAGGCGTCAATTCTATTTACTCTTTTCTTTTTTTTGCCATTTTCTATTGTCATTTGTCTTATGAATTATTTATGGTTGTATTAAAATGTCGTTTACAATACCAAAGAGCGTTTTGAATTGCTAAACACTGGAACATTGAAGCGCGTCCGCCACTTGTGACAGCTCAATTCTAACTTTGGTGACTAATTGGCAATTTGCCTTTGTTGTTTTTTCTTTCCTTTTTTTATAACGACTTCTCCTTACACACATCACTACACTAGCAAATACATACAGTAGTTAGTGCTAGTGCTTGTTGTTGTTGTGTTTTAATTAGCCGCAAAATCACAAAACGACTAAAGCAGAGAGGCAAGAGGCCAAAAGAACAAGAATTGCTTGCCCCAACCCAACAACCGGTTCAACAGGCAGTTGTTGCCGCAGCCCACTTTTATTTCTAGCTTTGCTTTCTACCTGCATCCGCATCCTTCGGCAACATGTTTTCTGCCCCAAGTGTGTGTTGTGTGTGTGTGTTCAGGTCTGCACTTGCCTACTCAGTTGTGTAGGTTTTTCTGATCTGGTTTGTTGCAAAATAACAAGAAAAAACTTTGATAGTTTTCACCTCTTTTAACGTTTTCCATTACAGAGCACTGTTAAAATTATGCGTGCTGTTAACAGAAGCTGTTTACAGAGCACTGTTAAAATTATGCGTGCTGTTAACACAAGCAGTTTTTCGGCATGTTACATTGGTTTATCTACATAAATAATTGAAGATATTTTCTCTTTGACTGACTCATTTTAAGCTTCATTTAAGCTTCTATTCAAAAATTATATTTGCTTCTACACTCGATGCAACTTGCTTTGTTTACCTCTTTTAGGCGCGAGCAACAATAAATTCCCTGGGCTTAGCCCTTAACATGTAGGAATGAGTTTCAAGCCCCAGGCATACCGCAGCCAACTTCATGTTCGGTTCATAATGTCGAAAATTCAAATGCAATTTATAGAAGAGTTTATAAAAAAAGTACTGTTTTATTTATAACGATATTGTAATGTTTTAGTCATACTTTAGCATATATATTAGTGTTATTTTCTTGCCTTTGGCTTTTGTGTAAGTAGTATTAAATTCCAGCAGTTCAATGATTATCGGCATCAGTGTTGTCAACTGTAACGTTTTTCATTAAAATTAAAATTATGCGTGCTGTTAACACAAACTGTTAACACAAGCTGTTAACACAAACTGTTAACACAAGCTGTTAACATGAATGAGTCCCAAGCCCCAGGCATACCGCAGCCAACTTCATTTTTTGCTCATAATGTCGAAAATTCAAAAGCAATTTATAGAAGAGTTTATAAAAAAAAGTACTGTTTTATTTATAACGATATTGTAATGTTTTAGTCATGCTTTTAACACATGTATTAGTGTTCTTTTCTTGCCTTTGTTTATTTGTGGTAGTGAACGCCTAGTAGTATTTAATTCAAGCAGTTCAACGATTATCGGCAGCAGTGTTGTCAACTGTTGGCAGTGCTGCCCAGGTCATTGAAAATAGCCAGAAATAGCTAGTTTTTTTTTTAATTTTAAATAAATATTCGTCTTATTAAAAACTGGGTTAATCACTCTACTTTTTAATTTCTTAAACACATATTTATTTTAAGTTTATAATTTCCAGAAAACTTTCAGTTTTATTTTATCTGATTTGCAGCTTAGATTCGTTGGGGTATGGTATCCCTCTCCTATCGAAATCTCACGTACCCAAAAACCAGAGAAGATTTAGCTTTAATCTGTAGATTTAACTGCCACGCACATGTCCGTTATGTTTGTTTTGAACCTCGCATAATGTTTGCACACAATGCAGATAAAGTAGGTGCTATCTGCTATATACTACGTATTTACATACAAATTGTGTATATAGGAGGGTCACGTAGTGGCTCCCACACTAAGATGATTTTTGAGTTCTTGGGAAAACAATTCAAGTGTTGTATCGTCATGTTTAAACGTATTAACTATGAATCACATACATATAAAAATAATGCAATTGATAGGGCATTTTCTTTGTGCCTCATTCGTGTGCCCCATTCGTTTATCAATTAAGTGTGTATTGTTATTGTTGGGCCGGTTCGGCGGTTCGGCGGTTGTTGAGGCCTTCTACAGACACTTCCTCTCTATTACTGTACATTTCTTTTATGCTTTTTGTTTTTATCATTTGGTATATAGGGGGGTTATAATAAAGCGAGTACCGTTATGACAATCTATATATGTGAATGCTATGAGTATCTGTATCTATTTATATTTGGTCTATGCTTGCCTTGCCGGAATATTCCATAGATATTCTTATATCACTTGAAAAGACACACGACAAATGCCACACAATAACTGACCGGAAATGATAATTGAGAAAATATATATTCTTAATTTTTAATACTATTGTGACTCCACTCCGACCACGGTCGCTATGCGTGCTTTTCTGGCTTGTAATGTACTTGTTACTAATTATGGAATGCACTCCATTTAACGTTGTGTATCCTTTATCCATAACACAACAACAACAACAGCTTAAGAGAGCCATGGGAAGAGAAGTACTACAACAACAGCAACAAGAAGACAACAACCGATTATATCCGGTTACTTGAGACATTCTCTGTTTTGCTTTTGATATGCTTGCTGCGCCCTCACGCATTGCCAGCGTTTTCAGATAGATGGGATAATAATTAGCTAATATTAATTTGGCAATAGGACAACACTGCTGCTCGCTTAACATAACATTTTGATAACATTTTGCTATCGATAACATTTTGAAAATGTAAATTTGAATTTTATACTACTACTGGTTAGAATAACTATGATGAAATGTGTGTATGAAGTGTAACGAATATGGAGGCACATTTGAAGCGTTACGTAGAAAAATAAAATAAATTTAAGACGCTATTAAAATTCTCAATATATATTTATGTAGTACACATATGAGTAATAATAATAAATGGCTGTATACTGTAAGAAATATAGAAAAATAGTTCAATTCCTGCGGTATTTATAGCATCAAAGTTTAATCAGCTCTATCGCTTAGAGCTGGCTTTGATTGAATTTGCTTTAAATCGCATTTTCCATATGTATGCATGTGTGTGTGTGTGTGTGTGTGTGTGTCTGATTGGGTTTTGAGTTATATTTAGGCGTGGCTTATCAGCAGCAAAACAGCAATAGCATACACACATACACACATCCATACACATATCAAATAGCAAACAAAATGACAAATATGCACTGCTTGCAATACGTATCAATATGGAGTGTGTATGTATGTATGTGTGTACGTATTTATTTTGTAATTTATTGTTGAGTCTATACATACTTACATATAGACATATACATATATACATGCATATATATTTTGCACTTGCGACTGATTGAAGAAATTATAAGGAATGAAGCGAGATGCATTTTCCATGTACGTAAGTGTGTGTGCGTGTGTGTGTGTGTGTTTGTCAGCTGTCGAGTGCGTGCTAAAGGGACTGGGATGGGATGAGTGGATCTGTGGGCGTTCGTTTGATTAGTTTATAAAAGTTCAATTACGTCTGCTGTTTGAGCTGAGTGCGCGCGCACTTAACAACTACACTGCCCTACACAATTGTACAACAATGCAACTGGAATGTGTGTGCGTGTGTGTGTGTACATATGTTAGGCTTGTGGTGGTATGACATGTGAAATTAATGTTTGTCCAGTTGGCCAGCTCCCGGCGAGTGTGTGTGTGTGTGTGTGTACGCATTCCTGCACAATCAATTTAATTTACGTATCTCGTCTGGGCATGGATCTCGATCTGCAGAGGGAATTAGAGGAGGAGGGGAGGGGATGGAGTAGCTGTAGTAGCAGGCGTCAAATTGAAAGCGCAGCCGCAGCAGCCCATACAACAGCTCAAAGTGTCAAAATTGATAGAGAGCAGACAATTCAACACACACTCTCGCACACACACACACACACACTCGCACACACATAAAGCTCTTTGTGCCTGCGTTGTTGTTGCATTTAGAACACGCTTCATTGTTGATAAATGCGCTTTTATTTATAGACGACACCACTCTGGTTCAGTGGCTCTGCCTGAGCAGGCGTTTATACACACATACACACATATGTATGTATCTCTCTGTGTGTGTGTGTGCATTACTTTCCTTTGTGCCTTCGTTTATAAATTTTCTTTTGCTGGCGCAGTCAAGGCGCGGCTCAAAAAGAAATCTCTATTGTAGCCCCATACATCAAAGGTCAAGTTTAAATTGAATTTAACTAATAAAAGTCAAAAAGCAGAGAATTCCATTCGCCGCTTTTAACAATGCCGAAAGAAGAAATTTAAGTACTTTTAATGGAGTAACTAATTTTTGTACATGCGTCAATCAGACGCACTTAACTCTGGCAACTTCAGCTCGTGCTCCACACACTCTTCTCCACTCCCCCCCTCCTCCACTCCCCCCCTCCTCCCATGCGTGGTAAGTGTGATGTTTAATCGCGTGTTGTGTTTTCATCTTGTAATCGCTTTTTGCTCTTTGCAGTTTCTGCCTGTCATTTCTGCCGACAGTCTGGCAACGCTGTCACAATTTTTCGGCGTCTCAACTACATGCAAACATATTTTCACACGCCCGCCCGCCTACATGCATTTGCTGCTGCTGCTGCTGCGACGCCAATGTCAGCGTCAGCGTCGGCGTTGCCGCTTCGTTGCCATGGCAACTTCGGGCAATGACCGTCGTCGTCGTCGTCGTTATTGTTGTTGTTGCTGCTGCTGCTGCTGCTACTGTACGTTGCGTAAATGTAGTTGTGCATTGCATTGGTATTGGTACTACTATTAGACGTAGTAGTAGTAGTAAATTGCCGGCCGGCAACCCTCGTCTAACGTTGTCCTTGTTCGCGTTGTCCTTTTGCCTTTGCCTGGCTGCGGATGCGTCATACGGCAAATTTACTTGCGCTTTTATCACACACACACACACAAACACACACACACATTGTACTTCCCTCTTTTTTTTGCTGCTTGCTTTTGGTCTCTGTTTCCTCGAGCTGTTGCTTTTTGCATAGTACGCACAGTTGGTTATTGTGCTGTCTATTTTGGTATAAGGGTTGAGTTACGGCTACACCTGTGTTTGCTTGTAGGTACATACACACACATATGTGTGTGTGTGTGAGTATTGGCATAGTCTTGCGATTACTCATCAGCATTTTGCATGCTACATACAGACATATGTACATATGTATGTGTGTATGTATGTATGTATGTTTATACATGCTTGTCGAATATGTTGGAAATTTAATTTGAAATTATATGATCAAATTAATTGCTGCTGCTGCTTTGTTTTTATGCCCGTGCAAGTGTTTTTGCTAGGGTATATGGGTTTTGTAGTGGGTAATGTAACAGGGTTAATTTTATTAGTATTATTCCATTTATATAATATATTAATTGTAGAGGTATAATTGTGAGCAGGGAATTTAACCCTCTAATACCCAAGAGTGCCTCAAGGCACTTATTACATTTTTCCAATTATAAAAAAAAAGTTAGCTTTTTTATTATTTTAATATTTTCGGTGGGTTCTCTAATATTATAGCTTTTGTATTTGCAAAAGGTTTGCAAGTTTTTCGAACCTTTTACCGTATTATTATTTTGATTTGCACAGGGCATCTGTTTTTCACATATAAAATTGAATTTTTATCGTGAAATAATTTTCTACGAAGTTTAAAAAAATTTGACCAAGAGGTATTGACATTCTATTTTTTTTTTAGCTTTAAAAATAATTAAATTTTGATATAAACGAATCGGTAGGGTTTTTTTCTTATTCAGAGCCCTATAAATACCTTGAGATACTTTTTCAATTATCTCACCTGCCAGGTAAACGAAAGCTGCTATACCATTTCTGAGGTCATTTTTGAGTTCAGTGGCCCCAGTATACCCTAGACGCAGTGTTCAAATTAAATTTAGGCATTATTTAAAGGTTTAGGGCTTAGAGGGTTAAATTATTTATTTAAATAGCATATTATATAGTCGGTTAGGCTGGTTTTTATAATTTTTCCAACTTGTGTTGTGTATCTTTTATTTTAATGCTTGAAAGTGCTTTAGATTTATGCCCTATGCTTGTGGATCTCAATTATATTGTAGTAAGTGGTTTCACATTCCTCTTGCTCTCTCTTCTTCTTCTTATTCATTTTGTTAGCCATCGGCACAAGCACGTGTTCGATTTTAGAGCGTTTTAGTTCATTGAACGAAACCGATGAAACTTGATGTTTACTCTTCAAATTTCGTGCTTATTTAATGCAAAACAATTTCAGATATTTGCGTACACATGTTTGTAAATACTTTTGTTACACTGAACAACAGGAAATTTGGGCGAATAACATAGGTTATATACGGTTGTGATATTTAAGAGTTTTCGACTATTTTTGCCATTGGATGATCATTCGACTTATTTAACTCATCTTTTGATCATTTCCATCCTGTTTTGTTTACATGTGACTGGCAAAGGCATTTGGGTCATTCGAAAGGTTCGAGCAAATACACTGGGAATAATTTCACATTTTAGTGAGTTCTAGTGGAAAGCGTAGATTAGTTTAGGTTATTATCTCGTCATGATCAGGAATACACTATGATCAAGAATATACTACAGTCGAACTTGCCTATAATGAATCTTGACGGGACCCAGAAAATCACTTCTATATAAGGAAACTTCATTATACAGAAATTATATTGTTTGAAATGAAATTGGAACGAAAAAGTTGTGTGTTGGAATGGAATAATGTGGAGAGCTTCATTGTATAGAAGTTCACTATAGAGAAGTTCGACTGTATAATGATCAAGAATATCCTACATAGACATAATGATTCCTTAGTTAGCTCTGTTTATTTATAGTTACTATCTATAGTTACTATCTATCTATAACACAACTAAGTGGCGAATTCTCCTTCCTTTTTTTACTGCTCCGTCAGTATCATTTTTACCCAGTTTGAATGAGTGCAATAGAAAGAACTACATAGATAGACACAGTTGAGATTAGATAGAGCAAAGCTAAAGATGGATGTTACTTATTCGTCATTTAACTGCAATCAATTTGAATGGCAACAATTTGCTTAGCACATAAATCATCAAGGCGTTCGTTTCATTAAGCAATTTAGAGCAATTAAATGTGAAATTAATCTGCAGTTGTGCTTTGGGGTATGAATGTATGAATGTATGTACATATATGTATCTGTGCAGTGATAAGGCAGTTAGAGCTAGGAAATTGGCCAAGAGCCCGCATAAAACAGTTGAAATAGCAGCTGTTTCTTTTTCTATATATAACGACAGATTAAGCCCATACATTCCCACATATATATATTTATACATTCACACACACATTCATACATTCACGCATCCAATGCTGCAATGGTGGCTTACTGACAGAAGGCGCGTTTTTTATACATATGTATATGTGTATATGTATGTATGTATGTGTGTATGTGTGTATGTGTGTGTGTATGTATGTATGTATGTATGTATGTATGTATGTATGTATGTATGTATGAATGTATGTATGTATGTTTTTGCAGCCGCTCCTTGTGGCTTGTGTTTAACTTTTTTAAGCAACCCCTAACTAAACATGACGAAAAGTTGTTTCGCTTTTAATTTTTTGCGCCCGGTACTGCCCACATTCCTGCCCTGCTTTTCCCTCCCTCCTCCCCCCGTGTTTTGCTCACTTCATTAAAATTCTTTGGTACGGTTTCTGTTTCATTTAGCGAGACACGAGTAATTCGATTTTCAAAATGACGCATAGCCTGGCCAGTAATACCAACAACCCAAAGAAGAAGAAGAGTAGTGGGGAAGAAGAAGAAGCAGCAGCAGTTGTAGTAAGGGAGGGAGGGAGGGATGTATTACTGTTGTTTCATGAAAATTTCCGCGTTACCCGAATGATTCATGGGTCGAGCGAGAATTGTTGCACGATTGCTGTCACTGCTTGAGCATTATTCATTCAAGTGATACTTGTTGTTGTTCTTCTTCTTACTCTGACTGATAAGCAATTTGCATAGTCCGGCAGCTGAGTGATAATCGCTCGGCCAGCCTTAACGGGGGGCAACAAGTCGCATTTAGAGTGGAATCATCGCGCCTATAGTATAAACATTGCTATGCCCGGCATTCGGCATTCCAACTCATGGATGATGAGTCGACATCGGAATTCCACTTGAAGTCAGATGATATTCTAATGTGCGTGTGCGGAAACTGTGCCATTAAATTTGCATTCATAACAGATTCCGTATGGTTTTATGCCAGCAATTAAAGTTTATATTACTTTGTTATGTTTACTATTAGACAGAGATTAGATTGTCCTCAGCAGGGTCCTTGGTGGTGTCATTGGGCTATTAAAACAAACTTCAATTTGAACCTAAAGTTCTCAGTTCAAATAAATAATTATGGCAGAGATAGTGTATTATTTCGATAGAGTCCACCGAATGAATGTCAGTGTGAACTTTTGTTGGCTCAGGTTATAGCAGGTGGATGATTCCCAACAGACTTAGGGAACCTACGGTCCCCCTCCTACCAGAGATAGGAGTGGTATTGGGATACCCTTGGCTACTTGCAAACTCCTGGTAAAACACCATTACTACCGTGAAGCCAAAACCAGATGGCAACTCCCTAGACAACCATGCTCCATAGCCCGCCAAACCTAGCCCATCCTCTGTCCAGCTTTGCGGACTTGACTGAGCCTGCTGCTCTATAGTAACCAGAGCCCTAACCGGTCACTGGCTCATTGGCTCCCATGCTGCTAGACTTCAGGCCCCTTTCAACGACTTTTGCAGAAGCTGTCGTGACGAAGAAGAGGAGGAAACAGTCCATCACCTCCTCTGTTCTTGTCCTGCCCTATGTAGAACCAGGTTTTCTCACCTGGGAGCCTACAATCTGACAGACCTGACGGACCTTGCTCCAATAAAGCTAAGGAATCTGAGACGGTTCATAAAAGCCTCAGGCTGGTGTTAAAGCGAAGTAGTTGGGAATTATCAAATCTGCCCATGCGGTACCACAATGGGCCTCTTTTGGCCTAAGTGAGCTGAGGTCTATTCCTCAGCTACCGCCTAGCCTAACCTAACCTAGGGAACAGTAGGCACAGCAGATGCTGCTGTCAGGAGAAGATAAGCTAATCTACGGGTTCTTCCTGAGGTTAAGTACTTCCAATTGTATCTCGACTGACTGCTGTTATCAGAGTACTTGGTTCACAAAAGATTTAAGCCAACACACACTTAACGGATTACACTTATTGCTTTAGTGTTCCGGGCGGGCTGCTTATCGATACTTCCGTACTTCTCCTGACCGCAGTCTTATCAAGTGCATATATAAAACGAAACTCTGCTGCAAATGTGATGAGAATGCGTGTAGTTTGCTCCCATTGGCACTTTGTTGCGGCTAGGAGCTGGCGTGCTCGGAAATGTCAAATGTATAAATAAAATAAATGTTTTTGTTAAAAATAAATTAGCCATGCTCGTATTCGAACACTCAAACACTCGAACGAAACACAAAGAACAAAGAAGTCAGTCCACAGTTAGTTTAATTCATTGCTTATCACATATGTGAGTAATTACATGAAAACTCTTCCACTTGCTCTCATTTCTCTCCCACAGTTACGAACCTAATTAGGAATAACACTACATAGAAACAACAACAAAACACAAGTTTAAAATGGGTAAAGCTCAGAGCAAGCGATCAATTGATATTACCACCGATCCCAAAAAGGTTGGCGATGGCAACGAGGTGGCCGGAAAAGTTGAGAAAATCGAGGAACTGGATCAGACGGCGCCAGCGCCAGCGGTGAATGGTGATGCAGCGACGCCACAGGACAAGAGCGAGGATGCAGCAGCGGGTGGTGAGGTGAGTCACAATCTCTGCACACTAATATAAAATTCTAATTGTATTTGTGTACATTTTGTAGAAAAAGGAAACGGAAGAGCACTCAGAGAATGACAAAGATATGACCACTGAGAAGACTGCAGCGGCTGCCGCGGCTGATGAGGCAGCGAAAGCAGAAGCTGGTGCTGGCGATGCGCCTGCATCCCCTGACGCTGTCAAGGATGAAGCTAAGGATGGCGCTGCCGCCGCTGCTGCTGAGGAGATATCGCCATTGGCCGATGAGAGCATCAAGTCCAAGTCCAAGAAGGATAAAATGAAAAAGAAATGGTCATTCCGTAGCATCTCGTTTGGCAAAAAGGACAAACAGAAGCCGGCCAAGACAGAGGAGCCGGCATCACCAACAGGAGCAGCAGCAGCAGCATCGCCTGAAGCAGCTCCAACGAATGGTGAAGCTGAGGAGTCGAAGCCAGCAGATGCAGAGGCAGCCAAGGCTGAGGTAAAGTTTCTGCATTTAACAAACCAAGAAATTTATTTAATTTTGCATTCCATTTTGTAGCAGAGCGCGGATGCTGATGCGACAGCCAAGGTTGAAGCGAAACCCGCTGAAAATGGTGCAGCCAGCGAAGTGGAGCAGCAAGCGCAGACCAATGGTGATGACAAGACAGCCGCGGCAGCCGTTAGCGAGGAGCCAGCCAAATCAGACACTACGACCACCGAGACGAAAGCTGAGGCACCAGCAGCAGCCGCCGCTCCTGTTGTGGAAAGTGTGGCTGTGCCCGAGCCAGAAGCTGCTGCTGAAGTTGTTACCAATGGTCATGGCACCGGCGAAGCTTTGACCAATGGCGATAAGAATGGTTTGGCCGAATCACCCACTGAAGCACCAGCAGCAGCAGCAGCAGCTGATGATGCACATCATCAGAATGGTGGCACGAATGGCGTCGGGGAGAACAGCGAGAACACTGATACTGCCACTGCCACTGCCACTACCACAGCCACACCACCACCAACACCTGTTGCCGTCGTCGAGCAGTCTGAGGCCGAGCTAATTAAGAACAAGTCTCAAATCGAGGTAAAACAATTAGACACAGCTAATACCAACAACAACACTGTAAATACCACAACAACAACAACAATAGAAACAGAAACAACAATAATCACAGGCACAGAGAACAACAACACCACAGTAAACACAACCACTGAAACAACTGCCACTGAGACCAAAACAATTGCAGCCGCAGAGTTAGTTCAGACCCAAAATTTTAATACAGAGCCAACTAAAACCGATCAAAGCACAATCAGCATCGAAAATGAAAATGTCACGTGTCCTTCCGAGAATGCAGATGTTGCAGATGTGGATGCAGCCGCCGAGGAAGAGCAAGTGGTTGCAGCCATTATAGCGGCTGTTAGTGAGACCTCTGAGACCGATCCCGATCCCGATCCCGACTCTGAAAGTTTTGTTGTTATTACACCTGTAGACGAGATCCCTGTAGCCCAGCTAGAACTTGTCTCTGTCCCAGCAGCTGAAGTAGTTTCGTCTGCGTCTGATACATTTGTTGTTGAGTCGCCCAGCCAACCGCCACCACTACCCAAATCCCCACCACCCTCTCGCGTTTCGGCCTTTGCTTTGACCGCAGACGAAGATGGTGATCCCGATGACGACGATGCTGAAGCTGATGATAAGCCAGCAGTTGCAGCCGTCAAAGAAGAGTCATCCCTGCTGGGTGATATTGAAGAACAAGCGCAGATATTTATTGAGAAAATCACGGAGCAGGCGGCAAATATTGTAACCGAACAGGATAATACAGAGGAAGCTGAAAAAATGCAAGAGGAGGAGGCGGAGGAGGACGACGAGGAGTTTGCTGCAGAATTGAGATGCGCTGGGCCAATAATCGTAACTGATATTGATGATGACAAGGAGGATGAGGTTATGGAACAAGATGTTGAAGAAACGAATGAACAAAGCGCAAAGGAAAGTGTAGAAAATCCCATTGAACAACCCATTGAACAAACCATTGAACAACCCATTGAACAGCCCATTGAACAAGTCATTGAACAACCCATTGAACAAGAACAAGAACCCATTGCAACCCTTGTGGAAGAAAGCATTGAAATCCCCGTAGAAGAAAGCACTAAACAACCCATTGAAGAACTCGTAGAAGAAAGCATAAAATTAGAAAAAACCATTGAACAAATCATAGCAGACAACCTCGACAATCCATCCGCAGAAGCGACTACTGAACCACCCGTTATAGAACTGTTCGAAGATGCGGAAACCATTGAGGTGGGAGCTATGACACCAAAGGACTTGATCGCTGCACTCGATGGGCTCAGTTTGCACGATAAGGTCACACCGGAGAATGTGCACAGCGATAACGATAACGCTAGCGATAACAGCAACGATGTCAATAACATAACAGCAGCGGCAACAGCCACAGCCACAAAACTTAACGCTCTGCCGGACTTTGAAGCTGATGCTGCTCCACACGAGGTGAATAACACATAACACAACAAAAAATAAAACCAAAAACTACAATCGAACTTGACTTCACCCACTACCCACCCACATTTTAACCACTTCGTCGCTCGTTTGTTCGTACGCAACAAAAACAAAATATTACGCTGCATTTGGGTGTGCTCTCTTTTCCAATATATATCTCTCGCTCTCGCTGTTCTATCTGTGCTTTTTGAAATTGCATCAGTTGTTGTTGTTGTCTCTTAAGCTTTGCTCCAACACAATAAGCAGTAGACCAAGCA